>BSBK01004380.1:7500-147500 GCA_027943335.1 Chamaecyparis obtusa | reverse complement strand
GCCCCTAGTCTTCGCTCCTCTCGGTCAAGATAGATGTCTTGGAGTTTCTCGGGGAGGAATGATAAACAAAGGAACAAGCACACAAAAGAAAATCTTAGAAAATCTCAGAGAGTTACAAATCCATTTTTAGTTGCAGTTTGAGCAGATTGATGTTGGATTGAAAGCATATAGCGTGATAAGTCCCAACAGGACGACGACAGTAGGCGGACATAGTGAGAATCACTAGTGACTAATGCGAGAAATCTTCCCAAGGAGAAATCAGAGGGCTAACAAAGTATCAATAGATAAACAAAGTGAGAACCATTGGTGACTGATACAAGAGATCCTCAAGGAGAGAGATCTAAGAGGGAACAAAACATTAGCAGGCAAATGCAATGAGAACCACTGATGACTGATGTACAGGGGATCTCCTCCGAAAGTGATAGGACAATGCCCCCTAGACCAAGAAGGTACCCCTAAGTGTGAGTAGTTTCAATCCATGTAGAGTCAAGAATAATATTGAAAATAAATGAGAGTGAGTGCATGAGCTAGCAAACCAAAGCAGGAAACGGGAAAACAAACTAAAGCAGGGAAAACGGGAAAGCAAACTAAAGTAGGAAAGCAAGGAAAGAAAACTAAAGTAGGAAAGCAAGGAGCAACTGTACAAGGCCAAGTGGTGCTGTAATAGATATAGCTTTATGGAACAAGAGGCACCTATTTACCAGGTTTTCACCATCTTGGCAGAAATTCTATTTTTGCTACCATGACGCCTGTTTGCCAGGTTTTCATCAATGACACATTTTTCTCTTTTCCAATTTTTTTGTACTTTTATTTTTTTAATTTTTGTGTTTTTTAATTTTTTTTGCATTTTTTGAATTTGAATTTTTTTTTGTATTATCAAGGTGCCTATTTACCAGGTTTTTACCAGGATAATAGATGCATCAAAGCACCTGTTTACCAGGTTTTCACAAAGATGATCATTTTTTTAGGACATTTTGCAATTTTTAGGATTTTTTCAGAATTGAGTATGTATAAGGAGCATGCAGAGGATGTCTCATATGTAGAATCACTTTAGGTGCAGAGCATTGATTGGCTCTTTGAGCTGTTCTCCTTCAGTGGTAGAGAGTTGATAGGCACTAGACCCAAATACTGCAGTGATAGCATACAGACCAAGCCAAATTGGTTCAAACTTTCCCTTCTGGATCCACTGCTATTGATTCTTCAGGTTCTCTCTCAGGACAAGATCGCCCACTTGGAATTCCCTTGGTATGACCTTCTTATTGTAGCTCTTGGACATCCTCTTTTGATATGCTCTTAGATGATCAAACTCCACTTGTCGATGTTCATCCAATAGTTCTAGCTCTTGTAGGCGAGATATTCTAGTGTCTTCATCAGTAATGAGGCCCTTCAGAGAGACTTGCAAGGTAGGAATCTCAAACTCAATAGGCAACACAACATCTACTTCATAAACCAAAGAAAAGGGCATGGCCCTTGTTTGGGTTCTTATACTTGTGCGGTAAGCCCATAGAGCCAGATTAATCTGGAGGTGCTAGTCTCATCCAGATTTGTGAACTGTGCGATGCAGGATCTTGAGAATCATCTTGTTGGATGCCTTCACTTGTCCATTACCCTAGGGATAATAGATGGAAGACTAGTGCTGAATGATTTTGATCTTAGTGCATAATTTCTTTAGATCCTTGTTCTTGAACTACCCCCCATTGTTAGTGATTATTGAGGAGGGTACACCATACCTATAGATGATGTAATTCATTATAAACATGGCTACAAATTTTCCATCAACTATGGTCAGAGGTACTACCTCAACCCATTTAGTAAAATAATCTATAGGAGTGATAATGAACTTATGTCCTCTTGAGGAAGACGGATGAATCTGACCCAAAAAATCAAAGGACCATTGCTGAAATGGTGAGAAATTGATGAAGGGAATGAGCTCCTTGGCAGGAGCATGAATTAGATTTCCATGTAGCTGACACTATTTGCAAGATTTGGCATATTATGTAGCTTCTTTTTCCATATCCGGCCAATAGTAATCAACTCTAATAAGCTTACGAGCCAATGTCAGGCCGCTCGAATGAGAACCACAGATGCCTTCATGCACCTCAGCTAATGTATGTTTAGACTCATCAGGCTCTAAACACCTAAGGAGGGTACCATCTAGACCTCACCTATACAAGTCGTTAGCTACAATGACATAGCGTGAAGTACTATAGATTAGGTGATGTTTCTCATTCTAGGTGTAAGTGTCTAGAATGACCTGGTCACAGAGGTAGGAGTAGATATGATGGTAGCCGGATGAATCGTGTCCAATGACTGAATTGATCATCCTAGATTTAGGAGTATTGTAGGTTGGGTAGAGTAATGTTTCCACCAGGAATTCATGTCGAAAGTCATTTTCTAGTATCTGTAGCATAGAGGCAAGAGTAGCCATTACATCAGCTACTTTGTTATCTGGTCTTGGAATCTGCTGAAAAGTGATATGTGCAAAGTACTTTCTTAGATCATCAACCATCCATTTATAAGGCACCAACTTATCATCCTTTGTCTGATAAATGTCATTGACCTTATTGATGATCAATTATGAGTCTCCAAAGACTTTAAGTTCATCTACTCTCCATTCTATGGCTATCTTCATGCCATTAATTAGGGCTTCATACTCAGTAATGAAGTTTGTACAAGAAAACAACATTTTGTATGCCTTTGGTAAAGAGTACCTCTGAAAGGTAATGAACAATATTCCAGCACCTGACGTCTGCTAGGTGAATAATCCATCAAAGAACATATTCCATGTTTGATGTGTGAGAAGCATTATGGACTCATCTAGAAATTCAATTTTTAATGGTTGATGATCTTTGAGAGGAGGTTCTGTCAATTGATTTGTGATTGCTTATGCTTTGATGGCCTTTCTCTCTACATACTCAATGTCAAACTTACTGAGTAGCATGACCCACTTTTCCAGTCTACCTGTGAGGGCAGCTTTGCTAAGTAAGTACTTTAATGGATCAATTTTAGCAATAAGGCATGTGGTGTGAGCAAGCATGTAGTGCCGCAATTTTTGTGAAGCAAACACCATTGCTAGGAAAGCCTTCTCTATGAAAGAATAATTTGCTTCATATGAAACTAGTGTTCTACTGATGTAATAAATAGCTCTTTCCTTGTTATTCTGATCTTCTTGAGCCAACAGGACACCCAGAGATGTATCTATAGCTCAAATATAAAGGATGAGTGGCTTCCCATGAATTGGAGGCATCAATATTGGTGGATTTACAAGGTATTGTTTGATCTATGTGATCCCTTTGTCATAGTCTTCATTCCACTCATAAGTCACACCTTTATATAAAGTCTTGGTGAAGGGTTGTGACTTATCGACCAATTGTGCAATGAAGCACATGATGGACTATAACCGGCCTTAGAGCCCTCTCATCTAACTGATGTTGTGTAGTGGAGGCATTTCTATGATAGCTTGAACTTTCTCAGGATCTACCTCTATGCCTTTAGTAGATATGATGTAACCCAATAGCTTGCCAAAAGTGACACCAAATGCACACTTTTTTGGGTTGAGCCTTAGATTGAATTGTTCCATTCGATCTAGTATAGGACCTAGATCTGTAAGATGTGCTTTTTGTTGCATGCTCTTAGCCAAAGTGCCATCTACATAGTCTTCCATTGTTTTGTGCATCATGTCATGAAAGATAATAGTTACAACCCATTGATATGTAGCTCCAACATTTTTAAGTCCAAAGGGCATGACATTCCAACATAAAGTTCCCCAAGCACATGTGAAGGTAGTCTTTTCTTGGTCTTTTGGTGTGATCTTTATATGATTGTAACTAGAGAAACTATCCATTAGAGAGTACATCTCATAGCCAGCCATCATGTCCACAATCATGTCGATGTTGGGTAACAGGAAGTCATCTTTAGGACATGCTTTATTCAGGTCCCAGAAATCTATGCAGACTTGAATGGATTTATCATGCTTAGAAATTGGAACAATATTGGAAATCCATTCCACATAGTCAATGGCTCTGATGAAACCAGCTTTGAGAATTTTTTCTAACTCTGCCTTGACTAAGAGTGCCACATGTGGATGCATCTTACAAAGCTTTTTTTTAACAGGCTTAACGCCTAGTGCAATAGATAGGTTATGCATGATCAGATTAGGATCCAATCCAAGCATATTAGAATAGGTCCATGCAAAATTGACTTTTTTGCTTCGAAAGAAATTGGTGAATTCTTCTCTCTTATATAGATAGTGACTGTGCCGAATGAATAATTTGAGGTGCAGCTTCCGTGCCCAAGTTCACTAGTTGGGTTGGTTCAATAAACACTGATGATCTTTCTTGAAAATGACTTGGAAGTGTATCAAGTATCTCATCCTTGGGCACCTCAAAGAGGTTTTTACCTTCGGATACGTCTTTTATTTTTACTTTTTTTGGCTTAGATACTACCACAATGTGGTTTTCACCATTAGAGCACCTATTCTTTTTTCTTTTAATTTTGTGACTAAGATACTTGATAACAGCTTCAGTCATGTTGACATTGTCTTCAATGGTGGAGAACATTACAAGTTTGACAATGTTGAGGTAACAGGAAAGAGTATAGTCATTTTGGAACATAAGGACTTCACTAGATGGAGAGGGAGAGTTCCAGTTGATGAGCTTGGGATGGAAGAGTGAAAGAGAAGTGGTGGGTTCAAGTGCGTTCACAATATAGTCATCAAAAGTGTGGACAAGCAAGTTGAGACCTAAAGAAATCTCATCCATAGGTGTGTTCATGTCCCTTCGAGACCTTACATCAGAAGTAGAGGGTATGTTAACATTAGTGGAATCACACTAGGTCATCCTAACACTAGACCCTACAACTACTTTGAGAAGGTTCTCAAATGTGTGTACTGTGTCTATGTCCTTGTCAAAGGTTGCGTCAGATAGAGAATTGAACTCATACTCATGTGATTCTATAATATTGGATATATGGTGAGCCATTTTCATTTTCCTCAACTATTCATAAGTCAAAGGATTAACTGAGGCGGTGTCATCAGAATCACTATCAGTTTCAAGGTGTCTGATGCGCTATTTTGGACCATCTAGCTCTGCAAAGAATGTGGCAAGATCTTGAGGAATAGGATAGGGAAAGATATCCTCATCAAAGTTGTCCTCTGATTTGTTAGCTGAAGTAGTGCCTTTAGGTTCTGGTTGGCATTCTGGTTCTGGTATAAATTTGTTCATCCCTAAATGAAACGAGATTTTCTTAAAGCCTAGACCTATGGTGTCTTTTATCCTTTGTTCTGTGGCTTCAATTGGTTCAAGCAAACCATTATAATTCACCCCTATAGGGCCACTCCCTTCATAAACAAAGCATTTCATGAGCTTGAAACCCTCACTATTTGGTTCATGTTCTATATCATGAGTAGGAGTGATTTGTTCAGATGTATGTTTCCCCTTATAGATCCAAGCTATAATAGCCCTATCCTCATCCTCATCTTCTAGTGGGATTGTGGCCCATACAAAGGTGCCATCATAGACTATTTGAGGAGAAATGATAGAAGGTTTTTTGCTCTCAGAGGGTCTCCCATAGGAATGTGGAGAGGGAGGTAGAGTTGCTAATGACAACACAGGTTCAATCTGATACCCCCCCATGCCTGTATCTTTGAGCTTCAGAGTCTATTCCATTTCTTTGAGTTTGGCATTGAAGAATTCAGTAGACTCTCTGTTGGTTGGGACAAAGCTATCAGCAGATTGTGTGAGCATATTGCAAGAATAGCCCATATTGGCAGGCACTGTTACTTTTGCTCTATGAAATGGGAACTTGATACATTGATGATATGTGGATGGAACTACCTGCATTTCATGAATCCATGGTCTTCCCAACAATATATTGTATGCAAGGGGAATATCTAGGACTTGACATATGACATCCCTCTCAATAGGTCCAACTTGGATTGGCAGCACAACCAGACCTTTTGATTTTCATTCCTCTTCATCATAGGCCTTGATGGTGATTTTTTGGTGGACATCTATGCAGTCTTCATCATAGCCTAATTGGGTGAGTAGGTTAGTAGAGAAAATATTAAGGCCAACAACATTATCAATGAGGATGCGAAAGACATGCTTTGGGCCTATCATGACTTCAATATGTAGAGGGGCATTGTGTAGATGGAACAGTGAATGGTCATCTTCTTTGGAGAAAGACAAATAATGAGGTGAGGTCAGGTGACCCACCATGGATTGAAACCGGTCAAGATCTAGATCTTTTGGGACATTTTCCTTAGCAAGGGCTTTATCAAGAATTTGCCTATGAGCAGGTGAGATTTTCAACAACTCAAAGATAGTGATATGAGAATTGGTAAGTTGCAACAAGTCCAGGATGTTGTAATTAACAGTGCTAGGCATGGGGACCAATTTCAAGTTCTTCTTGGTAGGGCCAACAACATATTTATCCACAGGTTGTTTTGGTGTAGATGTGGAAGGTTTGGGACCCTTAAGAATGATCTTCACACAGGATTGGGTAACAATGTTCGCACAAGCTTGAGATTATTCTGGTTTGGAAGAATGAGACACAGGGCCTCGCAGGACAAACATAGTCTTAGGCTTAGGAGCATTCTCTCTCCCTTTGATGGTGATCACATCACAGTATTCGACCTCAACAGGTTCTACCATATTAATGACATTGTCATTGGTACTGTATGTGTAGTTGACCTTAGTGTTGGCATTCTTATTCTTAGAAGATTCGACCTTCTCATGAGGAGGAAAGGGGTCCTTAAACGCCCGATGATTTGAGTTCTTGTTATGACCGCTCACAACAATATCACCATTGTCAATAAAATCTTGGATCTTATGTTGAAGTTGAATGCAGTTGGAAGTTTTATGACCCTTGTTTTGATGGTAATCACAATATGCAGCTTCATTCCACCAAGTAGGTTGTGGTTGCGGATCATAAGGACACAAATTTTCTAGAGGAGTGAGTATTTGGTTTTGCACGAGGGTCTTGTAAACCATGTCAAGGGGTTCTCCTAGGGAAGTGAACTCATGTTTGGGTCGAGGGGCCCAAGGTTTGTTTTTGGAAAACCTAGAAGGTTGCTGAGTATCTGTCGCAGCCTTTTTAGTGGCTTTGGCCACCTGCATGCTGGAGGTAAGGTTGAAAACAACCTTTGAAGGTTTTGGGGTCACATTGTCAACAACTCCATCATTCACAATATCCCAATTTTTGTTGACAAACTTACCTTTGTCTTTGCTCGAGGAGGAAGACCCCTATTTGTTATCCTTGTTCAAAGTCAACTCTCCTTTCTTGACCATGAATGCTTCTATCCTCACATCTTGTTTGATCATATTGTCAAAAGTTAGGGGGCCTTGCAGCTGTACTTGATATCCAAAATTGGGGACAAGATTGTCTAAAAAAATGTCGAGCTTTTTAGACTCAGGTTTCTTATGAGGATATTTTGTACAGAGTTGTCTCCATCTCTAGAGAAATGCCAAGAAGGGTTCCCCTTGTCATTGTTTCAGGTTGCAAAGATTTTAGATATTAACTAGATGTTGGATATTGTGTGAATAGTGCTGGAGGAACAAATTAGCAATCTCATCAAAAGAATTGATGCCTATGGGTAGTCGAGAGAACCACTCCATAGATGACCCACCTAGGCTACATGGAAAGAGATGCATGAGGTAAGTTTGATCATGTAGGAACTCCATTGATAGAGCACCAAACTCTCTCAAGTGGTCCCGAGGATCAGAGGTACCCAGATATTTATCGTACTTGGGAAGTTCTACGCCTTTGGGGAAAGGTGGCATGCTAAGACTCTTATCGAATGGGAAAGGACATATATTTTCCAGTGTGAACTATTGTAATAGTTTAACCTTATCCTTCACAAGCTGATTGATTTGGTCTTGCATGTTTCAAACTAACTTTTGTAGCTTAGTGGTCTTAGTTTCTCCTTCTTTGACCACAAGTGTCTCTACTTTGTATTCCAGAGGTAACTTGGTGCCTTGTTTGGCCAGTTCTAGAAAGTATTTCTCCTTCTCTTCTATGAGGAGAATTTCCATAATCTTGAGAAGACTTTTATTGGCTTTTGCGGCATCTATGTCATTTTGGGTTATCTCCTCATCGTCATTACCAAGAATTTCAAAAATGCTTGGGGATTGATATAAAATGTTGTTCATTTTGAGGTTGATCATGACACTGGTCATTTCAAGAGTGATCATGATGTTGGTCATTTCAAGATTGATCATAATTTTTTTGTATTCACCCTCTTGGTATTGGTATTATTCTTCCATCTTGTCAGTGCGTGAGTGTGCAATGTGCATAGACTTAGTGCAAGTGTGTGTAGTATGCTAGGAGGTCATGGCAATAGGGTCGAAAGGGTCGATAGGGGCAAGTTTAGATGGTGATCTTTCAGAGTTTTTCTGGTCTTGAAACAATGGGTTATGATGTTCTTGAACAATAAGTTAGGCTATGTTTGAAACAACGAATTATAATGCTCTTGGAACACTGGATTCTGATTCGTACTGATATCTATGCGGAATGAATGTCTAACATGAGGTTGACTGATAGGAGATGAGGATCGAGATGGGATCTCTTTTGAGGAAACTGATGAGGTGGAAACGTGAGAATCCCTCATAGCACTCAGACTACGTGATAGGTTTGGAATGACCTCTTCCTTGATTGTGAGACCTACCTCTACCTTATCTAGTACCACGTAAGGGGAATATGTTGCCACTTCTAGTTGTAATAGTCATAGAAAAAGATTAAGTAACAAGAGAGGACTTAGGATTATGCTTAGAACTCTATCTCTGGGATAGCAAAAAGAATGATAAAGGTGAAATGCACCTGACATGAATCATCGAGAGTAAGGCTAGAACAACCAAGATATGACTATCATGTCGTAAGGTACAAGAGCATAGTAGAAAGGATAAACAACAAAGAGACAATGTGAGTTTAAGTAGTAATCAATTGGTTCTCAACCTAAGACACCTAGTTTCAAGTGGTGGACAATAGGAGAATGGGTAGACAGACCCCAGACAAGAACCAGATCAAACAAAAAATTGATCAGCTGACAAGAATAAGCTCACTGTTTTGAAAATTAGGGGACAGTCTCACGTGAAGAAATGCAATCTCGAGCAAGGAAATGCTAAACTGTGCACAAAGATGTGCTATCTCACATGAGGAAATGCATAGTAAGCTAAATCTCACGTAGAAAAGGACCAGAGTCTGATAGTGTTAACATAGTTTTGAGACCGAATCAGATTTTGAGACACAACGTGAGCTATTCTTTGACATAATGTCAAGTTTTCAGATTGATTTAGGATAGTTTTGAATCAGCAAGTCTCAGTTTGAATGTTTGAAATAACTCATTTACAAGCATAGAGTTTGGACTTAACAAGCAATAGTGAAGCAATCAGTAGTAAAAAATAGTTCTACTCAGGACAAATCAACTTGGAAGAATCATGGGAGTCTTGACAAGTTTGATCATGTTGGACAGTTTAAGACTCAAAATAAACCACTCAGTTATCCCTACAAAGAAAATGGTAGGGAAGACAAAATCCGTGCCTCACAACTTATGTGCATGCATTCACCTCACACAATCATGTCACCCCCTAGAGGGCGCCCATTTTTTTTGGTGTTTCTAAGGACTCAATAATATATGTTCAAAGGTTACCCTTGAAGTAGGGGCCAGTGTCATATACCACCTTCAAACATCTAGGTGCATGCTTATGGTGAGAATCTAGGGGAGAGATTCTTCCCCCTCCTTGTGCAAAGATTATGTCTCCTTTTGGAGGTGAACCGGGTAGGCAACTAACTAAGAGAGTGTTTAATAGGCTTCTATTCACACTAACCTTTGATGCCCCTAATATAGGGCTAGGGCCTCACAGCCACACCAACACCTGAAAGTTATACATCCTCGCAAGTAGGGCTAGGAACGACACCGCTCAATACAACAGATAGAGCTTTCTCAAGATGATAGTCATAGATCAAGAGAAAGAAGTTAACATAGCTTTGGAGTCTTTAGACTCAACAAAGCTACTTTATTATAGTGAGGTGGAAGCACCAGCAAAAGGTGTGTACTCACTTGGGTCATTCCCAGAGGTTCAACTTCCGACAAGCCCTCTAAAGGTGACACAAAGTTGGCTTGGATTCAAGGGTTGGAGTTTCTGATTCTCTCAAAGAGAGAAGAGCATAATCCTCTACCTCTTCACCTTACCCAAACACACCAGACATGTCTATCACTGAGCTAACTCCTCTTCAACCAATCTAAAAGCTTTTGGGTTTCTGATTCTCTCAAAGAGAGAAGAGCATAATCCCCTAACAAATGGACGTGCTAAAGATTTATTTCCTTTCCTTTCTTCCCCAGGTATCTATCATGCTAGCAAAATCTAGGTCTTAGATTCATCCATGGGCATCACTTCCATGTAATGAAGAGCCTATTACCTTATCCTGCTATCAAGACCCTTAAGAAATCTTCACAAGGCCCTATTTAAACTATGTGAATAAAGCAGTAAACATACATAATGTTTTTGAAATAGCTTTGGAAAATGTCCTACATGTAAACCGTCAGTAAGTATGCATAGTTATGTCTTTGTCAAATGTCCTGCAACCCACTGTTATGTTGTGTCAAAAAAAATAGACATATGAAAATCATAGCAAGTAGCAAATGTTAGAAAACAGTAATAGGAAATTGCAGAAACTGAAAATTTTAAAACTTTGATATTAGGACTCGCACGAGGAAATGCATAGTCCCGCATGAGAAAACACCTTTTTCATGTGAGGAAATGCCAAAGCTAGCAAAAATTCACGTGACATAGTGGGAATCTTTGCGCGAGATTTTGTACTGAGGGATATACGGACGTACGAACAAAGTGCAAAATTTTAAAAAAGTTTCAGAATTGATGAGGTCAGAAATCAATTTTATGCCCCACGGTGGGCGCCAAAATGTTTACAATTGAATTTGGACCTCTTATTCAGCCATAGACTTCAACATAGTCATTACTCATTAGCCTATGAAAATGAATATCGAATTACTCATTTCACATGCCTATATGAATCAACCTGTTGCCTCCTATTTAGGTGGGGTTTTGAGTAACTCTCAGAATTGAGAGTCCAATAACCATAGACCAAGCTCTAAAATGGAGGATTTAATGCTAGGAAATGATTGCAATTGAAATTAAGCTAGAATGATAGTGCAAGATTGATCTAAAAAGTTTGTAAAAAAATGAGTCTAATTAGCAATAAAAGAAACTAAATTAAGAATAAATGCATTACTATTCTAAGAAATGAATATTACTCTAATATGCAATATGAAAATAGCTTTTGAATGCAAAAGTGAGACAATAATTCGACAGCGATTTGATACTCTAAATTTCCTCCCCAAATGAGGAATGAGAGGGTTCTAATATAGAGAAGCCCGGGTGGAGATTGAAGAGTTTCTTGCAAAGAAATGGTTGACCCTTCGTCTCCTTGGTGGGAGGTGAAACAATTTGGAGAGATTATTTAATTAAATAAATGAAATATGGCCACATGGGTGACTTTTCCAATTACTTGAATAATTAAATTCAAATGAGGATATTTCATTTAAAGAACTAAATATTATTTAATTCCTCTTGATGTGTATTAGCTAAGGGGGGTGGAATTAATTTAATTATAGTGCTAGGACTTTGTAATTAAATTAATTAATCATAGGGTTTATTTAGCCAATAAATGTTGATATTATTGAATTAAATATAGTATGTGATTAATGCAAATTTTGAGGTTTTCTACATTTGACACTAGGTCAAGTAAAGTCAATTAGGGGATAGAATTGCCTAGTACAATAGGACTTTGATGATGTAGAAATTTGAAGAAATGAGACTAAATGCAACAAAATTGGTTAGGATCGCAAGATGCCAATTTTGGGGTATTACATTTTTAGACTTCAGAGAATGTTTGATAACTCAAATCAACATGGGAATTTTAGGGTTCATGAGTTAGCCTTTAATTTAATGATAAGGTTATCATTAATGATATAGATTTAGAAGTTCAAAATTAGTAACTTTCAAACATGGGGTAACAATTGGCTCTGAAAGGGGATGAGGATTGGAAGGATGAAGAGAATTCAAATATCTGAACAAAGATAAGATCAAAGACTAGTTCTTTGTCCATTGGATGAAAGAGTCAATAAGAACACCAAACAAGAAAGAGGATAGGGAGGTGCTTTGTAGAGGGTGGAGTGGAACAAGGCAAGAACACAAGACTAACAAGCCAAAACTGACTAATACCTACAACACACCAAATAATATTTAAAAAAATGTATAGGGCATGAAGCCCTTTACCTCAAGATGGATCATGAAATTCCATTTATAGGCTTGGAAAAATATGACCCTTTGTAAAATGGTGGATTTTGATTGTATGCTATGATTGAGAATTGTTGTTGCCTGGCGAATTTTTAAAAACCAATTTTCAGACTGATAGCATGTATAAATTTCTTGCAAAAAATATCACGCCCAAAAGATAACTCCTCATCATAGACCTTTAAATCATGATATTTGTTCTCTTAATTTCCATGTGTAACCACCATGGAAAACTCTGCTTCAAATATGACTTCATGACGTGGAACAATAGTGTAAAAACCAACCCTTTTTTCTTTGGATTATAGGATAAATTAGTCTCCACACATGCAATTGTTGGTTGCAACTTTTGAAGATCACACTCCTCAAGCATGGGATCAAACTTGGTAGAGATGACCTCCTGTCCTTTTCCACAAATAAAATCATCATAAATAATGTGAAATGAGTGAAAGGGCATCTTATTTATACCTTCATTATCTTCAACCATCAAATCCTCAAATTCTTCAATTTTATTTGAACCATTGCTATGAGAGTGAGGAAATAGAAACACAACCCTTTGAATCTACACAACATCCTCTTCAAGGAGAGAGTTTTTGAAACTACTAGGATACATTACCCCCCTTTGTGATTCTTTCTTGCCACCTCCTTGGTTAAAGAAATTGAAAGATGAATTTTCAAGATACACCACATGAAAATTTGATTGATTGATTGATTTCTTCCATATCTATTAGATTTTCAATGTATTTTACAACCTTAATAGATACCAGGTTGGTGTCATAAAAAATAAAAAGTTCCAATTCCAGACCATAATTTAAAGATTCTTTTGTAGTCTCATGAAAGGCACTATCTTCTTGATCAATTTTAAAAGAATCAAAGGTGGAAAATTCTAACTTAGAGCACTAATACATTTGGGGTCATTTTTTGATGAGAGTTCATTATAATTTTGATAGGAAAATGTCAGACTGTCGACGAATGTCAAAAATGTTACTTGTCGCTATTTTTTGTTGGAAGTCCTGACAAAGATGTAGACATCACAATTCTGACGATGTCTACATTGGAAATGCTCCTCAAAAGAAGGGTTTTTGGTCATTAGAAAAGATACGATGGATCTCAGATTTTTGTTAGAATTTTGACAAAAGGACATAGCACAGACGCAACATAGAATTGAATAGGTTGTTGTAATTGTGTTGAAAGGAAACATTGTAGGCATCAAAACCTCATCAGTGCTATGACGAGGTTTTTTAGAATGTTAGAAAAACTCACTTCATGTTTCCTTTGGGAAAACTCATACCAATATGCCTATCGAGGGTCGACATATCACAAAAAATGTTCCACCAATGAGCATTGCTATACCGATGATTCCCATTGGACCAAATCTCCTTGATGTCTTTGTTCAAGCCCCATCAGTGAAAGCTTAACTAATAGCCTCATCGGCTATTGGCAAGACCCAAAAAATCCTTTTTCGACCATGCAAGTCATGCCAATGGAACACATCGGTGAGAGTCCTACCGATGAACTCATCGGGTGCCAGAGTAGTGAAAATAATGGTATACCAATGACCCCAGTTACTCTGATGCCCCACATCGGTCAAACCTCCACTGATAGACCATCCTCATTCAAATAAATATTGGCATAATTCTTATTGATAACCTCATCGACTATCAACAAGACAAAAAAATGCTTTGCTATTGGAACAAGTTTCACTAATGAAGCCCATCGGTGAAAGACAACTCGATAAAACCATCATGGTATGTTGTACCAATGAGATCATCGAGCATTGGGGAAACTCAAAAACACTCACCCTGACAATGTTAGTCATGCTGATGACATCTATCATTGAAACTCCCATTGATGGGCCAACTCTCCTTTCATTCATGGACATAAACTACACCGACATGGAGTCTTTCTATAGCGCTCCGCTCATCAATTGGCGTAAGTGATATCAATCACCCTTTTCTATTTTAATTAAGTGTCCTCATCAGGGAAACTCATGTGAGAAGCTATACTAATTGAAATTGGTACCATTGACAAAATTCAACCTGATGATGATACTTGAAAAAAATAGCAACATATTATCCGGATAATATATACCAATGAGGATATAAAGTGATAAGTAATAGAAACATCGATATGAGTTACATTGAAAAGAGAAATAAAACAAAATAAATACATAGGATCAGGATAACATACACTAATGAACCCCATCAGTGAAGCAAACACTAGTGACACAATGGGAATCTTTCTTTTCCGATAGCCGATAAGGTTATCAATAAAAATTATCCCGACGAATACAAAAGTGGCTTATTAGTAGGTGTTGTACCAAAAATGAGCATCAACATAGGGATGGTGATTGGGGTATGTCATTTTGGGTTTCCCCAATGCTTGATGAACACATTGGTAAGACTTATGTCGATTGAAGAAAAACATTAAGTTTTTAGAGGAAGAGAAAGGGATATCAGTGGAACCAATACTAATAGATCCCATTGGAGAAGCTAAAAGCATCAGAGAAGGTATAAAGTGGTTGTGCCGACCCCCGATGACATTTTTGGGATATCCTTTAGAGATAACACTATAGGGGAAGCCTATTCTAATGAGAAACTATTGTTATTTTAGTTTAAAATTTAAAACCAAAGAAAAAGATATCCTTTAAATATTGGCATTAGGTATAACATACACCGATGAACCCCATCGACGAAGTAAATAATAGCGGCGCAACATAAATCTTGTTTTGTCGATAGCCAATAAGGTTATTGGTAAAAAATACCCTGATGAATATAAAAGTGGCTTATTGGAAGGTGTTGTAGTGACAAAGGGCATTAGTAAAGTGATGGTGATTGGGATATGTCATTTTGGGTTTCCCTGATGCCTGATGAACACATCGGTAAGACTTATGCTGATTGGAGAGAAACATTAAGTTTTCAGAGGAAGAGAAAGGGATATTGATGAAACCAATATCGATGGATCCCATTGGAGAAGCTAAAAGCATTAGAGAAGGTATAAAGTGGTTGTGTCAACCCCCGATGAAATTATTAGGATATCCTATAGAGATAAAACTATAGGGGAAGCGTATGCCGATATGCAACCATTGTCGTATCAGTTCAAAATTCAAAACCTAAGAGAAAGATTTCCGTTAAATACTGTCATCGAGTAGATCTAGGGATTCATACAAGGAAAATTTATGAAGTGTCTATCATTATTAATTGTCACTTTAATGAATTCATCATATAATTGAGGCTATTCGACACAAACATTTTCTAAAAACAAATTGAGCTCGTAAGAAACAAGGTAGAGATCATAGTTGAAAAAATGGAAGCATCTAGTTTGTCAAGAAAGAAAAGGCCAACAAAAAGCATTGAGTCAAAGGTGAAGAAGTAAAAAATATAGACAAGTGGTCTAGTTAGGAAGATGAACCAATATATAATTGACCAAATGTAGTCTCTAGGTCCTAAGTTGAGATAGTCTACACAACATTTGCTGGGAAAAGACCAGTTGGAAGATAAATTCAAGGATGTTGGAGATATATGGACCAAGGTGAGAGGGTATGGATTTTTATTTTTTCATTAATTAAGGAGAAACAATGTGGTTCCATTCGGCAACCCGTGGATGACCAATTTGGGTAAATTAATTGTCCCAAATGTCTTTGTGAATTTTAAAGTTTTGGAGATTCTAGTAAGAAATTATGATCTAGCTGAAAGATGCATGAAAGACCCAAGGGGAAACATTTTTATTAAATTTTATATGAATACCTTAAATGAAGTGTTTAACCTAGATCCCAGCTGCAATAATCCCTTTTCATTGGAATTGGAGGATGAGTATTTTAGGATGGACACCACATACACTGGTTGAAAGTTAGCGGTTCATAAGAACACATGAGGAAAGCTTACAACATAGGATACGATTCCCTTTGATTTGAGTATGTTCAAGCATTACTTGTAGTATACATATATGTCTTGTGGATAATTGAGAGGGTTAGATGTTCCTGATCGCATGAGTATTGGTCCTATGGTTCTAGCTTCATACATTCAAATGTATGAATCTAGACTTTTTAACTATGCCTCTCTTTTGGCGGAGAAACTCCATGAAGGTTTTTTGAACCTTAGGGATAATGAATGCCATAAATTCAAATATTACTCTTTGTTGATGTATTTGGTGTTTTTTTATGGACACAATAAGGGTATGTGGTGAGATGAATTAAGATTACATATCAAAAGTAGAGAAGGGGAAGAACAATCAATACAATTGTGGACTTATTTGTGGGATTCAAGGTACATGAGATTAAATTACATAAAATTCAAAGAATGGATTGTGAAGCCAATGCATCAGACATATTGGTTTCCTTGTAATAAATTTGTGTTCGATGAAATTAAGGAATTCTTGAGGCCAAAGGATTTTGATAATGAAAAAAATTGTGAACCATACTGGGGAGATTGGTATGTGTACTAGGATTTCACATGTTTTTGGATATATGGGTTTGAGGGAACCCCTACATGTTGCCAAAGGTTGTTACAAATAGGATATCCTATTTGGAGATTGTGAGGTACTTAAGTATCTCAAAGGCTAAACATTTTGGGGATTTAAACAAGCAGACCTTCTTACTAGGAACTCTCAGCTTTGGTGACTTCACCATTGTTTCAACCAAAGTGTATGAGGTAATTGAGAAGAAATTGATGGAGGAGTTCAACCTATTTGAACATTACCCAAAGAAGAACTATGATCCTAAATTTTATATCCATTCTTGTAAGAAAAAATAAAGCTTAGGATATTACTTGCATGAAGCATTAGAAACAAAGGATATAATCAGGAATCTTGAGGATGGCGAGGCCCAAGAAGTTATTGACAAATATAATAGGGAACTGGATGAAAAGGTGCAACAATTGGAACAAATGGAGTTAGAGGAGGAAACAACAAAGGCCAAGTTAAGATGAGGAAATTATGACTAAATTGGAAGTTCATAAAGATACTCGATTGGATCAATATTCTACTTTTTTCTTGGATGACATTTTTGTAGAATCCAATAAATTTAAGTCTTTTCTATATAAATTCAAAGAGAAGAAACTTAGGGAATCTATCCCTAACATAACCCTAAAGAATGAGGATGAATTATTAAAGAAACTCAAGGATAATATAGAAGTTGAGGTTTTCGCCATGACTCCACAAAAGGGTAGACAATCGTTGATAGAGATGGGCGTGATTCTATTTCTTGGATAGGATCTTAGTGCTTCATTTATTTTTGATAGTTTACTTAATTATGAAAATAAGGATTTCAAGTTGGATATTGAAGGTGTTAAAGATGTTTTCATTGGATCAAGGTTTGATCAGGATGAAGAGGCATTGTTGTTATGGGCCTTGTACCCACCTACATGAGACCTAATATCATTGATGTGGATAAAGATTTTGGACACATGATGAAGTTGAGGGTAGGATAAATTGATCCTATAGTCTCTTCTGACATAGGTGTGGATGTGTCCAAATTCAATAAAGCAAAAATGATCAGAGTAGTGAGGGAAAGGGATCAATACAAATCCATGTATGAAGAAATAATTAAGGGAAGTGGACAATCTGCGCCCCTATTTCCCTCACTAGTTAATTCAAAATGAAAGAAAAAATATGATGAATTCCAAAAGGAGAACTAGAAATTAGTTAAGAAAATGTAGAGTGTGAGGAATGATACTACTGCTTTTGTGCTGAACAAAAGATTTGGGAAGCTAAAAATTAATTTGGAAAACCTTTGGGAGGCTTATAGAAAGAATATGGATAATGTTGTGGCCCACAACAAGATAAAAAATAGAATAGGTGTAAAGTTTCATGAAAAGAACCTGGAAGGAGTAGATGCAAAAGAAATCCAAGAAATCAATAAGGTAATGACAAAGCATGATAAATTTGATGCGAGATTGGAAGAACATGAAGAGTTTAGAGATGCAATTAAGCAAGGAATGCCAAAATTTTTAGATTAGAAATGGAATCTTAAGGACTAATAGATATGGAGTGGAGAATGCCAAAGTCTTCTCATTGTTGCCCTTGATGCTGCTCAGACTAATGGGATTGAGTTGAAAGAGGCTAAACCACAAATGGAAGGGTTCATCATGATGAAAATTATGGTCAGAGACATCATCCATGATGCAATCACTTATGCCTCTGAAAAATACCTTGAACATATCAATAAATGTGGTGAGTTGCTAGGGGATTAGCCTTTGTTTCTACATGTTTTTGAATAGTTTTATCTATGACTTTTTCTATTTTGTTAGTTTGTCAAGTAGTTAGTTATGATTAGTTGTGTCTCTTGGTGAAATGGTACGTCCTTTCATGTAAAACCAAACCTTCATCTATATAGAGGGGATATTTTGTAGATTGAAAGGAGAGAATTTATATTTTACAGTGACATCTTTTTGTACATTATGAGATTTGTCTCCTGAAGATACACTACTGGTGAAGATCAATGATACATTATGTAACTAGTTAGATTATATCATAATTATTTCAATATAAGTTTAGTTGTTCCTTCATCTTTTTTGGTATTCATATTTCATTTAATTGATCAGTTCTCTATGATAATATTTTTCATTTAGATGTTTCAATGTGCTATCTTATGTTATTATAATTTAAATTAAGTTTCAGTTTGATCATTAAGTGGTCTTGTAAAGGAACATAAAGTTTTTATTAGTCCACACATATTAATATTGGTAAGTGTTGTGAGGGATAGAAGTGTGTTGAAGAGTGTAGAGAATACCCAAGAAGTAGGAAGGAACTATGGGTCCAAGGTAAGGGTAGTTGAGCCATTGTTGTAGAAGTGTAGGTGACTGTCTTAAGTAGGACAGTGGAATCTTAGAATCATATCCTAAAGTGAAAGAACTAAGTGTATCATCTTAAAATGGAAGCACTTCCATGATAAGAACATTTAGCCCTCCGAGTAAGTGGTTTGGGGTCATGTTGAATGCCTTGAATGGGTACTCAACTTGGATCTGGATTTTTCCCCTGTTTTGCCCCATTTTCCACTTCTTCCTGGCATAATTCTTCCATCCTAAATTGAGAACTTGGGATTCTTGACCTTAGGGTCAAGGTCGACGTCTTAGGTCAAGGTCAACCTCAACCCTAACCTAGGTTAGGGACAAGCTCGACCCTAACCCAGGTCAAGGTCGACCTCATCCTTGACCCTAGGGTCTGGGATCCTCAGGGTTAGCTTTCAATTTCGGGATTTCATCAAAATCTTGTCTTTTCCCTTTTCGGGGCCACTATTTCTCGGATTAAGTGTTGAAATCTCAAATTAATATTTGAGGTGGACCTTTCTCGATATTTGTATAGGATTCCTAATTTATTATTGGAGATTAGCCTTTCTCAAGTTTTGTGCCTAATGCTCAAATTAACTTTGGGGTTGGCCTTACCTCGAATTTTGTGACAAGGCTCTTAAATAATTATTTTTATTTCTATATTAAGGGTGGTCCCCTCCTAGAGTTTTGTGTCAAGAATTTAATTTAATTTCCTCTCCATGTGCACCTCTCTAGAGTTTTGTGCCATGGACCCTTAATTATTATTTTCTACAAGGCCCCTCTTGTGCCCTAGATCACTATAAAAGGGAGCCTTCCTCTATCATTTTATCCATCAAGTTTCAATCCACTTTCATGATCAAGCTCTCAAGTGCAAGAAAGCAAGAAGATCAAGCATTCAAGATCCAATTCATCAAGGAGATCCATTAGTAGCCATTGAAGGATTCAAGCTCTATGGAGCTCTCTTGTTGAAGATTCCTCCATTTCCATTGAAGCATCTTCCTATTTCAAGATCCATTCAAGCTTGGTGTTGAATATCTAAAGATAATTGATTAGAGACATCCTACATTCAATTCTACATTCATTTGGAGCATCCATGCTTGTGGATTCAAGGATTCGAATCCTCCACAAGGGTTTTTAACATAAGCAAGGTGAATTGTTTCATTTACTTTGTTTATCTTTGCAATTTTAATTCAATTTCAAGGTTAATTCCTAAATTGGGGTTTGACTGAGGCAAACCCCTTCCCCCCAACAAAGAAAACTATTTTTCTTGCAAGTATAGGTGTAGGACGATGAATTGAAGTTCAAATCTCGATACCCTTTTCGCCGAACTTTTGAGATTTGTGAACAAAGTCAAAGTCGACCTTCAAAATATTAATGTAGCCTTTGACCTTTTATGAGGGTCAAAGATGACCTGACCTCAGATCAAAAAAAGATTTTTGGGTTTTGTAGATCTCATAGTTTTGGTGTAGAATCTCAAAAATCATCAATTTTTGAGACCGTTTGATAGGGTTTTTAGTCGATTCTTTTTCTAAGGTAAGTACCTTTATTTCTTAATCTCAATATTAATCATCTACATTTACTTTCCATATCATTACAATTCCATGTATGTGTAAAATATTGGCTTTGGGGTCTCTTTTATGTGCAAACCATTGTTCTAGGACCTCATCCAGATTTTTTACCTTATACACTAAGTTGATCAGAGTATTGAGATTTGGAAGGTTGTGTGGGCTAAAACTTGTCAATTTTGGTGCAACTTTGTAAAATGCAATTTTGCAAAAGCTGCAATTTTTGCAACTTTTTTGCATTTTTACAATGTTGACTTTGAAATTTCTTGGAAAAAATCCTAACATATCTAAATGGGAAAAATAACATCACTTAAATCCTTTATGGTCTTCGTTAGCACTTTTACATTGATTTGACCTCTTAGACCTAAACAAGACCTATATGAGAAACTTCAAATTTTATGAGGGGAGACAACTATGAATCCAAAATCATATTAACTTGGTCTTGAAGTAAAAAATCAAGAATGCATAATGTTAATCCCAATGTATTACTATCATCATAGAAAAAATATCATGAATTTATTGATTTCAAAAAATCAAAATGTATGTATAAAGAAACTTTCATATGGTGTTTCAAGGAATCAAACCTGGTATTGAAGATAAACACCTATATCTGCAAGCACAAGATTTCCTAATGCATCGGTAGCACTACTTTTCTCAAAAAAATCTTTAAATTAAGATTAAATACATATTATTCAATAAGATTAATAGTGGAGCATAATGAAATATTGAAAAGTGTGTTACCTTATTGAACTTCTCTTTGTTTGAAAATAGTTTAATATTCTCTACTTAATAGGGCCAACCACATGAAGGTTGAAGCTCATCCCCCCCTAATATCACTCTAAATTCCCCATTAACATCTAACATTCATTCATTATTCCATCCATTAATAAAACATAACATTCATTCATTATCATGTAAAAATCATTAACACATAACATTCATTAACATGTAACATTCATCAACATTCATTAACACATAAAATCCATTTGTCAACAAATAATAAGATTACAATCAGTTGTTTTGAAGCTACGTAAAGACTAAGTGGAGAATCATTTTCTTCATCATTTATCCATTGTTTGGTTCTTGTGCCCTCTGCGCATGATCTTGATGTATGCTTGGTCATGTACTCACGATGAGGACACCTATGCAAAGGGGGGTCCATTGCAATAACAAAGAAACGGGTTAAATTCATAAGATATTTTATTATTGTTACAAGTGTTTCATTAATTAAAAGAACATTGAAGGGGTGCTCTTTATTTGATGGGGCCACATCATCTTCCTGATAATGTTTTCTAGCCTCATCCTGAACATGATGAACACCCTCTAAATCCTCTGGAGTTAAAACATGAAAGGTTAAATTAATCAATACACCAATTGCAATTAAATTCATTTTAAGGAATAACAATGGTCCTCTTTACCTGATGGGGGCACATCATGTTCCTGATGTTGTCTACTCGGATTATGCTCAACTTGGTCACCACGGTCTACATGCTCTAAAATAAAAACAAAAATGGTTACATTAATTACTACCCCAATTTTAATTAAACATATTTAATTATATTAATAATTACATAAAATAATTATTTAGCACATGAATAATTCCAGTACCAGGAGTCACACCATGACCTTAATCATGTGCAGGTTTTGTTCCACCCATAGCAGGCTACATTCCAATGTCATGTGCATTTTTATCATTACTTAATTATTTAAAACAAATATAGTCACTTTATGTTGGAATAACATCGAATAGATCATTGCTCAAGTATTCAATTTTAAATAATTTTCATTTAGCTTATTTACCTGATTGACATATGCATGAGAATATTGTGTTTTCGCACTCAATCCTTTTAGGAATTCAATCGTGGTTCCATAGCCTTGCCAGAATGTAAATTTCATGTCATCTTCTGTGGGTGCTCTATTGATTTTAGAGCCCTACATTTTTGCTTAATATCATGAATTTTTATTTTATTGTTTAATGATTAAAAAAAATGTTAGCAATTTATCATTTCAATGCGATATCTCATTTATTGAAACTTACAATTCATGTGATAACTATCATATAACCACCAAAGTTGAGTTTGTCTTTCCTTTGCTTTTCTAGTCTTTCCTTAGTTGACTTTGATGTGTTGAGCAGTGTATAAAAGTTTGAAATATGTTAGATTATATAAATATAAAGAGTAATTAGTACATAATCATGTTTTTAATAATATCACATACCTTCCTTTGCCTAGTGGTGTATGTCCTTTTTTCCTTTCATCTTTCTCTTTTGCATCCAAAATCAGGTCCTTCCACTCCCTCTCTGGAATCTTGGGGGACAATCATACTTTTTGTTCTTCTCTAAATGCGTTCTATATTTTTCCCTAACATACTTTAGATATGCACCTTCTTTATGAAGGACCCAACTTTTATTGAATGTGTCATTTCCAAACAAAAAAACCAAATGGTTTATGAGTTCCTCGTTTAGCTTTTTATCTTGCTCATTCCACTGTTTACATATGGTGGGCTCAAAGATCTCCAACACAATTTTATTTATATTTTTATAAAAAGCATTATAGCCTGTAAAAAAATCATGGGATCATTAGTCCAAAATGAGTGATCAATAAGTAAATTACAACTAGACTATATATAATAATAATTTTAAAGTACCTAGAACCTTCTCTATATTTATGGGAAGAAAATATTTCGTCACCACAAATGTGACCAACAATGTTCCTATACTAGAAATATGGGAAGATCCAAGAAATCCTACTGTGATATCACCAATAGTGGCCTTTGCATCCTCATCTACATGTCCTGCTGCAAAAAATGTTTCCACTATGAAATACCCACAAGAAAGAACACTTCAAGGGAAACAAACTCATAAAAAAAGAGAGAGAACATGAGGCATATACCAACTGTGGGGTCAGTATGATGTATAAAAGTTGATGTTTTCATGTTGCATGTTGTTGACCTTGCACTCGACAATATAGGTGGGGATGATGGGATCAAATGAGGTGACATCTGCAGAGGAACATGGACAACACTTGAATAATAATACATTAAATAAATGAAAAATAACACGTTAACAGAAGGACATGAACATGTAAAAATATGAGTTGGTGTATGCATAGAACATGGTCATCACATGAACCACTTGGAGTACCCTGATCATGGCCCTGAGAAGCTTCATTAGGACTCAAAATTTCCTGTAAAAAAACATGTACATATTTTAGTTCATGAAATAAAAGAGTATAAAATATAAACCATTAATGAACTTATGTTATAATCAAATATTTCATGGCCTCTTACTTGCAAGTTTTCTACTCTCCGCATCAATTGTTTCACCCTCTCTTTTATCTAATATTAGTAAGATTCTCATAATTAATCCAAAACCCTAAAGAAAAGAACATAATAATATAAAATTTTACTTCTATCTAATTTGTACAATTACAATGAGGTTTACTTGCTAGGTAGAAGGGCCCAGAGCTACATCCCTATCTATACTACGTGTCAGATCCATGTCACGTTGTGACACAAAATAAATGTAAAATTTTTTTTTAGCAAAATGAAACCAATAGACTTATCAATTTTTTTTAAAAAAACTCAGAAAAATCTTATGTGAGCTTATATCTTATATGCAAGTTAATCATAATCAAATTTACATAAGTCACATGATATATATGCTAAAAATTACATAGTAGATAACATGAACATATTTATTTATTGTTACAATAGGCAGTCATCATAATCATTGTATATTTTTTTATTCCTTACCTTTCCTTTACCTAGACTCTATAAGATCCTCAACAAATGGGTTTTGGATGTCTATACTCAATAACCTATTTCCTCCAAGGGTGAAAAAATCACACAAAATATATACATGTAATCAACACCAATAATTGAGCATCATAAGCATTACATTTATTATTTGATAAATAGTACATTAAATATATGAGTGATAATGGAAACATATGTATCATAAATCACATATGTATCACCATAAACAAGTTTTAGTTCATCACATATGTTGTAATCCATCACATATGTATCATTATAAACATGTAATACATCACATATGTATCATCATAAACATTTTTTAATCCATCATATATGTATCATAAATCACCATCCATCACATAACTAATAAATAGTCCACACTCCATAAATAAACAAAAAGTTAAAAAATGTCACACAAAATATATACATGTAATCAACACCAACAATTGAGCATCATAAGCATTACATTTGTAATTTGATAAAAAATACATTAAATATATAAGTAATAATAGAAATATATGTATCATAAATCACATATGTATCATCATAAACAAGCTATAGTCCATCACATATGTTGTAATCCATCATCACATATGCATCATCAATCGCATATGTATCATCATAAACAAGCTATAGTCCATCACATATGTTGTAATCCATCACATATGTATCATAAATCACATATGTATCATCATAAACATGTAATCCATCACATACATATCATCATAAACATGTTTTAATCCATCACATATGTATCATAAATCACCATCCATCACATAACTAATAAATAGTTCATATTCTATAAACAAACACAAAGTTCAAAAAATGTCACACAAAATGAGGGCTAGCCGACACTCTCTTTGTATCCATCTCCTAGCGGTGGCATGGTGCTACTATTAGGAAATGATAGAGATGGAACGTGAATTAAAAACATTGAAAGGTATATCATGAATTAATTATATAATGACATTAGAATTTAAAACATAATGAATTAATTATGTAACCATATAAGTCAAATAAAATTCTATCAAAAAATCAATATCAAATATGTGTTGGAAATATAGATGCAGTAACTGAGAGGGGGGGGTGAATCAGTTAACCACAAAAATATTACCACTGATCCCTTAAATATCTTAACAAATTATTTACTGTGCCACTCGGTAAATATACAGAGAAATGCTGAAAACTTGATCCTTGAAATGTGTAATAATTAAATGTTCTTAAGCATTCATCACTGATTAACTTACATGAATAAAGAAAATAACATGAACACAAGAGACACCAGATTTACCGTGGAAACCCAATATGGGAAAAACCACCAATGTAACTAGTTACTATTTTTCACTCTTCTGAAGTGATGCCCGGTTAGAAGCCAACCCGGTAAAAGGTTACAAAACACACTGTTAGGTGTGACCTTGTTAGAGGATTTAATCACCCTGCTAGGAGTGGCCTTGTAAGAGGTCTTGAAAAAATTCAATAGAACTGTTACCTTGTTAGAGGATTTACAAAATAGTTGTTAAACCAGCTCGGTTAAGAGATTTTGATATCATTGCTACAATTGCTAGAGAGTAATAATGAAATAACCTGCAACTGAATTGCTGAAAATAGATCTCTGTTCTATTTCACTAGATCCTTACTGATCAATTAAAATCTTTGCTACTCCTCAAGGATATCTAACCATCCTTCAAAATTCGCACACACCTTTCTTCAAAATGATTTCTGCATGTTGTATCTCTTTTATTCACCATTTGACCTTCTATATATATATGCCATTTCATAATCATTTAGATTGACAAGTCGGCACTAATAATTATTATAACAGTCGGCTGGGATAAACAGACTGTAATAACAAAATTCATTGAAAGGGCCGACCTTGCTCGGTAAACATTAATCCTGAAAAGATTTCCTTCGGTGACTGAGAGAACTTGGTAACCACAACAAATTTTGCAACATTCTTTAGAGACTGAGAGAGCTTGGTAACCACTAATTTTCCTTTGATAACCAATGAGGCTCGGTTAACACTGATATCCTATCAAGTTTTCTTTAGACACCCGAGAGAACTTGGTAGACACTAAAAACTGCCTAGCTGACCGACTAAGCTCAATAGATACTGAGAACCACTTAGCTGACTGACTGAACTCGGTAGATACTGAGAACTACTTAGCTGACCGACTGAACTTGGTAGATACTGAGAATGATAATTGATATGACATTTGTGTGACATCAAAGACAACACATAGCTAATCCAATAATGTCCTTCAGACAATTGTATTCAACAATATGCAATATACTAATCGTATACCTAATACATTTCATTCATGTCATTTATCATCATCATCATCATCACCACCACCACCACCACCACCACCATAATCATCATCTTCTTCTTCATGAACATTTCCATTAGGAACATCATTAACTAACTGTCAATTGTGATCATCATCTAAATCATATTCTACTTCTTTGGTATCTTCTTCTTCCATCACATTATACTTTACCAACCTTCCTCTTGGATTGTGTCTAACAACAAATGACCATCCCAATTTATGTGGAACCTCTGATCAGTAAATTACCTACTCACATTGTCTTGGAAGAACATACGACTCATTTCCAGCTTGCTCAAATGACCTTGTATTAACCATTGTAAATCTATTATATTGTTCAATAATAGTTCTATCAGGATCATTTTCATTCAATCGTAGCTTGTACCATTAGACAAAAAAAATAACTAATTTGAAGGACCTAAAGCCACACTCAAGTATATCATCCAAAATCTCATAGTATCAATTTTTTTGAGACTTGAGGATGTATGTCACTTCTAGACAAAATGTTAGTCACTTGAAATACTACAGTTATTCCAGAATCATAAGTTTTCTTCTTGTCATCCAATTTGTTGATGCAAAATTTATGACCATTGCACCACATAGCGTTATGGTGTTTCACCTACAATATGTCAAACATGTAAAAATATAAGAAAAAATAACATATATATATGTACACCATTACAATTGAAAAAAAATTAAACAATATGGGTGATTAATATATTTATACATACCTGTTTATCTCTTAAACCGTATGCTAAATTAATTTCTCTTGGTGTAACATTGGACTCTTCATTACGGCGAGCTTCTTTAACCAATGAAGCCACACCTTCCCATGTTAATGAGCGACTAGATTGTTGACATCGTTGAATCCATACTATCATCCAATCAAGATTGTTTGCGATATACAAATGTAGTGCATCCCACTCTCGAGCAACTGTACAAAAAATAACTATAAATGTACAACTCATGTATATTGAAGATTAAGAATAAATTAACTTATATATATATATATATATATATATATATATATATATATATATATATATATATATATATATATATATATATATATATATATATATATATATATATATATATATAAACCAAATGTAAAATATATTCAGATTAATGTCCCTGAACATCGAATAATTACCTCTCACTTTCCTCATTCTACCTTTCCCCATTAGGTACTCCCCTTCTAATTTTTTAATGGAATTGAGATCCCAAATGCGATCTACATGGATCTTTTTCGTGAACTTAGGAAGGTATTCAGTAATGTACACTGTAGTTTGGTATACCATATATCCTTCCACCATAGAACCCTTAGGATGTGAACTTTGTCAAACCAAAGCCTTCAAAAATTTCAAGTGTCTCTCAACCATCTACATTGACCTTGTGTGTATAGGTTCACACAATTCAATCTCCTCAACTTGGTGTATGAGGTAGTGTCTTGTGTATTGAAAAAAGTTGAAGGTAGACACTTTTGCATTTCACACATTAGACGAGGAATTTTTCTCTTCCAATATTTTATATCTTCTTTATGGATTTCCTTAGATGACAACCACCTACAAGTGATTGAAGACACAAATATATTAATGAGAATTAACAAAATAATATACAATATATTACATAACAAGTAAAATAAATTGCAAATATAATATCTATACAAAAAATTGAACAAATATCACAACTTACCTCATGTATTTTCCAAGATCATATATAACTTGCTTGACATTATTGTCGAAGTGGTTTGGGACAGATAAATGTAGAACATACTGCAACAATTATAAAATAATCTTTTCATTGTTTTCTAGTAAACATAATACAATGAAAAGTACATACAATATACAAATATATAGTAAATATACAAGAACATGAATTACCTTAATGAAGGTATGCCAATCATGCATTTTCATCCTTGGCCCAAATTCACTTTTCTTTGTTATGAGATTGTTTATGTTTGCAACAAATCCTACAGAAAATTGGATTTTTCGTATGACTTCTTTTATAGAATTTCTTTTCTGCTCCATTAATAACCAAGGAAGGGAACTTGTATTAATATGGTCTCCATCGCTATTTAATTGAATGACATTTTTCATTGCATGATTGAATTCTTGAATGTCACTACAAATTTTGATAATTTTTTCTTTGTCACACCTTCCATCAAAAGTTTTCAATAACATCTCTATTATTTTCTTTCCAATATGCATAGTATCAAACAAATACATAATTTGTAGCTACTAATAGTAGGGAAACTTACTAAATTACTTGGAATAACTTTTTAGTCCCTTTGAAAGGTGGTCATTAATTCCTTGATGACCTTCATGATGCATATAATTTTAAAAAGTTAACAATGACAATCATCATCAATTACATCATGAGTAAACACAACACAATTATATGGAATGACATTACCTTGACGATTAATTCTATTATATTCTAACTTCCATAGGTGAGGTGTCATTCTTTGTGGTTTTGATGTAGTCTCTACATTCCCATTGAAAATATATTTTTTAGTATGTCGATACTTATGATTTTTGTGGAGGAAGTGCCCATACTCATCAAACACCTTCTTTCCTAAATTTTTTGAATGATGAAATCTCATCTTTAGACTACAAAATAGACAAACACATTTTCCCTTTGTTTGAAGACCTACAAGATCATATATAATTGGATTAAATATGTTTATATTCATTATTATAATTATGTACAAGTTGAACATTATAACATACCACAAAAATGTGTTAGCCCTAGGACATCATGAATTGTCCATACAAGCATTGCATGGAATTAAAATTATCTTTGTCTTTTTGGTCTAGAGATGTCATACATAGTGACACCACTCCATAAATCTAGAAACTCGTCGATAAGAGGTTCAAGATATACATTCATATCTTTAACTTGGTACTTACCTAGTTGAATGAACAAAAACATTACATAATTATTATAACCATTTTAGTGATATATTTATAATTTAATTTAGATGACATTTAAATGAAAAAATACCTTGAAAAATCATTTCCAACATTATGCTCTCCCTCTTTATTGACATCCATGGAAGAATTTTATTGTTGATAAAAAAAAAGGCCACACTGATTAAATAGATCTCAGCTCTCCAAATGGATTGACATCATCCGCTGCCAATGAAAGCTTGAGATTACGAGGTTCTTCTTTAAAGTGTGTCCATTTTTCATCTATGTCTATAAATGCAAAACCTTCCACATGCATTTGAATAATGTCATCTTGACTTCTGTTGTGTGCATGGTAATCCATAAATTACACCAAGCTTTCACACCTAAATAATCATTGCAAATGTGGAATAATGGGAATATAACGAACAACCTTGTGAGGCACCTTTTTTGTTGTTATTGTTGTTAATCTATTTGATATCTAGTGATATGACATTCAGGGCATTATGCTACAAATTCATGTTTTTTATGATATATAATATGATCATTGGGACATGCAACTATTGCTTGATACTCCATTCCAATATCTTTCATAATGGCAAATAATTCTCGATATGAGAAAGGTAGAATATTTGATGGTGGTAAAAAAAATCACCTCTCAATCTACAATGAAAATATAATTTTATAATATAAAAAATATTAATGGTACATGTTTCACCCTTTATTTACTATGATGAAATAACAACAAAAATAGATGAAAAAGATGACATATATGACATACCTTAACATACATGATATTTTTATGTTGGATAAACCATTCATAACTTTCAAGCTCACCAACAAAAATACAATGGAGATAAGATTTATTTGGGAGCCTTCGTAAAGGTGCTCGTATGCCTTCTCAAGTAGAGGTAAATCATGAACAACATCAGAGTCATGTTGATCATCATGATCAGTTGTGCTAGTACTAAATATGTTGTGGATCAATGTATTTGTACCATCATCTTCAATTTTGTTTCATATCATATGATCATCTTCTTCTGTTGGATCATTATCACGTTTCTCCACTTGGAAAACCACATTCTCTAGGTTCTGGTAGTCCATATCATGTTCCCTAGGCTACTCCACCTATATAAAAATGATCAACATAAATAAACCATGATCATGATCTCATCATCAAGTTATTTCTTATGTATATAAATTATTAAAATTATATAATGAACAACTTACCAATGGATGATAATCACACCCCCTTCAATGTGACCATGCTGCCGACAATGTTTCTCAGCTGTTGTGATTCAAAATTTTCTAGTATTTAAGCCCTTATAATTTTTGCAAGGAAAATAACATTTTTCATCACCTTTTTCTTTTCAATTTAGAACAAAATCTAACAATTGCCTCCTTATTTTGTTCTTCATTGGTATTATCTCACATGATCTTTCTTCACAGGCAAAAAAAGGGGCTATGAAAACTTCTGTCTATAACCTTCACAAACTAAGCAAAATGATGTCGCAAGTACATAAATATTCTTAGAACTAGTTATATAGAACTTGAAATATTAGTTATGAAATGATATTTCAGTATAATATACCAAATTGAAATACTTGAACATAGAAAAATTGCAAAGCGAACCAAAACCATTGAACATTCAACATAGTAACATAGTACTCGGGTACTCCAAGGTAGTTCACCCATTAATAATTATTTAAGGTTACATGGATCTCAAATAAATACACTTGCTAGGGTTGGTAACCATTTCATCATGCATGATTCAAGGTATTTGATATTTTGATCACATTAGGAATCAAAAGAACAGTCCACAATGAATGCCCAATCAACTAACTGGGACAAATTGTTACTATTTAGATAATTATAAACTACCCTTCTAACATAAGCGCGCTCCCTTCATTCCATACACAAAACATCTTCAATATATTATGCCCAATCATAAATCAGAATTCCACAAATATGAAGAAATACATCAAATGACTTTGTAATCATATTCTCAAAAGGAAACTAATAACTTCAATATAAGATAGATTGTCATCATTTGTACAGTTGACACTACAATTCTAATACCAATCTATTGGTTCATTCTCAATTCCTTATCCATATAATAATTGTGGATGTCTTGTTACATTATTTTAATCCTTAAAAAACACTTACCAACCTTATAAACCCATAGGTCATGTTTATCCAATCAAACAACTAACCACTGCCAAAAACTCAAGAAACTCACTATAACATTAAACTAAGGCTTCAAATTTCTTGTACATACCATAACTATTTGATGTGATACCAAATGCACTAAAAGAAACTATGAGTCTACTCTTAAATTATTCTACTCTTAAATTACAAATTTTCATAATTTTCTAATGGTTACAAACAGAGTTATAACCAAACCCTTGTGTGAAACTCCCAAATTGAGGGTTTCATAACATGTTTTACAAAATGTAATGGATCTCTTGTTATGAGTCATGAATAAGTACCAAACTTGGTTCAAAATAGAGATAGTTCATCTATATTTATTAAAAAATAAAGTTTGGGTACTTATTTAATCCATTTATCATGTGAAAAGTAATCAAGAACAGACAAAAACATGACTGTAATAAACTGTCCACTTACATATTTTGATTATTTATTGAATCTGTACCAAAAATACTGTACAAATCTCTTTGGTTTTATGGTTTAAAAATTTATAACCCTCCTTTAAAATCTCTCCATAATCATCACATGATTTTTTAAATCCAACATGGACGGAAGTGTACTTGATTGGTCATCAATCCTACAGACAACTTGATGACAATCAGAGGTACATTGGACTTGATCAATACACACAACCTCTCACTAACTCACCATATCCAACCTCAACCCTTACACTCTCTTTTATCATGTATTCGATAATTATAGACTCTTTTAACTACTCTTGGACCTAACAACAACCCTTAGTGCATCTTTTGTGCAACATTTGCAAAATTGTCAATTTTGCAAAGGTGCACTTTTGCAACTTTTTGCAATATTTTGCACTTTTACATTTAATGCCTTCAAAAATCTGAATAAGCTACCTAGACACACCAAAATTAAAATTTTATGAACTTTTAGAACCTTCGTACCCTTTCATGGGTTATTTTACATCTTTTGACCTTATGGACCTAATTAGGACCTACTTGACAACTTGAGCAACTTTTTCATAATTTTGACCAAAATGGCATATAGCCTTACATCTTTGTTCCAATAGACTCATTAGGACTTTAATACATCATGAATGACATTATTACATAAAAAAATCTCAATTGTTCACATTTTTACCTTTGACCTCATGTATGTGTATGTACCTTAGGTGCTTCTACACCATTGGGTCTTCCACACTCAAAAAATTTGAGTACCATACCAAGTGTTGTATTGACTATTGCATTATAAAGCCCACAAGAAAGAAAATAGGGCTCTACAATCTTCTAGTAATTATCCCAAATAGACTTAACTAATAAATTTGATATCCTTCAGTGTATGGAAAAGAAAAATTAGGTTATGGTTTTGATTGGCATGCATGCTCTAGACACTCTTGAGTTCCATATTGATTCTTATGACACTCATAGGGATATGTGGCTCAAACTTAAAGATATTTTTAGGACTATTAATGAGTTTCATGCGCTTCAAATTGAGTCGGATTTGACATCTTTAACACTTACTTCCTTCTCCTCCATTGAGAATTTTGTAGAGAAATTTAAACCCACAAGATTAATTTTATAGCATTGTGGTAAGATCAAGAATAACAAAGAGTGCATATTTATAATTATATTGAAGCTTCAAGGCCCCTTCCAAGTCTTTTATTCCATATTTTATTTTGATCTTCACTTTCTAGTTCAGGATTATAGGCTTTGGTTGCTCAATCATCTAAAATGAAACAATATAAGAAAGAGGAGCATATAAATTCACAATATACTCAACTAGCTTCATATTCCCATTTACATGATTTTTAGTCTTTCTCCTCCTCGAAGAGGTCTTTATCTAGAATTGACAAGCCTAGTATATTTATTGCACCAAGATACGACATGATAAGCATTATTGTTATAAAAATAAGATAAATATTCTGAAAGATATTCTTCAAAGGAATCATATTAAGTCACCTCTATCTAGCTCATACTCTTCCACCACTTTAGGACCTACACATTCCATGTAAGCTTCTATGACATGTAGTAAAGACAAGATGAAAGTCCATGTTCTCTTTGCACCAAATCACCTTCAGTCCATTTAGTGACTTATTAATTTAGGAGCTTTCCATCACATGCCACCATCTATGGTCATGTTATATTCTTTCAAGCATCATACATTTTGATGGGTAATGAAAATTACATGAATAATAATATGAGTAACTCTATTGAAGCTAATGATCAAGCATATTCAATGATGTTCTTTGTTTCCTTTCATGGAAATAAATGGAAACCAACACCAAATCTTACATCAAGAGAAACACATCAAATCTCTATGATCATGTTGATCCAAACTTAATTCGTTCATTGAAATAAACACAATGTTCAATATACCATGTAATTATTGACAAAACTCACAATATTAGAGGCATCACCAAACCAATTAGCCTTAGAATATATCAAGGATCCAACATTAAGGTAACACAACTTATCTCATAACATCTCCATATACAATACTTAAAGGTCATACCTACTACATATTCCTTCAATAGATCAATCATTTAAATCTCAAGCACCTGCATACAAGCATTAGTCCAATCCCTTGTTCACTCAATCAAACACTCACTAATCTATCCATAGTACAATTCATTATCCCTTAAACAAAATTAGTAAGTCCCTATCACAATCAGGGATATTTAATCTAATCATTAACCACATAGTAACTCTATCCACTCCATATTATAGAAACATACATACTTCATTTCCATTGGCCCTGTCAATTATAATAGCATTCATTAACTCTGTCCTTTTACAAAAGGAACATGACCACTATACACATACATAACACAGTCAGCAAGATGAAACCAATCCTTGATTAGAGTTCCAAAAGGCATAAGGAAGTTATTAAACCCTTCCACTGAATCAATTACCAAAGGATTATATGATCAACCCACTCAAATAGAAATGACTTTAACACAAACTGATTGTCATTATATTTGATATTTTTAGGACTGTTCTCCCATTCTACACACAATCAGACTTGAGCCAACTTTAAATGAAAGTTATAAGGTCTATTTATATTGTCTTAAACCTATTTCACTATTGACTTAATCATTTAGATATCAAAGAGAATGGGAATCAAAGTCTTCACTGTTTATTCACAGAATTCCACTGAGTAAGGTCCGCTAGGGCACCACATTTAACTAGCACAATACATAACTATTTCATATGAAATCAATCACATTTGGAATCCAAATAAATATAATTCAAAATATACCAAGAGTCATAATTTTCCAATGGTTAATATTTTAGATACTTCCAAACCCTTCTTCACATGTTTGTCACCTAGGGTTTTAAACTATTTTGATGAAAAGTGATTAGATCTTCCTTTATGTTTCACCGATGAACTCCAGAATTGTTTTGAAAATTATTCAGTCCATTCATAAACATTAAAATTTATAGAAACAATAAATACATGGGTTTGAACAAAGATAGTTAAGATTATTAAATGAAAGCCTTACTCTCTTTCTTTGATACTCAAATAAATACATACTAAAGTGACTTATAAAAGGATTAACACCTTCCTTACTCTACTCACAATATTAAAGAGTAATTATATTTACATTGTGTCCCAAATTCTTGACTTTTGTTAAATAAATTGCAAATTTAGAGTGATAGTAAGACGTATGATTGAAACAAACTTCTAAACTTCCCCTCTAATAATATCCCAAATGGAAACCAAAACCAAATGGTGTTGGGATTATGGAAAGGTGAGTTACTAAGAGGGGAGGGGTGAATCAGTAACCCTAATTTTTTTTTTGATTTTAATCCTTAAGATAATACTCTTCATTAACCGAATGTTAACTTCATCATTTCCTTTCATTCATGTAGATAACTAAAATGTAAAAGATTCTAACCTAACAAATAAAAATTCATGAAAATTCATACACTTGACACAGATTTTGGTATCATACAAACCCTTTTTAAAAGGTAAAAAATGTGGTGGGGATGACACCCACAAAGCTTCACTACTATAGTAATAAAGTTACCTCTTAGGGCATACAATTTGGATCACTTATGATGATCTTACCATGTTAGGAGTAACATTTAAGACTTGTTAAGATCTACCTTGTTAAAGTATTTTAGCAACACTGTTAAGTGTTACCTCGGTTAAAAGATTTACAAAAGATGGTTAAGTCTACTCTGTTAGGAGATTTTGTCTGCTATAGTTGTTAGAAAGTAACAATATAATGATCTGGATGTAGCAACTTACTTTAATGAATTTCAAATCTACTAGCACTAATACAAACATTGTCTGCTTCTCTGCTAATCTCCAATAGATCAATGTGATGACATGAAAGACAAACATAGTCATGAATGAAACATACAACTACTATAGAACTACTCAAATAGTCCCCCATAGGAAATATTCAATATTCATTCCTAACAATCTCCCCCATTGGCATTGATGGCAACATAGATGAAAAACATCCAAGTTCCATTAAATACCAAACTGCAACACTGTTGTTCTGCATTATATTTTCAAATCCTCTTCATCAATCAAATCAATCATCAGGTGTTTTTCATGTACTATCCTTCTCCTCAATATTTTACTTTTTTAAATCCTCTTCATTAATCAAATCAATCATCAGGTATTTTTCATGTACTATCCTTCTCCCCCATTGACATCAGTGACAAAGAAAACATCAATATGTCAATACAAGCTTGAATGTCAAAAGAAACTATTTAGAAACTAATTTCACAAGAGTCCTTCATGACTCAGCTTAGAAACACACATACTCCCCCATAGAGAAAGTATCAACATATAGTCCAGAGTGGATAGAGCTCTTATACCACTAGAATGATGCAACTTTTTGCATCACTATTCAAAAGTAGGTTGGGGCATAACCCCAAGCATACCTCTCAAATAATCAAATGTATCTTTAGGTAAGGGATTTGTAAATATATCTACAATCTGCTCTTTTTTACTGATATACTCAAGTTTGACTTCTTTTTCTGCAACTTTTTCTCTTACAACATGATATTTGATTTCTATATGTTTTATTTTAGAGTGCAACATAGGGTTCTTAGACATACTTACTATACTGGTGTTATCACAATGTATGATAATAGACTCATTGAACTTGATTCTAATATCCTTCAATATTTGTTTCATCCATATTATTTGATTACAATTATTTGATGCTGCTACATATTCTGCTTCTGTTGTGCTCCGTGAGATACAATTTTGTTTCTTGCTTAGCCAAGAAAGCAATCTTCCTCTAAGAAAAAATGCTCCACCACTTGTACTCTTTTTGTCATCAACACTACCTCCCCAATGTGTGTCTGTATATGCACATAGGGTAAATTCATCTCTTTCACTCTCTTAGTCGGTGTAGTAGAGGATCTAGTAGATTTTCTTACTTCTAGTACATCCAATTTCACAATATCTTCATCAATATTTTGAATATCCTCAATAGGGCTTGCATGGGATGTCAAGGGTGGAATTAAAAACACTTCCTTCTATCGAATATCCCTAATAGTTTTTTCTGTCTACTTTGCAATGTTGAATTCATGCTCGGTCATATTGTATCTTTCAAGATCTTCTTTATTGTGCTATCTTCTCTTTTCTTTTCCAATTGATTTATGTTATTCATACTCTGATACCAATTGTTAGAAAGAAAATTCATTTGATTTATCATACCATAACCCATAGTAAATGGTGCCTTTCAAATACCTAAATATTCTTTTTATTGCTGCATAATGTGACTCTTTAGGATTAGCTTGAAATATTGAAATAATTCCAACTGTATGTGATATATCTGGTCTTGTATGAGTTAAATACTGCAAACCTCCAATCATGGATCTGCATTTCTTTTGTTCAACTACATGAGTTTCATCTATGCTAGATAACTTATGGCTAGTTACCATAGGTATGCCAACATGATTAAAAATTTCCATTACAAATCTATACAATAAGTCTTTTAGATATTTTGTTTGAGATAAGAAAACACCATCACTATTTTGTGCTATCTGTAATCCTAATAAATATCTCATCTCAACAATCAAGCTCATTTCAAATTATGTCTTCATTTCATCAATGAATTTATCACTATCTTCATCTTCTCCTTCAGAGATAATATCATCAACAAAAATAACTACAATCAATAAACCTTATCAATCTCTTTCAGATACAAATTACTATCCACAGTGCCTTTAGTAAACCCAATTTTATCAAATATTTGTCCAATCTTTCATAGAAAGTTCTAGGTGCTTGTTTTAGTCCATATAGAGCTTTGTTGAGTTTACATACCATGTCTCCTTCTTGAGTTAAAGGAAAACCTTCAGGCTACTCAATGTAGACTTCTTCTTCCAATTCTCCATGAAGAAATGATGACTTCACATCCATCTGATACACTTTGAATTTCTTATAAGCTGCATAAGATAAATACATTCTTACTGCTTCAATTCTTGCAATAGGTGCAAAAGGTATGATACCATATAGCTTCACAGTGACAAGTCATTTCATCATTACTTCGGGTCTCTCTTTTTCACCTTGTTGTGAGTATCCCTTACATACCAATCTTGCTTTGTTCCTTGCAACTTCACCTTGTTCATTCGTCTTATTTCTAAAAACCCATTTAGTTCCTATAACATTTTTATCTTTAGTTCTATAGACCAACTCCCAAGTTTTGTTCTTTTCAATTTGATCTAGTTCTCCCTTCATTGCTTGAATCCAATTTTCATCTTTACAAGCTCCATCAGTAGTTTTAGGTTCAATTTGAGAAATCAAACATAGTTCTTCTTGTACCTTATTTCTTGTCATAACTCCCTTTTCTATGCTCCCAATAATATGATCACCAGGATGATTCCTCACTAGATTCTTATTAGGTGTCAATGTCTCAGTTCTTGCTTCAACTCTATGTTCTAATCTTGGTTCTTCTCTTATTTCCTCGATATAATTCTCATTCTGCAAATCATTGTCAGTTTCATAAAATAATTCAACATTTTCTTGATCAATTCTAGGGAAAACTTCTTCATTTGATTCATAATCAAGTATTCTTTCTTGAATTTTTAATTTCTCATCAACTTTAACATTTGCACTCTCAATAATGGTCTTAGCTATTTTATTGAAATATCTATAAGATTTTTTTTTTAATGAATAACCAAGAAATATACCTTCATCACTTCTAGGATCAAAGTTACCAATGTCATCATCTCTCTTAATATAACATTTTCTTCCAAAAATTTTGAAATACTTCACTAATGGTGCATGTCCAAGCCATAATTCATAAGGTGTCTTGTCCGTGTCTGCTCTGATTTGTACTCTATTCATTGTATATACTATTGTATTCATTGCTTCTCTCTAGAATGTCTTTTCTATATCATTCTCAAATAACATAGCTCTTTCTACTTCAGTTACTGATATGTTCCTTCTTTCTGCAATACCATTTTGTTCAAGTGTTTTAGGGGCTGAAAACTATCTCTTAATTCCATTCACTTAACAAAAAGTATTAAATTATTTTGAAGTAAATTCTCCACCTCTATTAGACCTTAAACATTTAATCTTCATTCCAGATTCATTCTCAACTTTGTTCTTAATCAATCTAAACTTGTCAAATGCTTCAGATTTTTCTTTAAGAAATGCTATCCACATCATTCTAGTAAAGTCATCAACAAATTAATAAAATACCTTTCACCATAGAATCATCTAGTCCTTGTGGGACCACTTAGATCTATATGAACAATTTCCAATTTTGCTGCTGCAGTGAACTTCTTACTCAGAAAAGAACTCTTTTCTGCTTAGCCATAACACATTCTTTGCATATCATGTTAGTAGGTTTCATAATTTTAGGAAAATCTCTTACCACAAATGTAGTGCTTACTTTCACAATGTTATCAAAATTTATGTGACAAAACCTTTTGTGCCATAACCAATTGTCATCAATTTTAGTGATCAAACATGTCTTCTCAGCAGGATTCAACTGAAATACATTACCTATGGTTCTTGATCTAGTTCCAATCATATTACCATTCTTATCTTTGATCACACAAGTCTTCTTGGTAAACCAAACTTGATATCCCTTGTCAACTAACTGTCCAACACATAGAAGATTATGTTTCAATCCATCCACAAAATAAACATCATTAGTGTTAGTCTTTCCATTAAGAGTAATAGATCCTATTCCCTTTATCAAGCAAGGTGCATTGTTTCCAACTCTAACAATTCCTCCATCATAGTTATTAAAATTTATAAATTTATTGATATCACCAGTCATATGATGTGAACAACCACTATCTATAATCCAATCAATTTTCTTTTCTACTTGAGAAACTAAAGCTTTTTCTTCTCTAACTTCAATTTCAGAGTTTTCTTCTTTTATTGCTACAAATCCTATGTCATCAATTTCATTATCACTTTCACTTAAGATTGTCTCAATGCTAGCCTCAAATTCTTCATCATTAGCATGATAACATTCTTTAGACCTTCTAGGTTTAAAGTTCTTCTTATATTTCTTCACTCTCTTAGGGCATTTAGATGCAAAATGACCATATTCTTGACATGTCCAACATTTAAAGATTTTCTTACCTTCAGGTTCTCTTTTCACAAGCAAGGAAATTCATTCCTCAATCTTTCTATCTTGTTCAGTTTTAGATCTGCTACAACTAACATAATCTGCACTTGTACTTCTTGACGGATTCTCATGATAAAATAATCTCAAGTGCAAGGCTTCTTCAAAATAGTAAGGATCTTTTGAATTATTCCTTCTATCCTGGTTACTATTTCAGAAAGTTTTACCTTATGAATTGCCACTTCTTGGATGGTCTTCTCGATTATTTTGTATTGTATTTTCTTCTCATCTCTTTCCTCAATCTTATTCTCTACATCAGTTGTAGGAGAATTGATGTTCTTAGTTAATACAAAATTTGGTCAATGATAGGAGTATTCTAATCAACATTGACATCAGGGAAAACTTACATCAGAATTTATTTAACATATTCTAGCACCTGTTTATTTTTAATTTCTTGCCTCAGCTTATCTTGAGCTACTTTTCAGGTGCATAGCTCTCCATACTTCCTTAGAGATTTAGGGTCTAATGTCCTTGGGTCACATGTTGGTATTTCTACAATGTCATCAAGTGTGACTAGACCTTTACCATGTTTCTTCTTTTTCTTCTTTTCTTGCTTGTTAGATTCAGTGACTCACTATAGGGAGCTAGAGCCTTTTTCTTTGGATTGGGCTTTGGTTTCTCGGTAGATACACTTTCTTCTTTTTCCTTACCCTTAGAAATTCTATAAGTCTAAGGTCCTAGGGATTGTGGCCTTGTGCTTGTAGTAGAATCATCTACTTTGTTTTCATCTTGGGCTCCTTGATCATTTGCCTTTGTGTTTTTAGTCTTAGTGGTTCCTTTTTCTACTTCCTCACCCTTGTCTTTAGTAGTATTCATTTCTTTCTTAGGTGGTATATCCTCAGGTTGCTACTCGATAACTATATTAATTACTTGAACTAAAATGGGTAAATTACCTGGTATAAGTTCTCTAGCTACCTTGGTAGATTGGTCTTCTTCTTTATTCTCGGTAGCAATAGTTATGTCTTCATCTTATTTTTCTTCTTCACTTTGGTCTCCTTCGGTAATATCTTCTAATATATTCTATTAGTACTTCTTGTTCCCCGGTTATCTTCAACATCTCTAGAATCTCCTCCATTACATTTTATGCAACTAGATAGAAATCTTTAGCATATGTTTGGTCTTCTAGTTGATTGGTGTTAGAGATATGAATGGGATCTTGTGTTGTATCAACATCTTTTTTTACACATTTTCCTCTTCCTTGTTTAGATCGATCAGTATTAATTGCAGATATAGTTTGCTCTATTTCCTCCTTTGAACTAAGAATTCTAGTCCAAATGTATGTACTCTCCTCATCAAATTCTTATAGTTTACCTTGAAGAATATTTAATGCCCTTCCTTTCATCAAGAATTTATTTGAATATTGCTTCATTGCATCTTCAATCTCTTGAATAGAAAATTTGGCATTGCCAAAATCAAGGATCTTTCTCTCATCTTCTTTTCTGTATTTAGTGCATAAGTCCATCTTGCTGAAACTTTATCATATAATTCTTGTGGAATACTATTTGAAAATTAAACTGGCAATCGTTTGAATTTGATCATCATGCCAATGATATCCTCTTCTAGTTTATCTTGGTCCTTGCACTTATTGCAATATCAATTTGTTTTCTTTTTCCTCTCTTTGCCTTCGGTGGCTCTACTTGTACTTCCTCTTTTGACTTGGTTTCCTCTTCATCTTCACTTTTACCAACCGATTTATGCTCCTTGGTGCCTCTTCAACCAACTTCTCTACTTCTTCATCAACATCTCCAAATTTTTTTTCTAATGTGCCAATCATTTTCTTTGTTTTCCTTCCCATTTTTACTCCAACTAAATCCATTTTTATTCTTGTTTTGGCTCAGTCAATATCTATTTCATAGTCTATCATTGGAAGCTATGTAGTTCTAAGTTAAAATGCCACTAAGAAATAAATGTCATATTTATAATTCTTAACAAGTTGTGCAAGAATTTTGCTTCTCTTGCGCATTATGTCCTTGAATTTATTGAAGTAATCATCCATTATTGGCTCAAAATTCTTATCTAAACTACTTATAAATTCACCAATTTGAATAATGATGGGCATTTTCACATCCCGTTCTACATAAATGATCAAGGGAAATGAGTTCTTCAAGTAGAAGAATATACATACCAATAGAGATCCAAACTTGCAGGTGTTAGTTTTTCCAACTTGGATAGTTCTCATGTTCTCCTCCAGTTGCCTCAACATTAATTCAGCTAGGTCAAGTTGAAGACCCTTCTTCATGATCTTGTAAGCCATATCAACAACACCACATGGAACACTCTCTGGTCTACTATATTGAAATATATTATATGCGATCACATATGCACCAAATCTAGTCTCTAGGTCACTAATAGTATTTATATTCATTCCTGTTCCATCCCACTCAGCTCCAATCAGCTTCTTGATCTCATTCTTCTGTGGGTGCCGTAGGGATTTAGATTTGTCACATACAGGATATCCAGTGACCATATGCATCACATCCTTGGAGATCTTTACTATTTCATCTAACCACAATTTTCCATCGTGTACTCTTCTTAGTACAATCCTTATCTACTCGATCTTGAATTCCTTTAGGAAATGAAGTGTGTTTGTTAACCCTTTGAATTCCAAATATTTGTGCTCATCTTTTAGTTTTCAATTTTTTCATAGCTCCTGATAGGTTAATTGAAGCTTGAAATCACCTATCTCATTGATCTTACATTGAATGTATGACCTAATATCCTTTACTAGTAAAACCCTAGGTGATATAGTTGAAAATGCACCTTTTTTCATTGATCTGTGCAAAAAATTCAGGATGTAACTTGTAGTTTGGTTCTTCATAGGATGAAATTTTGATTAATGTCACTTTATTTTACTTATCAACCTTGGATTGAATGGATTTTGAAGTAGAATCCATTGCTGATGATAAATTAGGGCTTTGATAAAACCATGTTCCAATCGCTCAGTTATACTTCAAATATTTATGAATAACTTTCAATCACTCCATAGAACACACAAATCACTGTAATAGCTTGAAATCTTGTTGCTCAAACTTCTCTCTTTTTTTCTTTGGTTCGTTCTTTGAATGCAATGTAAATAATGAATTGGTTCATCATGTATTTATACCCAAAAACCCTTTTTTGCATAAATTTTTTGCATTAAATGCTTCACCAACCACAAATCAGTTAACCATCAAATACTTGGTCATATTCATTTGATACTTCATCTCGGTTAACACTACTAATGCTCAGTTGACTACATAACTCAGTTACCTTTACCACTTTTACCGACTGATAATTTCTTACTTGGTCTAGCTTTACTAACTATTCTCATTTCAATTTCATAACATATAACAACCTGGTGCATTTTAATTCATGCTGATATGGTATTCATGCAATAAATATAAGGAACTATTGTAAGATATAACTAATTAAAATTCAGTTCCCATAATTAAATGATTTGACTTAAGTAGAAGTGGTGAAATTGTTAGGAATGAATGTTGAATATGTCCTATGGGGGGGTATTCAGAGTCATTTTGTAGCAGTTGTATGTTGCCTTCATGACTGTGATTGTTATTGATGTCAACACAGTGATCTATTGGAGATTAGTAGAGAAGCATACAATGTTTGAATTAGCGCACGCAAAATATTGCAGATCAAGCTACATGAAGTTGAGGATTTATTATACATTGTGTCTTGAGATTGTGGTCAAGAGTGCATATGAAAATTCAATTATTCATGATAGTTATGTGTAATTTAGTGGAAGCAATATTTAGACAGTGTTCATGAGAAGCGGCTTGTGGTAATTGGATTATATCTCCTAATTGGGATAGAATCTGGGCATGCAAAGTTATACAGTTGATGAAGACATTTTGGTGGTGACCTAGATGAGACAACATGGTCGAAGGTCGCATGTGTGAAGAGTTACTTTGTTTTGAAGTTGATAATTTTTATGTAATTGTGGATGATTATGTAACATGTGAAGGTTTATATTTTGTATTTGGTTAAGCCTTGTTGGTCAACTCATTTGTAATTATTTGAGTGCGGTATAAAGGAAGGATTATTTTCCTTGATTGTAATATGGAATATGATGAGATATGGACATGAATTGTGAAATTGAGCAATATATGTTGTAAGGGTCCAGAAGTTATCATCCAACTAGCAGTCACTCTAGGGTTGACAGGATAACAATGTTCACTCTATGAATGAAACATCAAAAGACTTTCATAGTCCACTCGGTTAAGAGATTTGACTGTGTACAATGGTTAAATATGTAACAGTAGATGATCTGCCTTGAAACAACTTCAATTGCAGTTTACAGATCAATGTTCAGCTCATTCATATCTTTCTGATCAATATATCACTTTAGATTCAATACAATATCAACTTACTATCTGTTGATAATTACTCTTTGTAGCTTGGTAATTGTTCTGCAGTTCAGTTCTCACTAACCAGTATGATCAAAATGCATGAAAACTTGTTCACGTGATAATTTTGTAGTATCTTCTTCTTCGAGAGTCTTTCAACAATGAAACCAATGTCTCTTATATAGGTGAGTAAATCATTTTCTTTTTGTCCATCAGATTTTGGTGCTTTAACCTTCTTCGACTGATGTGTCAGTAACACGTTTCAATTTTCTCCATTAGATCTTCCTTGAATTATGTTAACCATCGATCTTCATAACAAACCTTATCTGTTACCTTGATTTCATACATTTTCTAGCTCATCAATTTATCTGCTAAGCTAATAATTTAATTCCTTTCTATTCTTGCTTGATTAACAAAGAAATGCGTCGATGAACATAAGCTCAGTTAATATTGTGCTCGATATACACTACACTCCATCGGTGTATACTGGTCTGCTTCATTTACCGACAACACTGCTTTGTGTCTTTCAACTCTATTCTTCATCATAGATGAATGCAACATAATAAAGTCGATATCATCAAGTCATAGACTCATCAGCAAGTTACTCAGTGTATTCATTATCCTCATCTGACATACACATCTTCGTTATGTAGATATTTTTGTTCTTCATCTCTTTCACCTTTCTTCAGATATATTGGTATAGTAACTTACAAGATAAGTACTGTCAAGCTAGTTGACATCAATGACACCATAATACAGATTTAATCATCTTGCATATCTAATCAGCAACTCCTTAGTAATCTTAAATCATAGATTCTTCATTCAGGTTCTAAATCAGTTGTAGTTCATCAGTATGTTGCTATAGATCTGAGTTTTTGATAGTCGAGATCCTAAAAACACATGTCAATGCTAATATGAGATCCTTAGATTGATACCTATCTATAAACCAGATTTTAGCTAATTCTAGGAGTTACAAAAAGCCTAATCCATTTTGTACCCAGAAACAAAATGTCAGAGTCAATTTGTTCCCTGGATTTTTAATTGAAACTTTCAGGGATGCTTTGACATATCTCGATCTTCCCAGAAAAGTTTTGGTAGTTGTTTAGCTTGTTATTGAACATAGAAAATTGGGGGGAAAGGTTTGGGAAAGGGGTTTGCCTTGGTCAAACCCCTATTTAGGAATCAACCTTGAAAATATAAGGAAATTGCAAAAAGTAAAGATGAAATAGAAGCTAGATCTGAATAGTAAATTGCCTTATACCTTGATGTTGCAATGCCTCTTTGGATGTGGTTACAAATGTTAATGCAATATCTTAAATTCCACAAAAAACCAAAAAGAAATCATGAAAGATAAGCCATGTGAAATGGATGTTGTAGTTTTGCAACAATGGTTGATTAAGAAGAAGAATAATGCTTTGAAGACTTGAAGATTTGGATGCTTGAAAAACTTGATAATGCTCTTGAAATCTAATTGCTTGATTGATAATGGCTGCTTAATAATCCTTGATGATGCTTGATGTTAAAATAATAAGAGATAGGCCACTTATATACCTCTCACTATATTTTAGGATTCAAAATTAAGCTAGGTTGACCACGAGACCTAATTTCCCACCAAAACACCAACAAGGGGCTTTGGGCAAAAAATGGGCCACTTTAAGGGGGAGGATAAAAACTAGTTTGTTAAGTGCCCAGGAGAATGCACCCAAATTGATATAGGAGGCTCAAGAGATAGGGTAGACACCAGAAAACAAGGTACAATTGATTATGTGATCGAGAAGGGGTACAAAGGCCACAAATGGTAAAGTAGGGCCTATTTAGGCCAATAAATGATTGAAGAAGAAAAATAATAAAGGAACACACTTAGAAATAAGGGCTTACCTTGAGTTTTGAAGAAATTAAATTAGCACGAGACTTATAATATTAAATTAAAGGTTAGATGAGCATTAGGAGAACATGAAATCAATGTGGGAACCCATACATACTAAATGGGGCTAAAATGATCATCTAATTATAAATGCTTACTTTTTAGGATGATATAGTTTGAATTTTTACTTTTCTCTTTAGTTTAACTCCAGTTCATAAATTTAAAAGAACTTGGACTAGTGTGATAAAATTTCTCTTAGGAAATTCAACACAAATAGAATCTACCAATCTTTTAAGTCCCCCTTTTTTGCATTAGTTAGCTTGACAATTGTTGGAAACTTTCTCCGAAACAATTTTACTGGTTTAAATTTTTTAAGTATTATTGATCTCCTATCATCTAGTCTAAGAAGTCACGTTTTAGGTGGTTATTACTTTTTTTCTTTTAATTTATAATTCTTTAAAAAAGATTCTATAAATAACTATTATTTTGTTTGTAATTGCCTTGAAATTGTGAGACATCTCTTCCTTACCATTTTTTGTTTGGGACACTTAGAATCTCTTCTTTAATAACCTTGGTGGTTGTGGTAGGACCAATAACTTATTTTTTGGAATGGAGTTTTGTCTACATACATAGAAGGTTTTAGTACTAAGTATAAGCTTTTGTGGCTTATTTTTACTTGAGGTTGTTTTTTTTTGATAGATATTTACTTGAGGTTTTTTTATTCTTGTGGAAAATGGGAAATAAAGACATCTTTTAGGGGAAGAGGTTGCAATCAATTGAGACTTTTAGAGAACTTACTCTTACTTGTATTTCCATGTAAATCAATCTTATGCTAAAAATATCTAATGACAAATTTAGAGTTTTGTTGGATATAGAGAAGACCATTGTCAAAATGTCTAACATCAAATTTACCTTTTTTAGCCTTATCCAAAGGAAGGTGATGATAAATTTGTTAAAAAATACATGGATTTTTAGAAGGCATTGTAAGGATTCTACAAATGATAAGCTACTTGAAGACATGAGTTTGAAAGAGAACTATTGAGCCTACAATTGATGTGGATTTGGGGGTGGTGAAGTCTAATGATACTTATATGAGATTATCCCTCCAATTGGTTTCTATGCTTGACATAAAGGTGACGAGAGTTGGAATATTTAGTTATGATCCATTTTTTGGAATTTTGTTATCTAAATTTGACGTAATCAACTTCTAATGTTATGTTTTTTAGATAGCTAAGTTGCTTTAACTATTTTCTCTTATTACCCTTGTTAGGCAATGAGCTTATATTGTAACTTTTTTTTTTGGTAGTTAATATATAACCAATTAAAAAAGTTTAAATATTATTAACAACAATTATTGCATTGGTATTCTTTCCAATAATTTCTCAAGGAATAATTTTTTTTATTATAGGTAAGGCGAATCTAAAAAAAAAGGGAAAAAATCCTATTGCATATAATCTTCTTTGTCACCATGAATGTCACTCATTCTTTTCCTCACTTCATATTTTAAAAAATAATTTAGTGGCGGTGAATTACAACTATAGCCAAATCATTTGACAGACAACCAAACTAGACTTATTCAACACTCAACCATACACCTAAACGTTATAGTCATAGTAGGATAATGAAATAATAATAAGCTATATTTAAAGATCTCAATGATTCTTGTGCTTGTCATTAGGAAATGATAGCGTAAATGTTTCTTTTTGTATTCCTAGATGGGTGGTCCCACAATAGCGTGTCCCACTTTTTGGCCAACTTTGACACTGAGATCAACATTATGAAAAAAAAACTTCACTTTCGAACACCTATTGCTACAAAACTATTAGGAATTTGAAGATGATGTAAACTAAAGTCTTTTAGAAATTTCTTTCTAGTTTCTAAATATTTTTATTTATTTTTAAATAAAATTGATTGGAATCCATTTCTCTTTCTCCTTCAAAAAGTGGTTTGTGTGAAAAATCAGCGTTTTTAAGGAGTGACTATCACTTGGATTCGCATAACCTTTTTTAAAAGTGGTAACAATGCAATTCTTTCAAGGTTATATTTTTAACTTCAATATCTAATGGATGGAATTGGTTTCATTCATTTTGGTTCAATATTTCATACTTTATTAAGTTCTAAAGTGAGAGTAATTGTAATTTAGTCATTGCTTCTTTTGGATCACTCTAACTTGATTTGTATATATCAAAATTCATTTTTTCTTTTTTTGATAGAATGGCAACACACATACGCTTTTCCTATATATTTTTCATAAATTTTTTTTGTAAGTTACTATTTTTCCCGAAGCGTTGAAGAGACAAGTTGTTGAATGACCAAACAACCTATGTTTAATTAAAGTTAATTTTAAAAGTAACAATGAACTCAATATGTATTAAAATTATAGTTGTTAGAAAGCTTACTTGAAGTAGCATCGTCTGACATTTTTTTAATTTCAGAACATCATCTTGTTTGGTCTTTGTTTTAGGCCTTGAAAGATATCTTTGTTGTTTTTTTGTTTTCATCCTGAAATTTTTTTCAAGTTTGGGGTCTTCGTGCAAACACCCTCTTCGTGTGATGCCATCCCAGGGTCTTCATGCGAAGGGGTCACACGAAGACCCCTTGGGAAAAACCTAGTGGGAACAAGCCCTGCCAGACTTTTACCCGACCTACTTTGCCAAAAGTGGGTTGGCTAATTATGATAAAAACATTCGGCATGGTATAAAATAAAATGTTTTTTTTCATTTTTCACACAATTGCAATCAACTTAATTCACACATTTCACTATTGCTTTGATTTTTTGAAAGGCATTTTTTTGGAGGATAATTGCTATTGGTGTTTTTATCAAAGGAATTTTTTTTGGAGGAGAATTGCTATTAGTATTTTTATTAAAGGCATTTTTTTGGAGGAGAATTGCTATTAGTATTTTTATTAAAGGCATTTTTTTGGAGGAGAATTACTATTGGTATTTTTATGAAAGACATTTTTTTAAAGAGGAGAATTACTATTGCCAAATTTTTAGAAGACATTTTTTTGGAGAGAAGAAATGGGGAACAAGAAGGGAAGACAAAGTAAATCTGCAAGAAAAAGGTCACCTAGTACCGAACAAAGAAATCATGAAGCTGCATTGACATATTATTATAAAAGAAAAGAAGGTATGAACCTATCTACCTCTAATTTTACATGCCCAAATTTTATGGACCTATGCTATATTTTTCTCTAATTTGATTCATTTTTGTGTATGTAGCTCGCAATCAACATGGTCAAGGTGAAGGAAAAGCTCAAGTAGGAGGGTCAAGCCAAGTTTTAGAAATGCACGTTGAAGAAGGGTCAAGATCACTCCCTACGGAAGCTCAAGAAATTTATGTTGGAGAAGGATTAGGATCACGTGTTCCTACTAGTATGGATGAACTTATAGATCTAGCTCAAACTATAAAGAGAAATATTAATTATAGAAACTTAGATCATTTACTTACAATGGATGTGGAGAAATTGAGATCATTTGCTAATGTTCAACCTTTAAGTCTTGCTAAGAAGAGGTAAATGAATAAGATAGCAAGAGAAATATTGGTTAAATTTGATAATTTTAAAACACTTGAACAAGCCCAATTGCTTTCAGTTGTACTTATAAACAAAAAGTTGGAAGAGGCATTAAAATTATTGGGTATAGACACAACATCAAAGAAGAGAAAATTTGTTGACATGCAAACTAATATGATTGAAAATTTGAGGAAAGGTTTGAATCAGGTGGGGAAGTGATCTCGAACTAAAGATAAGACTATTCGAAGAAGAGTTATGTTGACATCCATTGTAGGTAACACTATGCCCCAAAATAGACAAATATCTTCAGTTTCATCTCTGATTAGTTTTAGTAGGAAAACAATATCACAATATGTTAAGAGGAGAATGCTTTTGGATGATAGAACCTTGGAAGGTAATTGGACAATCACATGTAGAGCTCCTCATTTTGATAGGATTGATGAGGGAATCAAGAGTTTGGTCACATTATTTTGGAATGATAATACTCATCTTTCATCAAACAGTAGAGATGTTATCAGACATAGAATTGCAGCTAATCAATATGAACATCATATAAAACATTGGTTGGACACAATGCAACATGAAATGAATGTGTCATTTTGTAGTTCAAATCCTAACATAAAGATTCGGCATACATTATTTTAAATATTGAAGCCATATTATCTCAGGACAAACAAAGTGTTTGAAACTTGTTGTTGTCATTATCATATTGAACGTGATCTCCACTATTAGGTTTTTTTAAAGTTTGTAGAAGACACTTATGGTTTTGAATATAATCCTCCTACTAGACAAAGTGAGTTCATCTCATCCATTTTATGTGACAAACGAGATGATGTAGTTGGTCAAATAAATTGCACAAAAGGAATATTTGAAACATGTGCTGATTATTGGAGTTGATGAGTAAACAACCCACAGCTCCCAAAAACACCTGCATGCAAACACCTATCACATAAAGAGAGAGAAGCAAGAAGCTAGAGAGGCCTGAATGCATGAATCCATGAAAGAGGAGACATTCTTGATGTGCAAAAAAAAAGTTTCAATTCAATAAAATGAATGTTTCTCAATACGATTACAAGAGGAGATCAATCCCTACAAAAGGAGATCAAAACCTTAAAAGGGTGAACAAACCTAGGTTGCATGATAATAATTAATAAAGTAATTAATTATTATATGTCTAAAGTTTAGCTTAAGTAGAAAGAGATAATAAGTGACTTAGTAATTAAATCAATATGATTTAATTAATAAGTAAACACTTTATTACTCTAACACCCCCCTTTAAGATGAACTTTGGGAGAAGCTAAAAACCTAGAAAGAACTACTAAAAGAAAATGGGTCCCAACAACAAAAGGCCTGATCAGGTGCCCAAGTACAAAAGAGAGTCTCTATAAAGTGGAGAAATAGAGAAAACCACATGGTAAAAACTCTACTCCAAAAAGAGACAAAGACTAGTCTGAAGGACTGAAGAAGCCTCCAAAACTAGGAATGTTCCAGGAAATAGGAACAAGGATGAACATGTACAACATCACTGAAGCAAGAAGCTACAAACTCTGTCAAGAAGTAACTATTGATCTAAAGATCCTCCACTGAAATATGACCAAGTAGAGAAGACTTTAATCTGCATGAGTTCCCTCAAATGACACTACTCGAATCAGAAGGAAAACAAAGGCAAACAACTAAAGTTGAAGATATAGAATACTATAATCTGCACGAGTGCCCTTAAATGACACTACTCAAATTAGGAGGAAAACAAAGGCAAAACACTTGAACTCGAAGATACAGATGGCATAAAAACACCAAAGTGTGAAGAGTTGATTAATCAAAGCTAGAAGAGTGCACCCAAAAATAGGAAAGAAAGAGTGTCCATATGGTAAATGATCCATCTCACCGGAATGCATAGGTGCTCAACCACTATATTCTCTTAGTACATAGAATCAAATACTCAATACATAACTCACACTATCGAACCAAGGAAGTAGTAGAACCAACAGTAGAAACCCCTCCATAATGCTGATAAGGGAGTAATGATAGTACACTGAAAAGAACGTCTAATATGAATTGCATGATACCAGGAAAATTGAAGGTGCAGAGAGAGTACAAACACAAATAAAGATACTTGAGGCTAATGTCATTGGAGGAACACTCACATGATAAAAGTAGATGGAAAACAAAGAAAAACATCAAACCCCCCTGACACTTTATAATGGAGTGTGAGTACATAGAGCACGAACATGTGCAAAATCTCATACATGCAATAGAATGACACTTTATCTCAGTGCATGTGCATAAAAAAATGCTACAAAAGTGAATTGTACACTTCTCAAAGAAGAGAGGAGGATTTTGAAACAAAATAACAACCAAAGAAGAGTCATTCCTCAAAGGGAAGAGATCCCAGGACTTGAAACATCCAAGATATCCACCATATTGCAAAAATGTAACAAACTAAATAAAATATACTTAGAGAAGAATATGGAAAAAAGAATCATAGCACTGAAAATCTCTTAGAACAAACTTTCCAATGATATATCATTTGCCCAAAACAGAGTCCGAATGCGCAATATAGAGCTCCCAGAGTGCAAAACTAAACATCTAGCTTTGATAGTAAAAAACCATCAAAAAGTAAAATAAAAAATTCAAACCTCCATCTCTGGATAGAGCTTTGAACCAGCTTTATGATGATATCTCGTTTGCCCAATTTTGACACCGTATTCTCAAGTTATGAGCAAAATATCAACTGTTGCACTGGAGGGCCCAAAATGGTCAAAATGGTGCAAATGATGTTGATGCATACTGATGTCAACAAATGAATGGCTTAAATTTGATGGCCAAATGGTTGTCGCAGCCCAATTTTTTTTTTTTGGAAATCGTCATACAACCTCGGGATGCGTGTTAAGGCCATTCAAATTTTGCCTCAATTTATGTACCAAGGCATCCATTTTTTGCTTTGACTTGCATGCTAGGGTGATACAATTTCCATCTCAATTTCTGTGCTAGGGCCCTACAATTTTTGCCTCAATGTGTGTGCCAATTTGTACAATTTTGCATCGATTTGTGTGTTAGGGTCGTACGACCTCACATGCAAAAAAAAATTGCCTCAAAATGTAGTGACGTTTGTATTAGATGTACCTTATATGGATCTAGAGGTTCTTGGCCACTATGAGCTCAATGGTGAGGTCCGTTTGAGCCAAAAATACTCTAAAATACCAGTGACCACCTCAGGATCCGTGTTAGGGCTGGTTGCAAATGTTTTTTACCAGAGATTCCAACTTTGTCCAAAATGGACAAACTTTATATGGATCTAGGGGTTCTTGGGTGCTTTGAACACAACAGTGAGATCTTTTTGAGGCCAAAATGACCAAGAAGAGAGGTCCCCATATATCCAACAAAAACCCTCTAACACTACATATCTGATGAACACGGTCAAATCTCTCAGAAAGAGGACAGGGTCAAACAAATCTGAAGCTCTGATACCATATTGGAGTTGATGATTAAACAACTCACAACTCCCAAGAACACTTGCATGCAAACACATGTCACAGAAAGAGAGAGAAGCAAGAAGCTAGAGAGACTTGAACGCATGGATCCATGAAAGAGGAGACATTCTTGATGTGCAAAAACAAAAGTTGCAATTCAATAAAATGAATGTTTCTCAATAAGATGACAAGAGGAGATCAATCCTCATAAAAAGGAGATCAAAACCTTGAAAGGGTGAACAGACCTAGGTTGCATGATAATAATTAATAAAATAATTAATTATTATATGCCTAAAGTTTAGCTTAAACAGAAAGAGATAATAAGTGACTTAGTAATTAAATCAATATGATTTAATTAAAAAGTAAACACTTTATTACTCTAACATTGATTTGGCTCTTTTTCCTTTGAAAAATGAAAATATTGATGTAACAAAGATGGTAAATTGCAAGAGTTACAAATATGTAAAGAATGAAATTTGTTTTGGGAAATAATCTAAAAGATTAGAATATGTTGAAGAGGAACTAACTGTTGGAGCATTTATGGCCAAATTTAAAAAATTGATTCAACCCTACATTCATCATGCTTTTTTTGCAAAGTGGCAAGCACAACAAATCCAAACATTGAGAGACAATTTCCCACTTGGAACTATTCTATCAGGTGTTGATTTCATAGAAAACTATTCATTTGTTCATCAAAAGGCGGTTCAATGAGGATACTATTTTCCATAGTAGATTACTCTTATGGTACATGTGTGTTATCAACATGCATAGTTAGATTTGGATGGTATTCAGAGCACATTTGAAGCATGGGTCATCAAGAAGGAATATCATCTGTGGAGTATATGCAGTTTGTCTCCTCATGCATGCATATAGATCCTTTAGACTCGACAAAATGGTGGTGCAAATATCTCTGTAAACCTTGTCCTCAAAGGAAGCTATAGAATCTTGTAATTTCTCCATCTCCTGGGTAGCAAAATGAAATATTTCCCCCATATTAGGAACACCAGGTGCTTGATGTGGGGCACCCTATGTTGCATCATGCTGGGGGGGAACCTATGCCAGGTCACCCTATGCATGATCGTGTGTGTCCATCTAAGGGTAACATACATTATTAAATGTTAAAATTTAAGTACATTGCATGTGTGTGGGTGAAATAAGATTAAAATAAAAAATTATACATAATTATCCTAGAGGGAGAGAGAGAGATCCTAGTTGGTCCTAATTGGTCTTATTAGTCAGGTATTAAGTTTGATTAACTTCCTATTAGGTCTTATATGTCCTATTAAGCCTTATTAGTCACATGTTAGATCTTAATTGGTCTTAAGGGGTTCTATTAGGTCTTAAGTGGTCCTATTGGGTCTTAAGGGTCTTATTAGGTCTTAGTTGGTCTTAATAGGTCCTATTATGTCTTAGTTGGTCATGTTACATCTTAATTGGTCTTAATAGGTCCTATTAGGTCTTAACGGTCCTATTAGGTCTTAAGGGTCCTATTATGTCTTATTAGGTATTATTAGGTCTTAATCAGTCCTAATTAATCTTAATAAGTCTTATTAGGTCTTATTAGTCCTTTTAGGTCTTATCAGTCAGGTACGAGGAGATTATTAGTCGAGTAATAGGTCTTAATTGGTCTTATTAGGTCCTATTAGGTCTTAGTTGGTTTTAATAGGTCCTATTATGTCTTAGTTGGTCATGTTAGGTCTTGATTGGTCTTAATAGGTCCTATTAGTCCCTTTAGGTTTTAAGCAGTCCTATTAGGTCTTAAGTGGTCATATTAGGTCTTAAGGGTCCTATTATATCTTATTATGTATTATTAGGTCTTAATTGGTTATAATTGATCTTAATAAGTCTTATTGGGTATTATTAGTCCCTTTAGGTCTTATTAGTCATGTATTAGGTCTTATTAACTACCTATTAGGTTGTATTAGTCACATGTTAGATCTTAATTGGTCTTAAGGGGTCATATTAGGTCTTAAGTGGTCCTATTGGGTATTAAGGGTCTTATTGGTCATGTTAGGTCTTAGTTGGTCTTAATATGTCCTATTATGTCTTAGTTGGTCATGTTAGGTCTTAATTGGTCTTAATAGGTTCTATTAGTTGCATTAGGTCTTAAGCAACCCTATTAGGTCTTAAGTGGTCCTATTAGGTCTTAAGGGTCCTTTTATATCTTATTAGGTATTATTAGGTCCTATTAGGTCTTAATTGGTCTTAATTGGTCCTAATTGATCTTGATAAGTCTTATTAGGTCTTATTAGTCAGGTATTGAGTCTTATTCATCAAGTAATAGGTCTTAATTGGTCTTATCGGGTCCTATTAGGTCTTAGTTGGTCTTAATAGGTCCTATTATGTCTTAGTTGGTCATGTTAGGTCTAAATTGGTCTTAATAGGCCCTATTAGTCCCTTTAGGTCTTAAGCGGTCCTATTAGGTCTTAAGTGGTCCTATTGGGTCTTAAGTGGTCCTATTAGGTTGTAAGGGTCCTATTATGTCTTATTAGGTATTATTAGGTCTTAATTGGTCCTAATTATTCTTAATAAGTCTTATCATGTCTTATTAGTCCCTTTAGGTCTTATTAGTCAAGTATTAGGTCTTATTAACTACCTATTAGGTCTTATTAGTCACATGTTAGATCTTAATTGGTCTTAAGATGTCCTATTAGGTCTTAAGTGGTCCTATTGGGGTCTTAGGGGTCTTATTGGTCATGTTAGGTCTTAATTGGTCTTAAGGGTCTTATTAGGTCTTAATAGGTCCTATTATGTCTTAGTTGGTCATGTTAGATCTTAATTGGTCTTAATAGGTCATATTAGTCCCATTAGGTCTTAAGCGGTCCTATTAGGTCTTAAGTGTTCCTACTAGGTATTATTAGGTATTATTAGGTCCTATTAGGTCTTAATTAGTCTTAATTGATCTTAATAAGTCTTATTAGGTCTTATTAGTTAGGTATGAGGAGATTATTAGTCAAGTAATAGGTCTTAATTGGTAATATTAGGTCCTATTAGGTCTTAGTTGGTCTTAGTTGGTCATAATAGGTCCTATTATGTCTTAGTTGGTAATGTTAGATCTTAAATGGTCTTAATAGGTCCCATTAGTCCCTTTAGGTCTTAAGCAGTCCTATTAGGTCTTAAGTGGTCCTATTAGGTCTTAAGGGTACTATTATGTCTTATTAGGTATTATTAGGTCATATTAGGTCCTAATTGGTCCTAATTGATCTTAATAAGTCTTATTAGGTCTTAATAGTCCCTTTAGGTCTTATTAGTTAGGTATTAGGTCTTATTAACTACCTATTAGGTCTTATTAGTCACATGTTAGATCTTAATTCATCTTAAGGGGTCCTATTAGGTCTTAAGTGGTCCTATTGGGTCTTAAGGGTTTTATTGGTCATGTCAGGTCTTAATTGGTCTTAAGGGTCCTATTAGGTCTTAGTTGGTCTTAATAGGTCCTATTATGTCTTACTTGGTCATGTTAGGTCTTAATTGGTCTTCATAGGTCCTATTAGTCCCATTAGGTCTTAAGCGGTCCTATTAGGTCTTAAGTGGTCCTATTAGGTCTTAAGGGTCCTTTTATGTCTTATTAGGTATTATTAGGTCCTATTAGGTCTTAATTGGTCCTAATTGATATTAATAAGTCTTATTAGGTCTTATTAGTCAAGTGTTAGGTCTTATTAGTCAAGTAATAGGTCTTAATTAGTCTTATTAGGTCCTATTAGGTCTTACTTGGTCTTAATAGGTCCTATTAGTCCCTTTAGGTCCTAAGTGGTCCTATTGGGTCTTAAGAGTCCTATTATGTCTTATTAGGTATTATTAGGTCCTATTAGGTCTTAATTGGTCTTAATTGGTCCTAATTGATATTAACAAGTCTTATTAGGTCTTATTAGTCCCTTTAGGACTTATTAGTGAGGTATTGGGTCTTATTAACTACCTATTAGGTCTTATTAGTCACATGTTAGATCTTAATTGGTCTTAAGGGGTCCTATTAGGTCTTAAGTGGTCCTATTGGGTATTAAGGGTCTTATTAGTCATGTTAGGTCTTAATTGGTCTTATTAGGTCTTAGTTGGTCTTATTAGGTCCTATTATGTCTTAGTTGGTCATGTTAGGTCTTAATTGGTCTTAATAGGTCTTAAGTGTTCCTATTAGGTCTTAAGTGGTCCTATTAGGTCTTAAGGGTCCTATTATGTCTTGTTATTTGTTATTAGGTCCTATTAGGTCTTATTACTCTTATTAGGTCTTATTAGTTAGGTATTCTAGGTCTTATTAGTCACATGTTAGATCTTATTACTCATGTTAGGACTTAAGAGGTCCTATCATGTCTTATTACTCATGTTAAGTCTTAAGAGGTCCTATTAGACATGTTAGGCCTTAATTGGTCTTAATAGGTCCTGTTAGGTCCTATTAGTCCTATTTGGTCTTAAGGGGTCCTATTAGGTATTAAGTGATCCTATTAGGTGTTAAGGGTCTTATTAGGTGTTATAAATTATTAGGTCCTATTAGGTCTTATTACTCATGTTAGGTCTTAATGGGTCCTATTAGGTCATATTAATCATGTTAGATCTTAATTGGTCTTATTTAGTATTGCAATATCACACATGCATGTTTCATATATATATATATATATATATATATATATATATATATATATATATATATATATATATATATATATATATATATATATATATATATATATATATATATATATATATATATATATATATAGAGAGAGAGAGAGAGAGAGAGAGAGAGAGAGAGAGAGAGAGAGAGAGAGAGAGTCATAATGGTCACCTGTGGAGAGACAAAGTTTTAAATTTTTTAGAACATTTCCTAATAATTTTCTAATTTTTTCAAAGGTTTCAATTTTTTCTAAATTTTCCTAAAGTTTGAAGTTTTTGTAAATTTTCCTAAGTTTTAAATTTTTTACGCAGTGCAAAAGAGAAAATCCTAGAATGGATAGTCCAAATCTACATTAGCAACAAAAATACAATAGAAACACATCAAGAGAATGCTCAAATAGAATTTCATTCAACATGCCCGACTGTAAGGCCTTCTGGGTTAGGGCCAAATACAAACAGAATTCAATTATCCTCTAGCTAGTCCACCTCTGTAACACATCAACAATTGGTAGAAACACTAAGGCAGATCTAAACTTGAGCTCACAAGCCACCAAGAAATCACCTTGTCTCCAAGCATGCAAACCACTAGCTCTACTATTACAATATCAGACAAATAACCTAATCTTCAAGACCTCGCAGGATCCCATTATTGTCTCCTTGACTTCCTCCTCAAAAAACTACCTAAAGCTTCCTTAAATACATTTCTTCAACCACAAGTTGGTTGGAAGAAAGTAATAAATCCTAAAACCCAGTCAGATTCTATAACAAACAATTATTAAATGCAATACAAGTCGGCTCTCAAATAGCCTTACAATTAATTAATTCTCCATGTCGGCCTCTAGATCCACATAAGAGATAACATAAGCTACCCACATTAAATACATCAAATCAACCAATCAAATCTCCAAGAACTCCAATCGATAAGCCAAACAACTAAGCAAGCTAGGCATCACTGAGCTAACACGTCGACTGAGCACCACAAGCATCGTCGAGCTTAGGTTCTGCTGAGCACCATAAGTTTACTGAGTTCCTTTAGCAACCGAGCTCCTCAATGACCGAGCCCCTTGGTCAAAGCTGCAACCGAGTAACACATAAACACTCCAACACACCAACATACAAGATTGCCAACTACCCTAGGCTGCTCCTGCATCAATTTTTTCTAAATTTTCTTAATTTGTTCTAAAATTTTCTAATAAAAATAATTTAAAACTATCATTTTAACATTAATAATTAAAAATAATTTAAAAACAAGCAATAAGATTACTAAAAATCTAAAATTTTGTAACATTTTCTAAATTTTTATAACATTTTATAGTATATTCTAGCATTTTATAGTATTTTCTAACATTTTATAGTATTTTCTAGCATTTTCTAATATTTACTAACATAAATTTTAAAACTAAAAATTATCAAAAATGAAATAACTATTTGAAAATTAAAAAGCAAACTAAAATAATTTATAAACATATAATTTATAATAAAAAATAATTAAAAAAGAGAAAAATGTGTGCACCTGGAATATATGACGGTCAAAGGAGATGGAATAGAAGGCAAGGAGGACGAAGTCAATGAGGTCGTCATGAAGTTGTCTGGGGGTTCGCTCCAACACTGGGGTCTACTACTCTCAATGCATAGTAAATGTGAAAATGACACCCCTCCGCCAAAAAATTAATTGTAAATTCGACCTAGGGGGTCTTCGCACGAAGGGGGTCTTCACGCAAAGACCTAGTCATCCCTTCCCATGAAGTACCCTACATCAGGGTCTTCACGCGAAGAGTTGGTTTGTCTTCGTGCAAAGACTTTAAAACTTGATTTTTTTTGCCCGACCAAAATTCGTTCATCCCCAAAAGTGGGACTCACTTTTGTGGGACCACCCAAATTAATGTATTCTAAGGAGGCTAGGGCATATAGTATAGGCATTGAAAGTTTATCTTTATAAGGCAAGTGCACATTTGTGGGTAATACACTTGAATGGTGCTTGATATTTTTTTCTTGTTTGTTGAGTAAAATCATACTAGTCTTTATGTTCTTTCATTTTCTATGCAATGTCATTCTTTAAATGAAGGAATTTAAAAAAAGAATTTTGCAGCCGAATTGGTAGAGAAATCTATTAATTGTGATGATAATCTAAATACTCTTTTTTGGTTGGTATAAGAAAAGATCTTTCTAAATGATTGAGAAAAGAAAGAGAAATTTGTGAAGATTAATGTTATATTTAGATCCCTTTCTCAGATGGTCATGCTCAATATTATCAAAATTAACCTCAAAATTTGAGAAAACATCTATCAAAATATTTCAGTTAAGAAGTTGTAAATAAAAATAATAATTTTTCTATTTTTATAAGAAATTACTCCAACATTTATATATATAGTTTTTATATTAAATCTTTACTAACTCTTGATATTGTTACCTAATATACAATAAGTTGTTACAACACCACCCAAGGTTGGGTTATATTATGAAGGAGTTTTTTTTGAAAACTTAAAATTTATGTTTTTTTCCAGCTATTTCAATAATACACATTTAAAATTTCAGTACTATTTGTTAATAAACTTTGTTTTCCTTTTATTTTCCACCTAAAACAATAGATTTAATTATCCATGAGAAAATTGTGAAAGTGCAAAAGCATTAATAACAAACTATGTATTTTTTTTCCAAAATTTTCATCTATTACCTAGCACATTCCTTGTTGTTTATGGGACACACTATCTACTTTTAAAAAGTTCTTCTAATATGGTTATTACATTTTGTAAATTTTAGTGGGGGCTTAATTTCTATTTTTGGATTAGCTTTAATATTTATAAGCATTTCAAGCCATGTGATAAATTTTAACAAGATGAGTGGCACAAGCAATTGTAATTGCTTCATGCAAGAGTAGGGTTAAAGGAGAATTGCATTTTTTTCTTTACTTGTAAACCAACTTCTTTTCATACATAAATACAATCATAAGAGTCATTTAAATAGGAAATATTTAAGTAACCTACCTAAAATATGTCTATATAGTCAATGATTGTGTCTCCTACCTAGGAAATGTCTACATGGTTAAGGATACTTATACATTAAATTAAATTTAATAGTATTTGAAAAATAATTATAAAGAACAAATCATAGAGCCTCCCACAAATCTCATGAGCCCTTTTTTTTTTTCTTAAAAGTGCTTGGTAAAATTATTAATGTGATCGATGATGTTGGCATGACACACCCTCTAACTCCACGTGAAACACTTTTTACCTATAGCTATGAAATAATGAGGCCACAAATGGGGGACCTCATCCCCTTATTACACAACTAAGGCCCAAACCTGCAAGTACATTTGATCAACGAAGGCACAAGTTCATGATCACAATGGCCTAGTGAAGGTTTGAACCTAGGCGCGGAGAACAACAACACCACCACTTAACCAACACACTACGTGGTGAACCCCACAAATCTCATAAGCTTTTATGAACACTAAAATTTTAACTTATTGTAAACGTTGCGTAATAAACAAGCCCTTCAAAATTATAAAAGACTAAATTTGTATTATAATAATTCACATTTTACATTTTGGGGATCACCTTGTGGTGTAGTGGTAAATTGGTTGCATTATTAATGGTGCAACCAAGGTTCAAATCCCTACTTGGCCCAAAACAAGTGTTAATACTTGGCTGGGCCCACCTTGGTGGACGTGGAGTCAATTATTGTTCAGTGATGATACATGCTGACTAATTATACCAGACTCCAGGGATAACTTTAAGAAACCCCCTTTTAGGAAAAAGTGTAAAGTCTTGGTGAATCGTACATTATTTTAGGGGGTAATTTGTTTTAATCTAGGTGATTTTTTTTTCAAATCCATGATTTTTCATAGTTTGTATTGGTGATTTTTTCCCCCCGAATTGAAAATTTCATAAATTGCTGGCGAATAATTTTCTTTTCAAGTAAAAAATTATAATATTTGAGGCGAATAATTTTCTTTTCAAGTAAAAAATTATAATATTTGAGGCGAATAATTTTCTTTTCAAATAAAAAATTATAATATTTGAGGCGAATAATTTTGTTTTCAAGTTAAAAATTATAATATTTGAGGCGAATAATTTTCTTTTCAAGTAAAAAATTATAATATTTGAGGTGAATACTTTTCTTTTGAAGGGTGAAAAAATAATTGTATTGGCTAATCGTTCGTTAATTATGGAAAAAAAAATAAATTATTGGTGATTTTCAAAAGATGGGAAATAAGTAGCCTAACCTAACATACCTAACATACATAAATTATTGGCAACTGGCAAGTGATGGTTTAAAGACGTGGTTGTTTGACCTTATATTATGGAAGCATAATCTTTTCCACTACCACAGTAATTATGTTAAATGTATTATTTGAGAACTCAGACCGTCTAATGATCCAAGATCAATGGCTGAGGTTTAATTTCGAACAACATTTCTTGAAGGAAGGAGAATTGTCTAGGTAGTCACCGGAATGTTGACACGTATCAAGGTAAGTTGTCTGCAGAGTATTAAAAGCACTTAACCTGGAAAGAATTAAATGCCATGTCAGTGACAGTGACATTCTTTGGCTACCACACACCACTTCCCAAATTGTACAGCCAATTTCTGACAGTTTTTTATCGATAGAAAAGATTTACTACCAGGTGTGAAAGATTAAGGACAAAATTTTCAATTCTCACACGCATGTATTTAGGGAAAAGATTTTCGTGCAAGATTTAGAGGCATATCGAGGACAATGTATTTAATACCATTAAGATAGAAATAATTGATTGGTAAGTAACGATCAAGGATTCAAGGGCTATTTATAGATGATCTAGCTTCATTATTCATTGACATTGATTGATTGTTTGTTTAGGGTCTGCAGTGACGCATTCTGCAAGTAATTTGTTTTTAAATTTTCTAGTTTTACTATTTTAAGTTTTACAGTCTGCAAGTAATCTAAGATGGACACTCCCATTCATCGTAGATGCACTTCTGAGGAGGCCCAGAAGGCCTTTTTGGGTTCCTTTTCTAATGAATTTTTAGAATCAATTTGTAAGGATGGTGGGCCTTTCGTTATAGAGGCTATCAGAACGGTGTTGGGCCGAGAGTTTCTTGACAATGAAGATAGGTACCGGGTAGCCATAGACATTATGTCCCATTTTTTGGCTTCCCTTCTGGACCTTGGAGGACCAAAGGTTGACATGGTGATGCTGCTGAGGAGGGTATTCAAAGAGGAATACCTGGGGGACGACGTTCAAGTTGTCACCTTCACTGAATTAGGGGTGGGGATCCCTAGGGCAAGTCAAATACCCAAGCTTCTCTTCCTAGGCTAGAATGTGGCCATGCAACCTTTTCTTTTGTGCCTGACTGCTGGGCAATTGAAGCGCCATAGGAAATGGGCACTGATTGCCAGGGGTTTTCTCCGTAAGTGGTTTGAGCTTGACATAGAGGAGGCTCAGACGGGGCAATTTGTGTGGCTCGACGAATTCATGTAGCTAATCCTCTCTGCAGAATTCTACGCAGAAGGGCACAATTAATTTTTCTTTATAAATTTTTTTTTTTTGATAAATATTAAAAGCTTACCTTGTACTGGTACTGGTACTGTAGTCGTTTAGGGTTTTTTTTTTTTTTTGTTTATAGACATAGTATCAAGTATGTTTCTTTTTGTTTATAGACATAGTATGAAGTTGAGAATGTAAATATAATTTTATGAAAAATACAATGGAAATTTTGCAAGCTTTACCTCATTTCAATTTGTGCTTTGTGTACAAAAATGGTTTTTAATATTTTATACTTCTCTGTAACTGTGATTGCAATATTTTAATTACTTGCTTCAATGCTTTATCAGTTATCTGTAGACTAGCTTATCTATATTTATTTTAATATATATAAAATACACCGACAAATATCCTCCTTCAGATATCTATTACAATTAAACTTCACTAATTGAAACTGTAGTTTAATAATTTTTAAAAAATGGTGTCTCCCACATTTAATTTATTACATAGTCTAAAGTACAATTATATCTCTATGAATGAGATTGATGTTTAAATACTTAAATAATTACTCTCCATTAAAAAATATTCACAAATTATAATATAGAATTTGAACATTACTTTTCACATGTAATTTTTTTAACTCTTATTATGGTAAACTAACATAGTATAATTTAAACATATATAAATGAAAAAAACTTATATCTTATATTTATAATTTGTAACATCATAAAATATGAAATATATTTCAACTTACAAAATGATTATAATTCTTTCATTTTATTAAAAGATTAAAGTTGTCAAATTGAGTCTCTAAGTTTTTAACAAGGTGAAAAATAAATCTAAAAAATATGTATAATAATAAGTATATTTTAATAAATAATCCCATAGAAAATATAAGTTTACTATAAAAAATAATATAAAGGTTATGTGCATAGTTATAAGATAATATAAGATAAATATAATAATAATATAGTTAAAAGATGATATAAAAATAAAAATAACTAAAATATAATACTATCATAATGATAATATTATAATAACAATATCTATATATATGTATTTCTAAATATATTATAAAAAATTAATATTAATTAGATGATACAAAAATAAAATCAATTAAAATATAGTACTATTAAAATGATAATATAATAACAATTCTAAAATATATGTGTTTGAAATAAAAGAATGTTTCCAAATAAAATTAAATAGTAATATTATCTTAAATTAAAAAAAATTAATCACTACAAAAAATAGTACACCAATACCATACGGTACACCAATACCATTCACCGTTGCCGTTGGATTATTATATGTCAACGACCGAAGTTGAGTTTCGGGCCGAAAGGGAAAAGAAACCCCATCTTTTCAAACGCGTCCTGGAATCATGACATGTGTCACTTAACACCTCGCATGGTCATCGGTCTACCAACAAATAACATTGAACAATGTCGTTTCAATTTGGTGATGACGTGAGACTGACATGTCTGACTCGTGATGTGAGTCATCCTAACTAGATTATTTAATGGGACCCACGGCCCACGGGACCACCACACCGTTCACCATTGCTGTTGGATGTTTATAGATCAACGACCGAAGTTGAGTTTCAGGCCGAAAGGAAAAAGAAACCCTATCTTTTCAAACGCATCCCGAAATCATTACACGTGTCACTAAACTCCTCGATCGACCAACAAATAATAATGTCTTTTCAATTTGGTGATGACATGACATTGACACGTCTGACTCATGATGTGAGTCATCCTGACTAGCCTAGTTAATGGGACCCATGACCCACGGGGCCACCAATACCACACCATTCACTGTTGCCATTGGATGTTTATAGATCAATGACTGAAGTTGAGTTTCGGGCTGAAAGGAAAAAGACACCCTATCTTTTGAAACGCCTCCCAGAATCATGACACGTGTCACTGCTCAGTTAACACATTGACATAATCACATTCCACTTACAGTTAACAGTGACATTATGAATGACATTAATACATTATGACGGGATAGTTAACAGTGACATTAGCAAACCCATTCCGGATTCATGATGCGTGTCTAGTAACTAGTGGTCCATGATTCCACTCACATTTAAACAAAAAGTGACACACTGACAGTGTGTGACGACTATAGAGTATAGATTGTACAACTTTGGCACTTTAAGTTTCTTTAATTTTGTAGTTATACGTGGTCTGCAGATTTATAAATTAGAAAGGGGTTACAATTTACAAACTTACAGTGCAACAAAGTTACAGATTCTTAATTTCTAGGTTGAGGATTGAGGTCTGAGGAAAGCAACAAACTACAAAGTCTCTCAGCTCTCTGCAAAAATTGAAACTAAGGGCAACGCGAACGTCAACGGGTAAGTGTAACTACTAAAATCCTAAAAATCTACGTCCCGCATTTTAAATTTTTCAAGTCTCTTGATTTACAACTAACTGTTTATATTATATAAAAAAATTTAGTCTGTTAGGTTTTAATTTTGAATCACCCCTATAGGCTTGTAGCTACAAATACCAAGAATTACACAATGGGCAAAATAATAGAATTCCATAATATGCTTAAAACACCAGGTTTCAGTGATTTATTCCATGATATACATGATCCTGTTATTCATGGAAATAAGGGTATAATGGAGATTAGATTTGCACTTGAAAACAAGTGGAACCATCCAAATAAGGCTTCAAAATTTTATTCATTTAACCCTAGGGTAAATGCAACTACAAATAAAATTGCACCGTGGGAAGTTGGGTCGGCACACATGGCATTACCTCAAGTATTCCCTTGCCCAGAAATTGTTATGCTCTGTGCCGAAAATTGTGATGAAAATAGAAAAACAATTGTGAATAAAAATACTCAGGAGGAAATTTTGTCCATAACTGAGAGTGAGTTTGCTAGTCTGTTGAACCTAGGGTTTCAACAACAACACTCAAACGTACACATTGACCTGGGAAAGCTAGTAGAGGATTACGAAAAATTAGATGCAAAATAGAGAGATTCTTATATCAGAGGAATAACAAGCGATTGTAGTCTAAGTCCAGATCATATGCCTCCTTATGATTTTGAATTTTTTGTGCCATGGGCATAGGAAAATATTTCCTTGCTAGCATTTTTTTTGGGATTGGATAGTAACAAACAAGTGGGTGCCAACATTCTTGAAATGCTTTATCATATTCATTTTGAAAAAGAACTAGTAAAATATTGTTTTATTGAGCACATTGTTCGTTGCATGCAAGATCAACTACTAATGATTCAAAGAGGTTCAGAGAAGACATTTAGATTCACAACCTACTTGTGCTATCTTCTCCTAGCAAAGCATCATGCATTATTTCAGGTAAACAAGCTTTGCAGTCAGACTCAAGGCGAAAATCCAATATATGAGTGGACACCTCAGATAAGGATGATTGATAACATAAGGAACTACAACAATTTTGTAGACTTCTTTTTGGCACCAATGTACCATAAAATTATAGGCACTCCAATGCCTAGATTGCCTGTTACTTGTAGAAATTGCATTCAACTCGGAAGTCAACTACAATTGGCTGACTGGTACTTAATGGAAGAGTACACTGTGTTAAGGTTTTATGATTCATGGGTAGAACCCTACAAACTTCCAATACATGTAACATAGAGGGTATTTGCATTGGAATACGTATGACAAATGGAGAGCACAAATGTACTCTTTAATGGTCAGCAAAAGAAAATGATATTTCCCTCCTTGCCATTCTACTTTGGAGGGTTCACATTTGAGAGACAAGGATTCAAAGTGGCAGAAGCCTTTTTTTCAATTTTTTGATTTGATGTTGACAGTCACTGACAGTATGATCCACTGAACATAATTGGAGCAAGGCTTAAAGATAATGGGAACTCTGTAAGCAAATATCAACATGAAAGTATGCCTTTGATTGAAAATTTAAAAAACATGGACTCCTGGGAGGAGGTCAAAAAATAGATGGAGAAATATGCTGCTGAAAATAATATGTCAATACAAGAATTGTCATCACAAATAATGGCATTGCACAAACAGAAAGGAAAAGTGCAGGCCATGACATCGTCCAATTTCTACAAGAAAGCTGATAAACCATCTACAAAACATATTCCAAAAGAGCTAATGAATGAATGTATAGATGCTAGATGGAGTCGAACCAAAATTTTTGAATTTTGGGAAATGAGGAAGAATCTCAGTGAGCCAAAGACCTCTGTAGATCTTAATGAGGTGGAAGAGGATACAATGTTTAAAGAATTATGGAATAAGGAGCATCTAGTTGAAGCATATCACAATGATACTAATGATGATTATGATGACCAGGATTCTTTGAATCCCTCATCCAGTACAACAATTAAGAGAGGAGTTGATGCATCCACCAAACTTCTATATAGAAAAGGGGCAGAAATTGTAGAAAAAATGGGCTACCAAGGTTTTGGTGGTCTAGGTCCCAGTGGAGAAGGGGTTTGGTATGCACCTGAACCACCAGCTGTAGCACCAAAACATGGTCAGAAACTAGGCCTTGGGCATGGAGATCAATCATCAACTCAGTCAATTCCATTCACATTGGTTTCAACTTAGTTAATTCCATTTGTTTTTGCTTCAAATACAGTTCCACTTCCAACTGTTCCAAGCACTCAGATTCAATCTGAATCAATTGTCACTCCCATAGCTGGCAATATCATTTGTACAACTACAAGTAGTGGTCTGAAAAGGATATTATATCAATATGTAGATGCAAAAAAGGTTGGTCCCGAAGGTCAAGAAAGTGTAAAGAAGCAAAAGGTTATGACAAGTATTAGTAGTACTACTAGTACAACAGTGCCAATGGTGACTGTGAGTCCAACAATTGCACATCCTTCAGGACAAAACTCTCAAAATAGTCCACAAACCCCACTTATAATGGGTCTAGGTGTTGGTAATCCTCATGGTATTGGTGGAAGCTCGTACATCAGTGCAAGTGCTATTTCACCATTCAAACATTCAATTGTCTCACAAAATCTTGATTTTCATTACAATGAATTTGTAACTAACTATGAAAAATCAAAAAACAAGAATAGACAAAATAGTAAGACAATGAAGATGGAAGCAATTGCTGCAGCTCGTGATGTAGAACCTGCATCCAATAGGTTATTAACCACATATGACCCGAATAAAGATATGATGGAATTCATGGTTGTTATGCCCCCAGCTAGAGATAACAATCCACTAGAGAGTTAGTTAGATCCATCTGAATTTCAAGTTAGCACCCTCCAAATGGATTTATCCAAAATTAAAAATGTAGACAAGATAAATGTGTCCAAAATGACCAACCAAGTGGTCTACAGTTCAGTGATGAAGTTGGAGAGAGAGAAAGGAAAGCTTTAGGGAACAATAGATAAGTTAAAGGAAGACCTGACAAATGTAAAGGCAAGTGAGAAAGCAGCAGTAAACAGGTGCAAAGAATTAGAGAAAAGGATAAAAAATTCATCCTCTGGCTCTAAAGAAGCAATTGAACAGCAAGAACATATGGATGCAGAACTAAAAACTCTGAGGGAAAAATTGGAAAAAAGGGATAAAAAACTTCAGGATGAAAAAGCCTCTTCAATAAATTTATACAAAAACTTGGAGAATGTTGCACAGGTAAACAATGAGTTAAAGAAAGAATTGGAAAAAAGGGATAAAAAAATTCAGGATGAAAAGGCCTCTTCAGTAAATTTATACAAAAACTTGGAGAATGCTACACAGGTAAACAATGAGTTAAAGAAAGAATTGGAAAATGAGAGGGTAAAAACAAAAGAGTGGGAAGAGAAAGCAGAGAAAATAAGAAAACATAGTGAACACCAGTACTCAGAAATGAAAGAAGACCTAAAGAAGGCAAATAATACTATTAAAAATTATGAAAACTTCTTGAATGACCATGTAAATAATACAGTAAAGCAAATAAAAACTTACTTCTGGGGGAAAATAAAGACTTCTATTGATAGGTTGTGTGATTGGTTTGAACTCTATGAAGCTCTTACATATGTTTTTGAGAAGATGAAAGAGAAACTTGAGGAGAACAAAAGTTTTGGTTAGAGACAGAAAATTGCAAAGCAGATTATGCAAGAAATCAACAGCACTGCTGACAGGCAATTGGCAAGCAATGGAATTCAGGACCACGTTGGTTCAATAATAAAGGCGACCTCTGTATTTCATAAATTTCAGAAACTAACAGAAGTAGAAGAAGTTCTTGCTTTATTTGGGCCAAAGCTCACCAAGATGAACAATAAAACAACCAAATTGATATCTCTTGGTTTATTGAGTCCTAAACCTGATTTTTCAACAACAGGTTTCGTTGGAAGAGAAGCTTACAACCAAAAGTTGGAGGACACAATAACCTCTGATTTAGGTAACCTTCCTCAGGATAGAACTCATGAAGGCATTGCAAAGTGCATCAAAACATTCACAAATTTTCATGTGTGTGCTATAAATGTGTCACACTTCTATGGATCATTACATGCAAGGAAACTCAAGAATGAGCCCTCACAAATCGATCCATAGCTCCCTAGGCATGGAGTGTAAGGGTTTTTAAGAATGCTCTCAGCTAGAGCTATTTAGCCTATAACCTTGCTAGTAAACCATGCAATGGGAGATTCAATGAAGATAAGGGCAAGAATGCCAATATCCCCAAGAATCAAATGAATGCAATGCAATGCAAGCTAGACTATGAAAATGAAAGAACAATGCAACTAAGCTATGAAAGGAAAGAACAAGTGTTACAATCCAAGCTAATTAATCTATGTGAGCTAATCTAGAGCATAGAAATAAAGCTAATCTAAGAAAACATAAATATGAAGCTAAGCTAAGAATGCAAGAATGAGATGTAGAATGCAAGAATGAGATGTAGATGCTAAGAATGCTCCAAATCTTCAAAAGCTCCAAAGTGACTTAGAAATCTTGCAGCATAAAGTTAGCATAAAAAGTTGGGGATCTAGAATGAAGAAGAGAGCTCTTCTTTTATAGGAAATGAGGAGAAATGGACCATGGAGATTAAGAGGCAAAAGATTTAATCAATGGTGGAGCTTGAAAGAGGAGAAATCCATGTGCACAATCCTCCAATGGGAAAATAAGAGTTGACTTTTGTGTCCATATGAGACAAAAAGTGCTTTTTCCCTTTTTATAAAATAAGAATAATGCTTTATTTGTGCAACTTAGGATAAGAGGAAAAGTGGGGGCTTTTTATTTATTAAAAGGGGAGAGAATTCCTTTTAAATAAATAAAAACTTAGGATAAGATGGTTAGCCCATAGAAAATAATCGAATAAATGATAGAGCTAGGATTTGATCAAGAACAAGCAATTTATGATTTAGAAAAAGGGGCTAATAGTCTAGATGACCATTTTTAGGTGTATACATTTGCCCCTCTTTGAATAATGTGTGATCAATCTGGGAACACATTACGTCAAAGAATAGATCAGTCAAGAAGGCAAGCAGGTAGCCAAGAAGGCAAGCAAATAGCGATCTGACTCTAAAGAATGAAGTGCAGAGAGATAGCAAATCCTGCATGGTCAGCCTGGTAGTGACAGTACTGAACACTTAGGAAAGAGATAGCCAATAAGATATGATGTGTCTGCCCCCTCAGGATCGAAAGCGAAATCCAAGTAGAGGGAAAGCAGAAGCAAGAGCAGCAAGATCAAATCACTAGAAATCATAATCAAAGAGAGAGAATAGAATAACCATCAAGAAGTGAAGGTATGCCCACACACATGGGATCCAGGGCACGAACCAAGTGGTCCCTCAACCCGTAAACACCACGGAGGGGAAGAATTGGAACTTGGGATTTGAAAGTGAATGAAAGACTGGAAGTTTGAAAGAGATGGAGATGAAGAGGTGAAGAATGCCCCAACGAAGATAGAAGGATCAGGCCTCAAAAGGTTAACCAACTGCATGGAAGAAGGAAAAAAAATGAGTTGGGTGATCAAGGTGAACTTGGATTTCGGTTTGGATCCCGAAATGAAAGGAAAATGATGTGATATGAAAGACAAGAAGTGAAAGACATGATTGGGAAGAAGTGAAAGGTGAATGCAGTTGATTAACAAGTCCATGAAAGATAAAGGAGAGCTCTCTCCATATACAAGATGCAAAACTAACTAACATGAACCTAAGAATGCAAGCTATATGAAAAGTGGTTTACTTGCAAGGTCACAAAGCCAATAGACATCTAATATTCATCATTGAGCGTTATTGGTAGTGTCGCAAGATCATAAAATACACACTAGCATAACTATGTGGATCTGAATATGATCTATATCAGATAGAAATGTGGAAATCTCACCTAGGCATCAAAGACATGTAGGTCCAGATGACTAATGCAGTGAGATCACCTAAGTTTGATATAGCAAGATTATGCTCACATCGAGACACAAGAAAGTCAAGATGACTAGAAGCATGCACTCATGAAATAGTCAAGGATAATACGTTGTAGGTCCATAGTGTCAAGTAAGACCAGCATAAATGCTCATGACAGTGAGGACCAACAAAATATATCCACAAGCAGAAAAAGCAATAAAACATGTTCTCATACCCTCAGTCTTCTAGCTATGCATCATTGAAAACTTCTCAAGGAGAAAACACTCATCAAAAAAACAAAACCATCATAGACATCACACAAAGAAAATAAAGCCAAGCAAGTCTTAGTGAGTCAAGTGCGTGTGTGTAGGTCATAGAGTCAAGCTTTGAGTATCGCATCTGCCAGTGAGAAATATTGCATCATCTAGACTGCAAGTAGGGTATCTGATAAGTGTTAAGAAACACTCAACGCTAAGGTAGTGTTGAAAAACACAATTGGGGTGGTGTTGAAAAACACCATTTATGAGGTGCCTAAGAAACCTAGATGCACAAAGAGACCCAAGATAAGTTTAAAAAAATGTATGCCCCCTAGACTAAGACAAGAGTCAATTCCAAGCTAGGAGAGGCAAAGCGAGAAGTGGAGAGAATGAGCGCCATGCAAGACTGATAGACATAGGTGTAGAGGGTCTCAAGCAGTGCCTGTTTCCAGGTTTTCACCACTTGATAGATTTTTTTAGGACTTTTTATAATTTTTTTGTATTTTTGCTACCAAGGCGCCTGTTTCCAGGTTTTCACCAAGGCACTTTTTCTATTTTTTTGATTTTTTGAATTTTTTTGATTTTTTTGGGTGAGACATCAAAGCACCTATTGCTAGGTTTTCACTAGGATGCTCATTTTTTCAGTACTTTTTATGCTTTTTAGGATTTTTTCAGCATCATATATGAATTTTTTTGGTATTTTTTCAAGATCATAAAATATGTACAAAGAATGCCCCAGACAAAAATGGGCATCAAGAATCTGCTTCCTCTGATGTAGAGAACTGATTGGCCCCAGGCCCAAATGCTGCAACTGTGACAATAGGAGGTCTCAACCAGTTCGACCAATAATAACTAGCCCTGAGCAATGTCTGAGCTAGCGGAGGATCGTTAGAATGTGATGCCATCGTGGATTCCAGCTAGCACTTTTTCTGACTCCTCTATTTCTAGACACTTAAGGAGAGTTCTATCTAGACCCTTCCTATAAAAGTCACCAGAGACAAAAGCAAAGTGTAAGGGATGGCGGAAGGAATGGCGTGGTGGATTTGCAAGAGGAATATGAGGTGGAAGATATGAAAAAATGGTAGGATTGTAAGATTTGTGAGCAGGATAGCGTAATTCATCCACCAGGAACTTGAAGCAAAATTTATGCTTTTTCATTTGTAAGATGGATGTTGAAGTAACCAAGGCATTACCAACTTTGTTCTTAGCTTTAGGAATGGGCTGAAGTATAACAGATATGAGAGCATGCTTGAGGTAGTGCATCATTTTTTTGTAGAGAATCAGCTTGTCATCTTTTATTTGATAATCAATATTTTTGAGCAGATTTTTATTTTTACTTTTCTTAGGTTCGGATACCGCCACAATGTGGTTTTCACCATCTGACCATTGCTCTTTTTTTTTGACTTGATGACCATGATGTTTGATTTCTGATTCAATATTTTTTGTGGCTAGTTCACTGGTGGAAGAAGTAACAGGTGTTGATGCGAGATGAAATGAAGTGACTGGTTCAACAACATTTATGCGAGGGGTGTCATCTCTGGTAACAAGAGAGGTTGAGCCTATAGGGTAGGCTCCAAAAGCGTTAAGATCTAGACTTGTCATAGAAGGACCAGCGTGATCCACTAAAGCAATATGTGGAACAAACTCATCAGACCCAACACGAGACTCATCAACTATGTCAAGGGGGTTACGAGAGGTATGAACCACATCAACATCCATATTTCTCATGGGAGGATCTTCTGGAAGAGGCTTAAGATGCCGAGAAGTAGAGATACTCATGTCATTATGTGAGAGATCACCTCTTTGTAGCAGTCGTGCAATGTTGCGATGTTGTCTATCATAGCTCAATGATTCTTTAGGCACATAGGTTCTAGACATAGAGGCCTCAACCATATCATCAGTAGATATACATTCTTCTCCCCAAAGAAGTGAAGTAGAAGGAAGATCATCTCCCATTTGAACCATAGTGTGTAGTGGTGACTCATTTGTATCTGTGTCTGAATTACTGAGCATGGGAGTATTTCTAGAATCCTCTCTATAGATCCACTCTTGAATAGCTTGTTCTTCTCTTTCTGCTTCTAAAGGAACGGATGAAGGAACAAAGGTATCAAAGATCACCATAGCAGAAGTGGAAGGCTTCATCTGATCAGAAGGTCTCCCATATGACCTAGGAGAAATAGGTATAGAAGCAAAGGAACCCAGTGTATATTCACCCATACCAAGGCTCATCATCTTAAGTGATTTCTCAGCAACAGCTAGAGACATACTAGGATCAACAAAAGGTTCATTATGAGGAATTTTTTTCAGTAGCAGCAAGAGCATTGATAGCAATAGTATGGTCTCCAAGAATCACAACTTCAGTGCCATTGTACGGAAATTTGACGCACTAATGATAAGTGGAAGGAACAGCCTGCATGTCATGGATCCAAGGATGACCCAAAAGAATGTTATATGCGAGTGGGATGTCCAATACTTGGAAGCTAATATCTTTCATGACAGGGCCCACTCGAACAGGCAGCGTGACAAGACTTTTGGAAGATCTTTCCACTTCATCGTAAGCTTTAATAGTAATCTTCTTTTTAGAATCCACAGCCAATTCTGACAAACCAAATTGTTGTATGACATTGAAAGAAACAATATTTAACCCTGCACCATTGTCTATCAGGACTCAGCGGACTCAGGTATTGTAGACTAGAACTTCAATGTGTAAAGCTAGATTATGAGGGTGAGCAATAGATATGTCATCTTCTGCAAAAAAGGAGAGAGATAGCGGAGATGAAATGTGGTTGACCATAGCCTGAAATTTATCTGGATCAATATCATTGGGAACATGTGTTGTACATAGAGCCTCATCAAGAATCTCTCTATGCGAAGAGGATAACCGGAGCAACTCAAGGATAGATATCTGTGCTGGTGTCTTTTGCAAATGTTGGACAAGATCATAGCTAGGGGTGGCTGAAGGAGCCACTTGTTTGGAAGGAAAAGCTTGCTTGGGATCTTGTGCAGTTTTAAGGACAACCTTGGCTTGCCCCCTAATAACAACATTCAGTGTCTCACTTCGGGAAGATGAACTACCACATGTTTGCAAGACTAACTTTGGATTACCATGATTGGTGTTATTATCATCTTGAGACCTCATCATTAGAACACTCTCAATGGGCTCTACCATGTTAATCACAAGCGTATTAGAAGGATACATGTAATTGATCTTTGCATCATGATTCTTCTTATGTGTTTGAGAGGTTTCCCCCTTATCATGCTTAGGTAGAGGATCTTTGAAAGCTGTGTGATCAGAATTTTTAGTTAAGCCATCAGTGGAGATTGTGCCGTTCTCAATAAGATCCTGAATATCATCCTTAAGCCTAAAAAAATTGTCTATTGGATGTCCCTTGTTTCTGTGATAATGGCAGTAATGATCCTCTCTCCACCAATCAGGCTTATTTATCGGATCCCAGTTACTAGGTTTATCAGGAAGTGTAAGATATCCATTGTCAACCAAAGTCTTAAGGATCACATCGTAAGGTTCTGCCAACTTGGTATAGACTCACTTTCGAAATGACTTCTTAGGTTTATCTGCATATTGAGGTTTAGGAGCATTGTGAGTGTTGCTAGCTTCTTGTTGTTTTGCTGCATAGATAGCATTGGAGAGATTGAAAGCGGGCTCTTTAACTTTAGGAGCATCAACAACCCCATCATTAACAACATACTTATTCTTATTCCAAGGTTTGTTCTTGTCTTTACCATTGCCTTTAGCATCTTTATTAATAACAATATCCCCTTTTCTTATAGCTACATCCTCAATCCGATATGCACTTTCAACCATGTCATGGAAGGAGGAGAACAGTTGCTTCCTTAGATCATAAAATAGCTCAGGCACAAGTGTGTTGACAAAAATATCAATCTTTTCTCTTTCGGGTAGCTGGCAAGGATATCGAGAATACAATGACCTCCAACATTGTAAGTAAGTTGCAAATAGCTCACCTTGATGTTGTCTTAGATTACTGAGATCTATCACAGTGACAGGTTGTTGGATGTTGTAAGAGTACTGCTGGGTAAATCACTGAGCTAACTCATCAAAAGACTTAAGCGGTGGTGTCAATTTTGCAAACCATTCCAAAGCTTGGCCTCTTAAGCTTCGAGGGAATAAGCATAGAAGATATGTGTCTTCATGGAGAAAGTCCATACTAAGAGCATAAAAATGACGCACATGGTCATGAGGGTCACCATTTCCATCATACTTGTCATATTTAGGAACCTCAATATCCTTAGGAAACGGGACCATGTATAGATCTTTATCAAAAGGAAGAGCACAAATTGATTCTACAAAAGAGACCTTTGGAGGCTCTCTTTCTAATGCCATTTGGGTAAGGTGTTGATTTGTCTGACGTAATTCTTCTTGAAGGACTTCCAATTTAGTTGGTACTCTTTTTTGGACAATTTGTCTGACATCATAGCCGGGAGTAAGCTTGTATCCTCTAGAAGTCATTTATTGAAAATATTGATCGCCATTACGTTCTAAAAGCTTATGCATCATTCATTGGAAATCCACATCTTGTTCACATCTCATAAGATCCTCACTAGAAATCTCATCATTAGCCTCTGCCTCATGTTGAGAGGGAGGAGGTCTAGGAGGTGAAGAAGGCATACCAAAAGTGGTTCTTGGAGGAGATCTTGGTGGCGTGTTGTTGTCATTGTTGCCATTGTTAAAAAGAGGTCTATGCTCATGATTACTAGTCTTAGGTTGCTCATGAAATGTCCCTCTATAAGCCATGCACCTAGTAGCATCCATCCTTTGTTGATTGTGTTCTTTGTCTAAGCGCGCTTGATTATCGTTACGCTCAAAGTATTCTTGCAAGAGTTGAAACTTTTCTTGTTTAGTCAAAGTGAGTGAGACACTGTCTGTGTTTTTTGGGGTCTTGAATGCGGAAAAGAGGAAACCTCCTTTATACCACGGTGTAGCCTTAGAATTCTCAGATTGGTCAGAACTAGAACTGTTGTTGCTAATGGGTGCTTTTGAACGTCTAGTTGGAGAAGGTAACTGTGTATAATTGAACGGAGGATGACTCTCCTGCTCAAATTGAGACCGAGTTGTAACCGGCATGAAAAGAGATGTTGGTTGACTAATAGAATGAGACAAAGTTTCTTAGATTTGAGATAAGAAAAGCTAATAAAGATCACTTGTCAAAGTAGAACAATAGAGACATGGCTCGTCAAAAGTGCTCAAGCACTTACAACAATCAATTGACTAAAGCCGAGTAGCGAGCAAGAAGCTCAATAAGCAAGTAGCTAGAGAGGTAACCGTGATGCGACAAGTGATCAAGAGTAGCATTTGTTAAGCTCAAATCCAATAGTTTTAGCTCATTTGTTTCAGTCTAGAACAAATCTAAACATGTAAGTAACAAACCAGTTTTAGGTAAGAACAGAAAAGGACACTCTACAGCAGGTTAAAGTGCAAGTTTAGCAACTCCAAATTGTAGCAATGACAGGACAGTAGAAATGACTCAGGATTCTTGGTTGAGGGTATGCAAGGATACTTCAATATCATATGACTCTTGAGCAGTGAACGTGAAAAACTTAGTTTTGAAGTGCTTTGACTAAATTTGTAGATTGAACAGTGCAATTTCTCAGTTTGACAAGCAGTAGCAATAGATAACAGATAGGTTTGCAAATAGTATGGGATCAAACATGTCATAGAACACTTGAAACAAGGGCAAAAGCAACCTTTCCAAGACAAGCACTTGTGATATCAAAATAGGGAACCTTATGAATGCTACTGTTTGTTTGAATGTTGAGAACGTTTACATTGGTATAGCACAATTGAAGACAATTCAAGCAATTACTACCTAGAAGGACAAGGCTCATTACTTAACAACGTGGCCCACAACTTGATGCTCCCTTGCCTCACACCAAGTGGTTGCCCACAAGAGATATTGGCATTGTCATGGAAGTGTGAAAAACACAACCAAAGGAACACATATGGTGAGTGTCTTGGGGTGATCTGGGTAAGTCCACATGGATCAATCCTTGCACCAAGAAGCTAAGCGGCTAAAATAGGGTGGCCTCTATCTAATGGTTCATAGTAAGAGTTTCCATTCATAGCACCCCTCTTTCTCCTCATAAAGGACTAGGACCTCGCGGCCTCAAGAGTACCTTAAGCATTCTTGCTTAATGCTTTCCCCATGGTCGCAATCCCATGAGCTACTCACATCAAGCGAAGACAAGTGTTATGTCTACCAAGGTTTTGTGTCCTCAATAGCCTTGAGATTATAGTGAGTTGGAATCACTCACCACCAAGGAAAATGATGACAAGGTTGTCCCCACTTGGGTCATTCCTCTTGATTGCTCAAGAGCAGGCCCGCTAAAGGATCCTAAGCTAAACAAAGAGTGGATTAATTCTTGAGGTTCAAGGTTTTTGGTTCACCACAAGGGTGAAGAGCATACTCCCCTATCTCAAGAATCTCTCCCAAACACACCAAGCAAAGATTCAATTACCCCCTTGCTTTCAAAATCCCAAGATGGGTCAAGATTTCTGTTTCACCACAAGGGTGAAGAGCATAGTCTCCTACCACCTTAAAATTTCTACAACAAGGTATTAAGTGCCTATGAAAGGAAACAACTAGTATATGCCGCACTTAATAAAAAAAGCAATTAAACAAGCACTTGATTTGGTTTTTATGCCTAAGGCAGCCCTGCAAAAACCATTAGTAGCCCTCTTTGACATGCGATTTTAGCAAATTTCAAGCAAGAAGCACCTACAACCACAACTTGTTAGACCAACAAGAGTTAGGAGAATCAAAATCCAAAATCTAACAATGATTAGTACATTAAAAAAATTAGATAATGTGCAAAAATAACTGATCAAATGATAAAATCTGAAAATGAAACCATCATGGTTGGATTAGGCTTGAAAAGACCTTTCCAACGATATATCACACTTCAACTTTTGATACCATTTGCAAAATTTCAAAAAAGAATGGGCAGGTATTATAAGGTATTATAAGGTATTTCACGCGATATACTGAGAAGTATCGTGCGATATTCTGAGACAAAAAACCAGAGAACAAAAAAATATGCTAAAAACTTGCCAAAAAATTGACGGAAATGACGGAAATGCAGAATTTAAAGGACAAAGTCTATCTACTCTGCCCCACGGTGGGTGCCAAAAATGTGTGCTATAAATGTGTCACACTTCTATGGATCATTACATGCAAGGAAACTCAAGAATGAGCCCTCACAAATCGATCCATAGCTCCCTAGGCATGGAGTGCAAGGGTTTTTAAGAATGCTCTCAGCTAGAGCTATTTAGCCTATAACCTTGCTAGTAAACCATGCAGTGGGAGATTCAATGAAGACAAGGGCAAGAATGCCAATATCCCCAAGAATCAAATGAATGCAATGCAATGCAAGCTAGACTATGAAAATGAAAGAACAATGCAACTAAGCTATGAAAGGAAAGAACAAGTGTTACAATCCAAGCTAATTAATCTATGTGAGCTAATCTAGAGCATAGAAATAAAGCTAATCTAAGAAAACATAAATATGAAGCTAAGCTAAGAATGCAAGAATGAGATGTAGAATGCAAGAATGAGATGTAGATGCTAAGAATGCTCCAAATCTTTAAAAGCTCCAAAGTGACCTAGAAATCCTGCAGCATAAAGTTAGCATAAAAAGTTGGGGATCTAGAATGAAGAAGAGAGCTCTTCTTTATAGGAAATGAGGAGAAATGGACCATGGAGATTAAGAGGAAAAAGATTTAATCAACGGTGGAGCTTGAAAGAGGAGCAATCCATGTGCACACATATCCTCCAATGGAAAAATAAGAGTTGACTTTTGTGTCCATATGAGACAAAAAGTGCTTTTTCCCTTTTTATAAAATAAGAATAATGCTTTATTTGTGCAACTTAGGATAAGAGGAAAAGTGGGGGCTTTTTATTTATTAAAAGGGGAGGGAATTCCTTTTAAATAAATAAAAACTTAGGATAAGATGGTTAGCCCATAGAAAATAATCGAATAAATGATAGAGCTAGGATTTGATCAAGAACAAGCAATTTATGATTTAGCAAAAGGGGCTAATAGTCTAGATGACCATTTTTAGGTGTATACAACATGCACTAATGGAAGGAACATTGCTTCAAACTCGCTCTTCCAAGTATGGAATTCTGATGAGAATGCAGGTCATTTACCATACCATCAAAAATTTTGCCCTTCCAACCGAAGAAGAATGGAGCATACTACAGAAACTTACAGAATCATCTTGAATCATAGTATGTGAAAGTACTTTTAGTTTCAATCATCTCTATATCTTTACTATATATCTTTCATATTATCCTACATACTATAGTCTAGACTCTAGAATTGAGTTTAAAGTAACAAGTTTGAACTTTGCTTTTTGAACAGGATCAATGTTACAGTCTTGCAGATGCTATTGCCTATGCTAATTTACTAAACCAGCCTGTCAAATGTAGAAATGTACAACTAAAGTTGTAGAGATGTTGTAAACTTGTAGTCTTGTAGTTGTCTTACTGATTTAGATTTTGAGACTTCACATTAGGCAAATCGACCTGAAGCTGTTGTTGCTCCCTTGTTTCTATAAAAGGGAATTTAGGGTCATTGGCTTACTAAATTGCCAATGGGAATTGAGTCATTGACTTTTGTAAACAAAATCAGAGAGTTGTGTTCTTACTAGTATTAATCAATGAATGGATACATTGTATCATATTTGTAATTAAATTAATGAGAATCAGTATTTCTAACTCTAATAATTGTAACATATGAATTGCTATGTTTTCAAACAAAATAATGAAAAAACTACAAGAATTGTACCATATTAGCTGAATATTGCGAATGAAAACCATTAATAATTATTAATTGTGGAATTGAATCTTGAATCTTGATGACATTATCAACCACATTCATATTTTTGACATTGGGATATGCATGATTGATGATGAAATACAGAAACTAACAGTAGACTTTAGGAAAAAAGTTAATAAATACCTAGGACATGCTAATTCTTCAGTGCTACTTCTACAACGGTTCAATTTCAAGCTGCCACACCATATCATCATTGAGATCATCGGATTCATCGACATCAACTTCATAGCTTCCATGGTTCTTTGATATGTTTTCTTCACTTTGCATACCTTCACTTAACTGATGTTCGCCGCTAGCAGTACCAGTGCCAGTACATGGGTCCCAGTCAATGACATAATTGTCTCTAGCATTCCCACTCCCACTCCCACTTTGGTTTGACATGTTGCCCACCCCTCTTCTCTGACATTTCTTCCTCGACAATTTCAGTGCCCTTTCGTAAGGAAAAGTATTGACTTCATACTTGGATGTATAGAGCCTCAAGCAATTTTCCAAATTCTTGTCAAGTTTGTTTCTTAGTTTTGACTTTAGGAATCCCAAAGCATTGAAAACTCTCTCATCCTCCACCAACCCCAATATCATGGTTAGACATAATTCAACAAGCTTGAAATATTTTGATATTGAATCAATCAACAATTCACTCTTAGCTAGGTTTTTCCAAAGCCTTGTTACCGATCCATCTTCCATAGGGTTCTCCATAAGATTAAATTGTTCCCTCATTGTCCATGAAAAATGAGCTGATTTCTCTCTCAAACGATTTGCATCTAAAATTCCATTTAGAGTTACTCCATCTAACTCTTTGGTTTTGCAAAAATGATCTATCAAAGTTAGTAGCCTACTTTTAAAATCTTTCAGATCATTCAAACGCCAATAATGAGGAAACACAATAGCCATGGATTCAAGTAGTTTGACTGGAGGGAATCTTGCTCTAATCTGTGAGGAAAGATCAAAGGCAATGTGCTTCACTAAAGCTGTTACAAACTCAACGATCTTGGTAAAGTCTTCCCATTTAACACTTGATACTCGCCTCCTAGGGTTCTTTCCTGGTTCCTTAGACTCGATCCTAGCATTGTAGTGCATTGGTATCTCAACTCCATGAAATTTTGCACATAACTCCCCATTTGAACCAATTTTTAAAAAGTTATCAGGATTGTCCAAATCTATGATTTTCAGCCAGCTGACAAATTTTACTTCATCAACAAATAAATGATAGAGATTATCAAGCGTCACACATGTCAACTTACGTAGTGTAGCATATTTTGTGATATACATAGCTCTTTGCTGGGCCTTTTTCAATTTAATTTCTCATTTCCTCAAGCATGGGGAGAAGACCTGCTAATGTTAACAGTGTCTCTACATTACTTAACATTGACAACAGCGCAGGAAATTTTGGTTGCCCTGCTTCATCACGACTTGAGTTCATTAGACCAAGCAATGATTGATATTTTGAAAAAACTCAATGTGCTGGTCCATCCAAAGAGATCCATCTGGTATCATTATCCCTAAGAAGCTTGTTCCCATCAGTTATTCCTTCAGCAAAGTGTTGAAATTCCCTGAATCATTTCGGACTTCGACAGAAGTATTGGTAGATCTCTTTGATTAAAACTTCAATTTTTTGTACTAGAGCATGCTTGCTGACAACTCCAAAAGCTAGATTCATTCTATGGGCCATGCAATGAATGGGAGTAATGTAGGGTGCACAAGAAGATTGTATCTTTGTGCAAAGACCACCCCTGTGGCCTTGCATTACTGAAGCTCCATCAGCTCCAACACACACCAGCTTTTTGGCAATGGTCATGTCATCTATACCTCCATATTCAATTAGAGAACTCTTTACTAGTTGAAATAAATTTTCCACTATCGCATTATCCCTCATTTTAGCAACAGTTAGTAGATGAGGTTGGCGAACAAAATTATGTATAGTATAAACATGCATGCATACCCAGGAAGTATTGTCTACTGTTGTGACCTCGTCTAAAGATAATGCAATAAAATTTGACTCTTTAATTTTTTCCTTCAAATCCTCTTTTTAAACCTCGGCAAGACAACTTTCCCATTCCCATCCACTGTTTATTGACCAGTGACTATTAGGATAGTTACAAACTTTCAAAAAGTGTAATAAAGCACTCAATGATGGGTAGTTTGTCATTGGATGCCCTCTACTCAAAATATTAAACACAATACTTAACTGAACAACTTTTCCCATTAGTTCTACTTCCAATGCTTTTCCAAAACAAGCTTCAATAGAGCCTTTAACTTCACTAGGCTTCGCCTTTATATTATGCTGAAATTCATATAATTTTGCATTCCTAACATGCTGAGATTCCTCCTTTGTTTTCCATCTTATCACTAATTTTTGAACTCCATCTATGGTTTTCTTTTCGTAAACTTTACCAATATGCTTTTTTATGGTGTGAATTTTTAGATGCAACCTCTTTTCCTTCTTATTTATCATGCTGCAAATCTTACATCTGCATTCTACCAGAGGTTCCCCTTCAATTGGATTAGGCACTGGTTCAATGAATGGATATGTTGACACCCAATCTTTTTGAAAATTCCTCGACATATCCCACAGTCTATCATTCTTTGATTTGGATTTTCTTTTCTTCCCTGCAGTTGCACCATCATCTTTTTTGACATTCTCAATTTCATCCAAGTCGATTATATCATTATGGCTACTTTGGGTATTTAATTGAAAATCTTCTTCAAGTTCACTGTGATTTGAGATATCAGGTTCGCTGACTTCTTCAATATGTCATGAAGGTTCAGCCTCAAGTTCAAAATCTTCTTGTAATGAAGTAACACTAGCTTCCCTATTTTGGCCAGAAACATTTCCATGACCATGACCAAAGTATGATGATAAGGTTCTACATTTTGTTGGCCTCTCTTGGCTTTCCCCATTTGCCAGAGCCTTACCCTTATTCTTGTTTGATATCTCGATTGGCTACCAGCCTAGTGATAAAAATATGTTAAAAAAAAGTTTACTTGTTGAAGAAGTGACAAATGACAACATAACTATAATATACAATGTTTACATAGTCGTAAAAATTTAGAATAATAATCACTTACCTTTGACTCGCCAAAGCAGTTGAGACTCAATAGTGAGACAGTTTGAAATTCGCTATTGATCAAATTGAACTAATCCAAGATTCTAAATTGTGTACAATAACATTGATGTATGAATATATTTATACTAATCTCTTTTGGCGAATTGGGTGGGAGGTATTAGGTCAGTGTCCAAATATTTGGTGAAGCCCGCATAATGATAACACATCTTGTGTTATTTCTTAGGCGATTATGGGTTGCCAGTACCTTGGTATGATTAATAAAGGTGGCGATTATGGGTCGCCAGTACCTTGGACATGTTATTTCCTAGGCGATTATGGGTCGCCAGTACCTTGGTATGATTAATAAAGGTGGTGAAAAACTATCGGTTTGAGACACGCATTCGTAAAATAACTGGCGAAGTTGGGGCCGCCTAAAAAATATTTATATATAACTATCAACGAATATAGGCCATCCATTTGGGGCCGCATTGAAATTATAGGCAAATTTTAAAAATATATCGTGCCCAAGACGTATATGCCATTAGCAAAAATGTGCAAGAAATGGACAAAATTTAATATACTGTTTGGCGATGGACCGGGCATTGGACCCAATTTTCATAAATCCAGGGTGATGGGGTCAGTCCCATATGGGCAATTTATTCACCAAATCGTAGAATGCTGATGGGCGACATTTGCCAAATGGTGAATAATCACCACTAAAGTTTTCTCTATGTAAGAGGATATGCGAATTGCAGAGATCTAGTATTGAGATCTGGTAAAGTAGTTGGTGTGGTTTGGCATAGGCAAAGGATAACAGATAAGTTGCTAAGATCAGTATTTATTGGTATCATTCTATTTGGATAATACAGAGATCAGTTGGACAGTGTGTTCAGTGATCTTGCCCTTGAAGCTGTTTGGACAGTGGGTCCTTTTGTCTTCCATAACTCTTAACCAGGTTAGAATATTTTAATAGGGATTCAAGTCTCCTAACAAGGACTCATATGTACTAAATGTATTTCATAAGTCTCCTAATAGAGTCCATCCTCTCACAAAGAATTTTTATATTAGTGCATCTTTTATGGGCATCATTCCCACCGGGGTTTACTCTTTGATCAAGAGGTTCCCTAGTTAACATATCTTGTGTTATTGTGTTATCGTGTATGTTTATCTTTCTATGGTTGCTACTTATATTGATTACATCATTGAAATCTGATAATGGTAATAAAATATATTATTATCTGATAACTGATTCACCCCCCCTCTCAGTTATCTTGGTGGACTTTAATTTCTAACATAAATCACCTAATCCAAAGGATGAGGTGTCACCGACTATTGTGATTGTTCCTCTTTTTTTGATATTATCCACATATGGTTCCTCAGCCTTATGATTCCATCAATAGTATTCTCAATCATATCTTCATTCAATTCTGGTACTTCATCTCTGTAATATTTACTTAAGTGACCGAACTTATGATATTGAAGACATGCCATTCCATAATTTATCCAATTCCTAGATCTTCCTCTCTAGTGTAGTCTCATGCAATTTTTAGCAATATGACCATATCTTCCGCAGGCTATGCAATTAACCCATATGTTGTAATCCCAAGTGGAAGAGTTACCCTGTCTTCTCGGTTCATAAGTATTGTTTTGTCTCTTCAGTTTCCAAACTAACTTCACCTATGCCATGCACTCTTGTGATAGATGACCATGCTAGTTGCAAATACTACAATGCTTTTCCATGTAGTGCCTCTTAGGTGAATTTTTCATCTATGATCTTATACATTCATATTTTTGGTGTCCGTACTTGTTGTAGTTGTAGCAATAACCATTAAATTTAGGAGTAGCGTTAGGAGTACCTTTTTCTTTACTTACTTTTCTCCTGTAGACATTGTTGTATGACATGGTTTTCCACAATGATAGCATGAGATCTTATTTGGTCTTGGATTTACATAAACATTCCCTTTTTTTTCTTGATTTGATGACTCTGCCTGGTCGGTATAGCCTAATATAGTGGTGTTGTCTAGTCTCCTCTAACTCATTAAGAATTCATCCATCCTTTTGGTGCTTTCCTCATTTTTCTTTATCATTTCATTGTTTTGTTATTCTATCTTCAACTCATTCTTTATTCTTCAGTATTTTATTCTCTTCCCTTAATTCACCAATGTCTTCCAATTTTCTAGCAAGCTCATTGTTCACTCAGTTGACTTCTTGACTCATGATAACCATCTGATTAGAAATTTCAAAGTGATGCTTGATCAACCTCAGTATTTCATATTCTTTTTCTTCCAATTTCTTAGTCATTTGTCTTTTGTCTTCAATAGACACGTTTCTTTCTTTTTCAACTTGTCTTGTATTATTCATAACTTCAATCATTCTTACCATTTGAGTTTCTTGACAAATTTTTAGTGCTTTCTCTTGTTTAGTGGGGTGTTGATTCTTTTCAGACAGATCTGAGATAGTTACTTCAGATACATTAGATATACTTCTAGATCCTTTAGATAATTACTCAACCTCTTCTTCCTGATATTGAGTATCATTCTACCAAAATGCTAATTCATTCCTTTTGTTCAGTGACTCTCAACTTTTCATTGATGTCCTTAAGTTGTTCCAGGTTAATCTGCAACTCCAGTTTCTGATTTTCAATAATCTTGTCAAGATTATACCTTTCCATCTCTATGGATCTTTCCTCTTCAGTGAGTAAACTTGTTTAACAAGTGAACAAGCTCTGATACCAATTGTTGGGATAATGGAAAGGTGAGTTACTGAGAGGGGAGGGGTGAATCAGTAACCCTAAAAACTTTTTGATCTTAATCCTTAAGATAATACTCTTCATTAACCGATTGTTAACTTCATCATTTCCATTCATTCATGTAGATAAATGAAATGTAAAATCTTCTAATCTAACAAATAAACATTCATAAAAATTCATACACTTGACACATATATTTTGGTATCGCACAAACCCTTGTTAGAAGGTAAAAAACACGGTGGGGATGACACCCACAAAGCTTCACTACTGCAATAATAAAGTTTCTTGTTAGGGCATACAATTTTGATCATTTCTGATGATCTTACCCTGTTAGGAATTACATTTAAGACCTATTAAGATCTACCTTGTTAAAGGATTTTACTAACACTGTTAAGTGTGCACTTGGTTAAGAGATTTACAAAAGATGTTTGAGTGTACTATGTTATGAGATTTTGTCTTCTATAGTTGTTAGAAAGTAACAGTATAATGATCTGGATGTAGCAACTTACTTTGCTGAATTTTAGATCTACTTAGCCCTTAATTGATATCACCTTGTTGTGATAGATATCATCTTTATATACTACACAGTAGCCTCTGTTTTGCTTCTGATATAATCTTGAATACTCTATCAAAACCTTAACATCATAACCCTATTTGATCTTCACATGTCTCCTGCAGGTGGCTACTTCATATCATGTACATATTGATTTGATATCTTGATAATTCTTATATCATAAGGATTTGACCTAATTAGAGTTGTGAAAACTTCTACTAGAAAACACTTGATCAACGATCCATATGAATGAACTAAATTAAAACTACATAGGGATCATCACCAATCAATTTTATATCTCCAATAAATATTCACCTCGATTTATGTAAACTATTTTCTATCTCGGTATAAACCATTTGCCTTGTTTTCAATGTCATTCCAAACTTCTATGTCAATCCTGTATCACTCGATAAATACTACATTTATGTCTCGATAAAATACTGATGTTTGGTAAACATGTATGCTCAGTGTATGTGCTCTTTCAAGTTTGTGCTCGATTAACTTGTCTTCTTCCTTGTGCTTTGCTCGGTTACTATACTTGGTGTTTTGACTGACTTATCTATTTGCTTTGCATTACCGACTATATGTGTGACAATAATGACAACACTTAATGCAATTATGTGTAACAAATGGAAATATCCCACATGGAAACCAACATGAAATCTTTCTTTCTTCTTCAATCACAATAGTTCTTTCATAATTCTTATGACAAAATAAACATGCAAACCAAAAATGGACAATGTAATTCCAAATAAAAACCCAAAGATAAGTCTCTATCTTTATTGATATGAATTTACTAATGGATATACACTTGGCTTTTCTTGCAACAGAGCATAGCTAATTAAAACCCCTCAAACTTGATACTGCTCCACAAAATCCACTCCACAAAATGTTGCCAGTGCTCTTCTAAAAGTCAACTTTATTGCTCCAGTGTACAATATAAATACCATTATCACATTTTTTAAAAATCACTTCTATTTCTCTTGCGTAAAATTTAAATATCATTGTCGCATTTTTTTTGAAGTGTTGCCTGCGTTCGTCAAAATTCTGATGAAATTCCCTATCATTGAAATTATGACAAACACGAGCAACATTTAAAAAAAAGAAAATTTGACACAAATTGCCTTGTAAAATTTGACAAAGCAAAAAAAATCCCATACTTTGTCAAAAATTCTAGTCAGAAAATGACCCCAAATGTATTAGTGAAGGGAGATGAAGGCGTGGGTGCAATGTGGTTCATGCCTTTCTTCATGTTACCAAAGACACTAGTGAACACAATGATTCCAACCTTAGTGATGTGATCTTTTTCATCCTTAATTACACACTAGAAGTCATCATCTACGCATTTTAAGAACCAGTTTAGATAAGAGACAATCTTCTTTTTATGTGGCAATATCTTTTCTTCAAGAGAAATAAATGATTTTTCTATGATCCGTCTACATGCATCATGAAAATGATTCGAGTTTCTCATCTTCAACATGATGGAAACCTTCTTCTTGTTGCTGATTTTGAATTTGAGGTACTAATGGCTCTACCAATGCTGGCATAAAATATTTCCCATCAAGAACGAAGAAGTTATAAGACCCTTTATTTCCTAATTCTAATTCTTGTGATCACTTTACTGTGGCTAGCGATTGATGAGATTGTTGTTTAAGCTTCAGGAGTTGATAATATCTTTGATGAAAACTTCCTAAAATCCATGCGGATCTATGGTCTTCAGATGTATTTAAAATTTTCCTCTCATATTCATAGATAATTTCTCTGAAAGCATCCCAAAATAAATGGAGTATCTAGTCATCTACAACAATTATTTCTTGAGAAGTTGGTGTAGTTCTTTTTTTGAATTTGTTTTTTGGCTAGGCTTGGCATCAAACCATTTTTTTAAGGTCTTTCAAATGAAATAGAGTCACCAACCTTCTTACTAGGAAGGCACCACTAGATATTTGAAACAAAGAAAGGGATGGTCTTTTTGTTTCCCTAGTAGAGTCACTAAAAATCTGTTTGTTCATAATTTTTCCTTTCTAAAATAACTTCAAAGATGACTCACAAAAGCCCCAGATTGAAAGACAAAAATAAAACCAAGAGTTGGAGAGATTTCTAGTGAAAAAATGATCTTCCCGTGAATTTTAGATGTACAAATCCCTCTTATGATTTGATTTTGACTTTTTGGGTTTTCTTTTAACCAAAAATCAGGAAATACAATCTAACATTTGAGAACTATACTACATATGTGAAGAAATATTTTAGGCAATACTTTTAGGAAATGTCTTGACACAAAGTTCAATTCACTCACCATGTAATATGAAAGAATCAGGGAAGAATTCATCTCAACACAAAATGCAAAGTTTTTGATATGAAAAAATGATAACCATTCCACATAGGAAAACATCATAGAATACTGTCATAACACAAAGTTTAATCCGTAGTAAGGAAGAATATGATAAGTACACAACTTTGAACACATACATTCCTATTAAATGATAATTGCAGAGAAATTCATGACACAAAGTTTGAGTTATTTCCACAACTAGAAATGGCAAAATTTCAAGATATATCTCGTCTATCATCTATATTAAAAATAAGAACTCTTGGAAAAGTCCTTTTTTACTAGCCTATCTAAGGCCTATATTTATAAAATATAGATATCCATTTAAATTATAAAAGTAACGGGTCTTGAAAATGACTAGTATCAAGAAAGGAATTCTAAATTGGAAGAATTTTTACCAACCCAAAAATTATCAAGATTCTTTGCATACTAAAATAAGGGAGCCCATCATTCCTAGAGTGCAGGGGCCCGTTTAGTTTCCAACAAAATTTCCAAGAAAAGATGATGAAGCTTGGTAGTTTCTTCCTCTTCCTCTAAGACAAAGATATCTCAATGGTATTTTGCATAGATGGTCTTTTCCCTTGATGCCAGCGAACATGAATAAAAAATAATATCAAGTTGGACTAACTTAAGCCAATTCAAATCTGGTTGCACCACAAGCACAAGTTCCTCATTCCTTTCTTCTTCAATTTCTAGAAGCACCATTTTGAAGGATTTGTTGATAATTTTTTGTAGAGAAGGAAGAAATAAAAAATACCACCACCTTTCTTGAAACACAAGATTTTAAAATCATTTAATTTTTATGACATATAATAATAATTCCTATTTAGAAAAACATGTTGGTACCTTAGGAAATTCATTTTGTTGCACTTCAACATTTAAGGAATTGTACCATGTCATATTTGAAGATATTTTCATGAAAAGATGAGCCTTGCAATTTGGTCGAGAGTAAATGAAATCATCGCCCTTAGGTATATTGAAGGATTAGGTTATTTTTGAACTTTGGAACCTTTCCACATTCGGCTAATGAGACAAGGAAGTCTGACATCCTTTTCTTCAATATCAACGAATCTCAGGAAATTGGAACTTTGAAACTTGGTTCAAAATCACAAAATTTTCAATGGTATGATGAGTCTGAAGGTCGTCAAACATAATAAATGATGAACAAGATTGAAAATGTTCATGTTTCGAAACTTTAGAGAATATCTGATAACATGACTTAACATGGGAATTTTAGGGTTCATGAGTTAGACTTTGATCTGCTAATCATGTTATCATTAATGAGGCATATTTAAATTTTCAAAATTGGGAAGTTTCAACTTGGGGTAACACATATGTAATTTATAAGAGAATCTTAATTAACCTTAGCCAAAAATCCAAATTTTGTACAACCTAACCTCAATGACTAATAACTAATCATGTGCACACTTCTATTAAAAAAACTTAAATATGAACAAGAAGTTGGATGGAACAAGCCATGTACCTCTAAAATCATGAGCTTATTACATAATATTCAACTTATTTACTTTTTGGTACTAAGTTCTAAGTATTAAATAGTTTCTCAAAATATAAAACACTTGAAATATTTAACCCAATGTTACATACAACATAGTAGTGACCCCAAGAAGTTTTATTCCATATGATGCATGCATCCCTAGATGGTTAAGGTGCATCGTAAATACATATTATTATTATTTTTATTATGGATTCAGTTGTGCAAGAGTTTTTATATCAATGTATTGTGACCCATAATTAGGATTTTTTCCTACAACTTTTTCATCCTGATTAAGGATCATAAAGCGCGATTCAAATTGTTGATGTAAAAAATCCTACATAGTTGAGTCCATAAAAAAAATTACTAATCAAAATGGATTATGAAAATCTAATCTCTATGACATTTTAATTTTATAAAATTATTATATCAAGTAATCAACCCACCTTTTCACAACATCTCCAAGAGGTTTAAACAATTATATAGAGAGTAGATATTACGCATATGTTGCATATGGTCAATAGTTAACATTACCTTTGATATATTGCTAAACACACTAATTAATATAGTTGAGTGGATATGTTGAGTATATCAATCCTTCCATCATTTTGCAACTTGATGCAATATGATAGTACCTCATTTACTCCTTATATTATGGTACAACATAGGTATCGTGTGTATTCAATCATCATTTTAAAAATAGAGACACGCCAATCTAAATGTCCTTTAGAAGCCACTTATCCTTTTGGGCACGCAATTCATTTATTAGGAAGTAATCAAATCTAATTTAGTCTCAATGTTCATGCAAGATCAATGACCATTTATAAAATACATTGATGTAAAGTCACATATTACTACCTTTTGATTGCTTTACCTAAGTGCACAAGTTTCAAACATGCCATTTACATTTAAGCACTTCAAATATCTAAGACATCATATTAACCCAATAACAACATCCCATGTGTAATCACTGGTGAAATAAATGGTCTTCGTTAGTTCAAATCCTTTTGTAGAGATGGTTAGCTCATTGGAAAATAAGCAAATCTTAATATCATAGTCATTTAACTATACCATTATAATTTATTAAAGTAAGACTTAATTTGGAAACCTAAATTGATTAATAAAATTTCAATGACCAAGGTTAAAATGGAGAAAGACACAGGTGTATATTTAGTCATTTTTCCTTTAGTGACATATATTTAGACATTTCATCAATAGTTGACAATCCAAGTGATTTTAGAAGAAAAAGTAGTCCTACCGAGTTTGGATCTCATAGGATAATGATATGTGGCACCGTAATGGTTGAAACATGTTTGAATATTTTTCACTTATTAAACATGATCAATTATAAATTATTATATTTACTACCTTCCACTAAAGATTTCCAAGTTGAATATCTACTATATTTATGATCTAGGATCCTTTGTGGATAAGTAAATGAATATATAACCACACATATCCACTCCATTGATAATGTATCATTTTAAAAATTCAGCACCCACAATTGGATGCCTAGATTAGCCCCATTTTTATGATTTTAAGATTTAATGTATGTTATGCTTGATCCTAGCTACCTATTTCCAATTAGTTATGCATCTACCTCATCATCCCAATACCTGGTTCTAATTTCATCACATTCCCCTAGGTACATAACATTGGGAACATTATGTACCTAGGTACATAATGTTTGGAACGTTATGTACCTAGGTACATAATGTTTGGAACGTTATGTACCTAGGTACATAACGTTTGGAACATTGTGTACCTACATATTTTGGCTCAAATTTTAACCAAGGGCCCGTGTCGATGTTTTGGTGGGAAAATAGATCCCGTGGTAAGCCTGGATTAATTTTGAATACTAAAATGTGTAAATACCTGTATATAAACACCCTATCTCTCCTCATTTTGGTAACCACAAGAAAAAATGAGTTCATGATTTGCAAACTATAGTCAAATTTTCAAAATATTTCAAGCATTCAAGTCCAAGATCTAGCATTTATTCAAGAATCCAAGCCAATTTGAAGGAAATATTCTCCATTGAAGAAAGATTCTCTCCTCTTATGACCAAGTGTAGGAGTTCTTATTCAAGCTAAAAGATCCCTTTGTCCATTCTTTGCATTCTTCTTCCAAAGCAAGTGATTATCAAGCATAGAAACATGGAAGATCTAGGAGTGACATTCATAGATATATTGATTTGTGAGGGCATTATTGATTCATTTATACATCAAAAACTATTAGTCAAGTGACATTCAAATATCTTTAGGAATACGAGCCATTTCTATAGCTGTTTAAGAAGGTATGATCAAGGTAGATCAAGCATTTTCCTTTAATTCACATTCATTTATGCAATGTAAATTTGATTTCAAGGTTGATTCCTAAATAGGGGTTTCACCAAGGAAAACCACTTTCCACAATATTTTCCCCATTTTTCTATGTACAAAAACATGTGGTGCAACTATCAAAACTTTTACGAAAAGATTGAGAACTACCAAAGAAACCCTACAAGTGTCAAACTGAAAAACATGGTACAAGTCATTTGGAACATCTTGTACCCAATATTTTTAACTTAGATTTGTAACATGGGCCATTTTTGTTGTTTAGTTTCTATTTTAAGTCATTTATGGTTCTCTATTGTTCTCTATTAGTCTATATTTCTTAATTTATCTACATTTTATTATCTTTCCCTCTATATTATATACTTCTTTCAAATTGCACCTATTCATTTTCCCTTACACATCTACAATGAAGAATTATTGCACCCATTTAGTGCTTAAGTCCTTCTTGAGCCTCTTGGGTCATTTTCCTTCTAAATTATGTATTAGGGAATTGGATCTATCCCTTGCAACCTTTTCTGCAACGTACATTTTTCTTGAACCCAACTCATGAAATTTCCATTCAGATTTTGGTGTTAGATTCTATTTTATGCATTGAATTCTCATGGTTAGATATTCTCTTCATTTGTTTCATGAGAGATTATGCTTAGTTCATTTCATTTTGCATAAAATTGATGAGTTTTTGCATAACTCTTTCAAAGTTAATATTTGCATATTTTAAATATATCTCCTTCTTGTGCATTAGAGTGTTATCACCTCAAGTCCTACTTATAGAATTCCATTTTATTAATTCTAAGATTAGATTACTGAGAGGGGAGGGGTGAATCAATAATCTACCAGTTTTGAATTCTTTATCAAACACTTAAACTTTATAATAGCATTCAAAAGATTCACTTTAATAGAAATAAATAAAAATCATAACCATAAGAACGTCTACAAAATGATTAAAACACATGACACAAATGATTATCTTGTGGAAACCCAAATCGGGAAAAAACCACAATGGGGATTAGTACCCACTAAATGTTGTAATTTTTTGAAGTATGCCCTGTGGAGCTTAACCCTATTAGGAGTTTACAAAAGCACTGTTAGGTGCTACCTAGTTAAGGGGTTTACCTTTAGGCCTGTTAGAACCTTTACCCTATTAGGAGTAGCCTTGTTAGAGGACTTCAAACACAAAATAATGTGCCACCTTGTTAGAGGATTTACAATAGGGACCTGCTAGGATCCACCCAATTAAGGGATTTTTCTAGTTGTAACTGTTAGGAAACAATAGGAACAATGATATGTAGAATAGAACTACCTCTTCTTGATCAGATCCACTAAAGTACACAATCACTTCTTAACACACTTATCACTACTCTGGCTTGATCACAATTCATGCTTCACACCTCACTTTCCCAATACATGATCAATACTAAAAAATCTCAACTTCATTCAATATATACTACTCATCAAGCCTTTAAATTTTTCACCACCTTAAGATTTCCCTAAATGGCTTACTATTTTAACTTTTACTCTTCGCGCTCAAATCCATCTCATCAAAAAACAAAATTTAATGTACACCATAAATTTTCAAGACTTCATCGACCATCACAATAATTCACATAGAAATTTGTGTCCAGGGGTCAAACACATTTCAACCACACATAACCTTCATCTAGAATCTTCTCCACATGCTAGCATCGAACAATGTGATGCCATATAATCATCTCCAATATTTAAGACACATCACAAGATCATGACTGACTTAAACAAAATCACCACAACATCTCCATCGATCATTGATCAAAGATTTAATAATTGTCGCTCAAGAACGTAAATACTTCAACCTATTAACAGTTCTAAATTTTTTCATTGGTCATCTAACCTTCACTCCAGTCTTCCAAATTTTCTGTGATTATAACCATAGCACCCAGGCACTGTTAGATACCATATCTTTTAACTGTATTACAAGACACAAAAAAGATTTGACAAACCAATCCAATCACCTATCGTTTGTTAGTGATTGTTCTTAGTAGTTGCAATGTTATACTTCATCTGATCATACCTTTCTTACCAGTTAATCTCAATAGTAGCATCTTTGCATTTTAAATTTTGAGACATTTGTGAGTCTCCCATATGAATCACTACAACTATAAATTACCGCACCACTTTGATCATCAACCTTATGCTCAACAACACATTAGCAACACTAGGTAAATACTTGACATCAATGACAACTCAATAATTGATCATCATGGAATGAAATCTGTACCATGAAAATTCCATAAATAACTTACCATCACATCATTAGTTAGCATCAGTCATGCCAACAATCTCCCCCTTTGGAATTTATGGAAACACTCTGCACTTTTCATGGAAATTATCTCATCAATACCAACAATACTAGAACAGAAAAATGTTCCCACTTCTGTCTTTCAATAGATCTTGCAATTACTCCCCTTGCACTGAGCTTATCTTATCTACAAATTTCCCACTTCTATCTTTCAATAGATCTTTCAATTACTTCCCTTGCACTGAGCTTATCTTATCTGCAACTTTCCTTCTGCAATTCTGAATAATCCCTTTGCATCTCTTCCTTACTCTCCCCCTTTGAAAACAATGCCAAAGGCATCAAACACACCTTATGTCTTCTTTAATGTACCTGAATCGATTCAAAATATCACTTCATAGACTTCTCCCCCTAAGGAGTAGCCTCCCAACATCAATCCAAACATAAAATTATTCATTAGAATATACTTGGATTGATGCAAAAACATCTTCTTTTAATTCAATTTAGATATGAGAATAACCCCTAACTTACCTCTTAGATACTCAAAAGCATCCTTAGGTAATGGTTTTGTGAAAATATCAACAACCTACTTCTTAGTTGGTACATATTCCAATTTTACTTCCTTTTCCTGTACTTGTTCTCTAAGAAAATGATATTTTATGGCTATATGCTTATAGAGTGCATCACCGAGTTTTTAGATATGTTAATGGAACTTGGATTGTCACAATAGATAACCACTGATTAAGTTACATTTTCTTGAATTCCTTCCAAAATATTCTTAAACCAAACAACCTGTGTACAATTAATTGTAGGAACAACATATTCAACTTCAACTGTTGAGTGTGATATACAATTCTGCTTCTTTCTTGTCCAGGATACAAGTCTATCTCCAAGAAAAAAATGCACCTCTACTTGTTCTTTTTCGATCATCAACATTTTCTCCCCAATCAACATCAGTAAATACACTTAATGAAAAATAACTTTTATGTCCATACCAAAGACCACAATTTGTAGTTCCCTTAAGATATATGAAGATTCTCTTCACCACAATCAAATGTGATTCCTTAGGATTAGAAGAAAATATAGTTACTAATCCAACTAAATGTGCAATGTAAGGTATACTATGCACCAAATACTATAGCTTACTGATCATGGACCTATACAGAGTCTCATCTACGTCTTTAGAATCATCCTCTTTTGACAATTTGCAACCAGTTTTGAGTCTTCTAACTCAAATATTTTTAATATATCTTTCCCATTTTTTGATTGACTGATGTAGATACCTTCTTTTAGATGTTGAATCTACAATCCAATAAATAATTTGATCTCATTGATCATAGAAATCTTGAATTATTTCCTCATTTCTTCTACAAATGATCTACTCATTTCTTCATTACCACCAAAGGTGATATCAGCAACAAATATTTCTTCAATCAGTAACCTATCATCTTTCTCAATCTTCAAATATACATTATTGTTGTCACTTATCCTTGTAAAACCAATCTAAATTAGTTATGAAAGAAATCTATCATACCATGCTCTAGGTGCTTGCTTCAATCCATATAACTCCTTTTGTAATCTGCACACCATGTTCTTATCTTGTTCATTAACATATCCTTTTAGTTGTTCAATGCATACTTCTTCCAATACACCATTAAGAAAATATGATTTTACATCAATTTGATATACCTTGAATCCTTTGTAAGAAGCATATGCAAGAAATATCCTCACACCTTCAAGTCTGGCCAAAGGTGGAAATTTTTCACCATAGTCCAAGCCTTCCTCTTGTGCATATCCTTTGTACACCAATATTTCTTTGTTCCTTGTCATTTCACCTTTCTCATTTATTTTATTTCTTAAAATCCACTTAGTACCAATTACATTCTTGTCCACCGGTCTAGGTACTAATGTACAGGTTTTGTTTTTATCAATTTTCTCTATTTCTTCTTCCATAGCCTTCAACCAATCATCATATTTCAATGCATCTTTCACAATCTTAGGTTCAAGTTCAGATATTAAACATGTACTTTCTCTTTCCTTTCTCCTTGTCAAACCACCAACATTTCTATCACCAATAATTTGATCAAGTGAATGATTTAGTTTCACATACCTTGGCAACACTGGTTCATATCTTGGAGTACCTTTGATGAAGGGTGCTCCCCTTAATACCACAAACACATAACAGAAATAGAGAAACAACAACAATAATATGCAAGAACAGAAAATTGGCTTCTTATTATCTCCACAAATGTGGAATTACAAACTTTTAGAATTACAATATGCAAAGCCACATGGGCATTCCCTTACAATATTCTGTAGGACAAAGCCTCGAATCAATACCTAGATCTACTACCCAGAACTGCCCTAGACAACACTATGGGCCTTCTTTATATAGGTAATTTCCACCGCTCGAGAAGGTTCTAGAAATTTAGCCCTTAGGCCGACCAAACTTAGAATTATTTTATTTTACAATTTATTACATCAAAGTCGGCTCAAAATGAGTTTTGAAACCCAAACAGAAATTTTGAAGAAAAAATATTTTTCACCATTTCAGGTGACCCAACTTCCAAAGACTATAAGTCATCGCCCATTGACCCGATTGGCTATTATAACCCCATTCTGGAAATGCCACGAAGCGCTCTACAGGCTTAATTAATGCAAAGTGCCCATCCCCAAATTTTCAACCTCATCCGGGGCCTCTAAAGCCTTCAAAACTAAGTTTGAAGTTTCTGTACCTTGCTGCCAATACCGAAAATCTTCAATATCTTCAAAACTACACCTGATCTATCCATGAAACTTTGCTGGCAGGCTGATATGACTGAGATGAACCTCCATATGTAAAATCAGACATTCTGAGATCGTAAGACCAACTTACTAAAAAATAGCAAGTTTCCATAAATAGCAACTCTGCACAAGATAGCCCTTATTGAATACAAAAATAGAAATATTTTTGGGTGATGCAAGATTGCTCTTACACCCAGGATGCTCTTGCATCAGACACCCGAGGTAATTTGAGAAGTGACCCTGTCACGACTCAAGTGTGCAAAGGAAAACCAAGACGGTTAACCTCCTCCTTTGTTAGCCATGATGAATCTTCAACAGGTCATCCTTTCCATTTGACCAAATACTCTTCATATGTCATGTTCCTTGTGCTTCTGCCAACACGACTGTCCAGTATGTCTTCAATCTCCTTGATATCTGAACTGGTTGCTGGAATACTCCACTGTGCTGCTGCAAGCTCATCTTCAAAACCTCCTTCACGATACTCTGTCAAATCTGAAATGTTAAACACTGGTGAAATATTCAGCTCAGTAGGCAATTCTACCTCATATGCATTTCTTGAATCATGCTTCTTCAGTATCTTACATGACCCAAACTTCTTCATTTTCAACTTGTTATATGTACCAACCAGAAATCGCTCCTTCCACAAATGAACCATGACTTCATTTCCAACCTGAAATTCCTTATGCATCATTTTCTCATCTGCCTTAGCCTTATACTGCGCATTCATCTTGGTAATATGCTTCCTCACCTCCTCATGGATGTTCTTCAAGTGTTCTACAAAATCCTCAGCTTCAGCACTACTTATTTCTCCTTTATCTATCTTTCTCAATTCAGATGCATTTCTTGGACTATTTCCATATACAATCTGGAATGGTGATTTACCAGTGCTCCTATTGACAGAATTATTGTATGCAAATTCTGCTTGTGGTAAAATCAAATCCCATCCTGTTGGCTTATCTCCAACCAAACATCTCAGCAAATTTTTCAAACTTCTATTCACCACCTCTATCTATCCATCAGTCTATGGATGATGTGATGAACTGAACTTCAAATCTATCTTCAACTTCTTCCACAATGTCCGCCAGAAATATCCAACAAACTTAGTATCTCAATCTGAAACTATGGTCTTTGGCAAACCATGTAGTATCACCACTTCTCTGAAAAACAATTCTGCTACATGAACAAAATCATTAGTCTTCTTGCAGGGAATGAAATGTGCCATCTTTGAAAATCTGTCAACCACCAAAAAAATTGAATCATGTCCCCGCTGAGTCCTCGGTAAACCAAGAACAAAGTCCATACTGATATCCTCCCAAGGCTTCTCTGGTATAGGTAATGGCTGATACAACCCTGTATTCTGCTTCACTCCTTTCGCCATCTGACATACTCTGCAACTCTGTACAAACTTTTTCACATCTTACTGCAATTGTGGCCAATAATAATTTTCACCAACCAAAGCAAGGGTTTTATCACGACCAAAATGTCCAGCCAATCCTCCACTATGCTTCTCTTTGATGAGATTCTCCCTCATAGAACTTTTTGGAATGCACAACTAACTCCCTCTGAATAACATATCATCCTGGATGATGAAATCCAGCCATTTCATCCTATCTAGAGTAACAGGCTCTTTACAAGCTTTCCAAGCTCCACCAAAATCAGGATCCTCTGGATACAAATTCTTGAGTTCCTTGAACCCAACCACCTCAATCTGCATCTCTGTCAGCAATAGTTGCCTTCTGCTAAGAGCATCTGCAACCCTGTTAGACTTTCCACTTCTGTGTTTCAAAACAAATGTATAACTCTGCAAAAACTCAACCCATTTCAAATGTTTTTGATTCAACTTTCCTTGACTATTCAAATATTTCAAAGCTTGATGATCAGTATACAAGACAAACTCTTTAGGAAGCAAATAATGTCTCCACTTCTTTAATGCCTGAACTATAGCATACAATTTCTGATCATAAATAGAATACTTCCTCTTGGCATCATTTAACTTCTCACTAAAATAAGCAATAGGTTTACCTTCTTGGCTCATAACAGCTCCTATTGCAGTACCACTAGCATCACAATCTACTTGAAACACCTTATTAAAATTTGGAAGTGCTAAAATAGGTTGTTCTGTAAATTTTTGTTTCAACAATTGAAAACTCTTTTCTGCCCCATTAGTCCACTTAAACTCTTTTCTATCCCCTCTCATTGTTTCAATTAAGGGTCCACAAATACTGCTAAAATTTCTAATAAGCTTTCTGTAAAAGCAAGCCAAAATATGAAAAGATCTTACCTCAGTAGCACTCCTTGGAGTAGGCCATTCAAGGATAGCTTGTACCTTATCTGGGTCCATTTTTAGACCTTTTGCTGAAAGTACAAATCCCAAATACACTAGCTCTTTCTTCACAAAACTGTACTTCTTCAAATTAATCAACAATTTTTCATCTCTCAACTTCTCAAACACCATACGAATATGCATCATATGTTCCTCCAATGTTTTGCTAAAAATCAAAATATCATCTAGGTAAACAATGACAAACTTACCCAGAAATTCTTTCAGAACATCGTTCATGAGCCGCATGAAAGTGCTCGGTGCATTGGTTAACCCAAAAGGCATGACTAACGACTCATACAGTCCTTCCTTTGTCTTGAAGGTAGTCTTCCATTCATCTCCTTCTCTGATCTGAATTTGGTGATATCCACTCTTCAGATCTATTTTTGAGAAATACACAGCCCCACTCAAATAATCCATAATATCATCTATTCGTGGCAATGGAAACTTATACTTGATTGTGATCTTGTTTATTGCTCTAGAATCTGTACACATCCTTCACTCTCCATTCTTCTTTGGTGCTAATACCGCTGGTACAGCACAGGGACTCAGACTCTCTCGAATCAACCCCTTCTGCAATAACTCATGTACTTGTCTGTTCAACTCTTCACTTTCTGCTGGTGTCATTCTGTGTGCTGCCTTATTTGGAAAACTGGCTCCTAGAATAAAATCCATCTGATGACTGATCTTCCTTACCGGTGGTAATCCATCAGGTACATTATCAGATACAATATCCTGAAACTCATTCAACAAATCTGCAACCTCTACAAGTACATCTTGTACTTCTTGTTTACCAACTTTTAGAATTAAAGCAAAACACACATGCTCATGCCTCATACCATTTAAGAATTTTCTTCCATCAACAAATGTTATTCTTGCATTACCACATACCTTTTCTTCGATCTCCTTCAATGGCTTTAGCTTATGTCGCACTCCATCCTTTGTCAGGGAATAGGTATTCGCATGACCATTGTGTACAATACATCTTTCAAACTGCCACGGTCTACCCAACAACATATGACATGCATCCATAGAGATGTTATCACATAGTACCTCATCTTGGTACCCGCCGATCTTGACCTTTACCAGGCACTGCTCACTGACCATGACCTTGTGGTCATCCTGCACCCAGACAATCCGATATGGATGTGGGTGTTTCTATCTCTTGAGCTTCAACTTTGTCACCATCTCTTCTGACACCAAATTGTCAGTTCTTCCACTATCGATAATCACATCACAACATTTACCCTCACACTTGCATCTAGTGCGAAATAGGCTCCTCCTTTGTTCAAGTTCATTCTCACCACTCAGCAAGACTCTTCTGTTAATTAGTGTTTCTCCTCTTTTAGCATCTTCAGAATTTGATGATCTAGCATCTTCATCTACATGTGCAACTCTGGCCTGGCCTTCATTTCTCCTGTCTGTTCTGCCTTGGCGCTAAGGACATTCAAATGCCCTATGACCTTCTTCTCCATAGTGAAAACATGTTCCACGGAAGCCTCCTCTTCCAGATCCTTGTCCTCTTCCTCTTCCTCTCTGATCTCTATTACTCTAATCTTAGAAACGATTGGAATTATTTCCTCTCTGATTCTGACTGCTACTGGCCTCATCCTTCTTTTTTGGATCTTCATTTCGGCCACCATATGACCGTCCACCACGACCTCTTCCATTTTGTCTGCTCTCAAACTTCTTGTTCAGCTTTTCCTCTACTTTTAGGGAAAACTGGTATGCCTCCTCAATACTGTTCTTTCGAACCAGATTTAACTCCTCTTGAATGCTTGGCCTTAACCCATTAAGGTATCGGGCAACTTTCTCCTTATCAGCTTCTGCATGGCCTGTTCTAATGAGGAATCGATAGAACTCCTCTGTATACTTCTGAACAGATCTTCCTGCTTGCTTCAAACTTTGCATTTTCTTTAGTAAGTCAAGCTCATAATCAACAGGAATGAACTGTCACTTGAATTTATCCACCATCTGATCCCATCTTGTGATTTTATCTTTCCCTCTTCTATTTCGCTCTAATTGAATTTTTTGCCACTAGATCTTCGCATGACCTTTCAATCTGGCCTTCGCAAATTTGACCCTATCAGGATCCTCAACATCTTCATACTCAAAATATTCCTCACATTCATTGATCCAGTCGATCAATTCCTCTGGGTTAAGATTTTCAAAAAATGTAGGAACCTCAATCTTAGGTCTTTTCCAAATCTTGGAAATCGCTTGAAAAAGTCTTTCTTCCTCCTGGTTCACAATTTTAGCTTCTCCTTCTTGATATTCTTCTTCGACTTCATCCTCACTTTCATCTCTGACATTAAGATTCATTCCTCTGTGAATCTCTTCTTGCAATGCTCGTACTTGTCTCTACAGCTCTCTAACCTCAGGTGTCACAACACCAACTCTTTCGCCACGTTCTCTTCATGGAGGTATTTTCGGGATGGGTGCTGAAACCCTAACCACGGTCCTGGTGTAAACTACCTCACAGTCGGTGATCTATTTACACACTCAAGAACAACCTGGCTCTAATACCACTTGATGAAGGGTGCTCCCCTTAATACCACAAACACATAACAGAAATAGAGAAACAACAACAATAATATGCAAGAACAGAAAATTGGCTTCTTGTTATCTCCACAAATGTGGAATTACAAACTTTTAGAATTACAATATGCAAAGCCACATGGACATTCCCTTACAATATTATGTAGGACAAAGCCTCAAATCAATACCCAGATTTACTACCTAGAACTGCCCTAGACAACACTACAGGCCTTCTTTATATAGGTAATTTCCACCGCCCGAGAAGGTTGTAGAAATTTAGTCCTTAGGCCAACCAAACTTAGAATTATTTTATTTTAGAATTTATTACATCAAAGTCGGCTCAAAATGAGTTTTGAAACCCAAACAGAAATTTTGAAGAAAAATTATTTTTCGCCACTTCAGGTGACCCAAATTCCGAAGACCATAAGTCATCGCCTGTTGACCCGATTGGCTATTATAACCCCATTCTGGAAACGCCACGAAGTGCTCTACAGGCTTAACCAACTCAAAGTGCCCATCCCTAAATTTTCAACCTCATCCGAGGCCTCTAAAGCCTTCAAAACTGAGTTTGAAGTTTTTGTACCCTGTTGCCAATACCAAAAATCTTCAATATCTTCAAAACTACACCTGATCTATCCATGAAACTTTGCTGGCAGGCAGATATGACTGAGATGAACCTCCATATGTAAAATTAGACATTCGGAGATCGTAAGACCAACTTACTAAAAAATAGAAACTCTGCACAAGATAGCCCTTATTGAATACAAAAATAGAAATATTTTTGGGTGATGCAAGATTGCTCTTACACCCAGGATGCTCCTGCATCAGACACGGGGTAATTTGAGAAGTGACCCTGTCATGACTCAGGTGTACAAAGGAAAACCAAGACGATTAACCTCCTCCTTTGTTAGCCATAATGAATTTTCAACAGGTCATCCTTTCCATTTGACCAAATACTCTTCATATGTCATGTTCCTTGTGCTTCTGCCAACACGACTGTCCAGTATGTCTTCAATCTCCTTGATATCTGAACTGGTTGCTGGAATACTCCACTGTGCTATTGCAACCTCATCTTCAACACCTCCTTCATGATACTCTGTCAAATCTGAAATGTTAAACACTGGTGAAATATTCAGCTCAGTAGGCAATTCTACCTCATATGCATTTCCTGAATCATGCTTCTTCAGTATCTTACATGGCCCAAACTTCTTCATTTTCAACTTGTTATATGTACCAACCGGAAATGGCTCCTTCCACAAATGAACCATGACTTCATCTCCAACCTGAAATTCCTTATGCCTCATTTTCTCATCTGCCTTAGCCTTATACTGTGCATTCATCTTGGTAATACGCTTACTCACCTCCTTATGGATGTTCTTCAAGTGTTCTGCAAAATCTTCAGCTTCAGCACTACTTATTTCTCTTTTATCTGTCTTTCTCGATTCAGATGCATTTTTTGGACTATTTCCATATACAATCTAGAATGGTGATTTACCAGTGCTCTTATTTATAGAATTATTGTATGCAAATTTTGCTTGTGGTAAAATCAAATCCCATCCTATTGGCTTATCTCCAACCAAACATCTCAACAAATTTTCCAAACTTCTATTCACCACCTCTGTTTGTCCATCAGTCTGTGGATGATGTGATGAACTAAACTTCAAATCTGTCTTCAACTTCTTCCACAATGTCTGCCAGAAATATCCAACAAACTTAGTATCTCAATCTGAAACTATGGTCTTTGACAAACCATGTAGTCTCACCACTTCTCTGAAAAACAATTCTGCTACATGAACAACATCATTAGTCTTCTTGCAGGGAATGAAATGTGTCATCTTCGAAAATCTGTCAACCACCACAAAAATTGAATCATGTCCCCACTGAGTCCTCAATAAACCAAGAACAAAGTCCATACTGATATCCTCCCAAGGCTTCTCTGGTACAGGTAATGGCTGATACAACCCTGTATTCTGCTTCACTCCTTTCGCCATCTGACATACTCTGCAACTCTGTACAAACTTCTTCACATCTTGCTGCAATTGTGGCCAATAATAATTTTCACCAACCAAAGCAAGGTTTTTATCACGACCAAAATGTCCAACCAATCCTCCACTATGCTTCTCTTTGATGAGATTCTCCCTCATAGAACTTATTGGAATGCACAACTGACTGCCTCTGAATAGCATATCATCCTAGATGATGAAATCTAGCCATTTCGTCCTATCTAGAGTAATAGACTCTTTACAAGCTTTCCAAGCTCCACCAAAATCAGGATCCTTTGGATACAAATTCTTGTGTTCCTTGAAGCCAACCACCTCAATCTACATGTCTATCAGCAATAGTTGCATTCTGCTAAGAGCATCTGCAACCCCGTTAGACTTTCCATTTCTGTGTTTCAAAATAAATGTATAACTCTGCAAAAACTCAACCCATTTCAAATGCCTTTGATTCAACTTTCCTTGACTATTCAAATATTGCAAAGCTTGATGATCAGTATACAAGACAAACTTTTTAGGAAGCAAATAATGTCTCCACTTCTTTAATGCCTGAACTATAGCATAAAATTCCTGATCATAAACAAAATACTTCCTCTTGGCATCATTTAACTTCTCACTGAAATAAGCAACAAGTTTACCTTCTTGGCTCATAACAGCTCCTATTGCAGTACCACTAGCATTACAATCTACTTGAAACACCTTATTAAAATCTGGAAGTGCTAAAACAGGTTGTTCTGTAACTTTTTGTTTCAATAATTGAAAACTCTTTTCTGCCCCATTAGTCCACTTAAACTCTTTTCTATCCTCTCTCATTGTTTCAGTCAAGGGTCCACAACTACTGCTAAAATTTTTCATAAACTTTCTATAAAAGCTAGCCAAACCATGAAAAGATCTTACCTTAGTAGCACTCCTTGGAGTAGGCCATTCAAGGATAGCCTGTACCTTCTCTGGGTCCATTTTTAGACCTTCTGCTAAAACTACAAATCCCAAATACACTAACTCTTTCTTCACAAAACTGCACTTCTTCAAATTAATCAACAATTTTTCATCTCTCAACTTCTCAAACACCATACGAATATGCATCATATGTTCCTCCAATGTCTTGGTAAAAATCAAAATATTATCTAGGTAAACAATGACAAACTTACCCAAATTTTTTTTCAGAACCTCGTTCATGAGCCGCATGAAAGTGCTCGGTGCATTGGTTAACTCAAAAGACATGACTAACCACTCATACAGTCCTTCCTTTGTCTTGAAGGCAGTCTTCCATTCATCTCCTTCTCTGATCTAAATTTGGTGATATCCACTCTTCAGATCTATTTTTGAGAAATACAGAGCCCCACTCAAACAATCCATAATATGATCCATTCATGGCAATGGAAACTTATACTTGATTGGGATTTTGTTTATTACTTTGAAATCTGTACACATCCTCCACTCTCCATTCTTCTTTGGTGCTAATAATGCTGGTACAGCATAGGGACTTAGACTCTCTTGAATCAACCCCTTCTGCAATAGCTCGTGTACTTGTCTGTTCAACTCTTCACTTTCTGCTAGTGTCATTCTGTGTGCTGCCTTGTTTGGCAAACTGGCTCCTGGAATCAAATCCATCTGATGACTGATCTTCCTTACCGGTGGTAATCCATCAGGTACATTATCAGATACAATATCCTGAAACTCATTCAACAAATCTGCAACCTCTACAAGTACATCCTCTACTTCTTCTTTACCAACTTTTGGAATTAAAGAAAAACACATATGCTCATGCCTCATACCATCTAAGAATTTTCTTCCATCAACAAATGTTATTCTTGCATTACCACATACCTTTTCTTCGGTCTCCTTCAATGGCTTTAGCTTATGTCACACTCCATCTTTTGTCAGGGAATAGGTATTCGCACGACCATCGTGTACAACATATCTGTCAAACTTCCACGGTCTACCCAACAACATATGACATGCATCCATAGAGATGATATCACATAGTACCTCATCTTGGTACCCACCGATCTTGATCTTTACCAGGCACTGTTCACTGACCATGACCTTGTAGTCATCCTGCACCTAGGCAATCCGATATGGATGTGGGTGTTTCTGTCTCTTGAGCTTCAACTTTGTCACCATCTCTTCTGACACCAAATTGTTAGTGCTTCCACTATCGATAATCACATCACAACATTTACCCTCACACTTGCATCTAGTGCGAAATAGGCTCCTCCTTTGTTCAGGTTCATTCTCACCACTCAGCAAGACTCTTCTGTTAATTAGTGTTTCTCCTCTTTCAACATCTTCAAAATTTGATGATCTAGCATCTTCATCTACATGTGCAACTCTGGCCTGGCCTTCATTTCTCCTATTTATTCTACCTTGGCACTGAGGACATTCAAATGCCCTATGACCTTCTTCTCCACAGTGAAAACATGTTCCACGGAAGCCTCCTCTTCCAGATCCTTGTCCTCTTCCTCTTCCTCTCTGATCTCTATTACTTTGAGCCTGGAAATGATTGGAATTATTTCCTCTCTGATTCTGACTGCTACTGGCCTCATCCTTCTTTTTCGGATCTTTATTTCGGCCACCATATGACCATCCACCAGATCTTCCACCACGACCTCTTCCATTTTGTCTGCTCTCAAACTTCTTGTTCAGCTTTTCCTCTACTTTTAGGGCAAACTGGTATGCCTCTTCAATACTGTTCATTTGAACCAGATTTAACTCCTCCTGAATGCTTGGCCTTAACCCATTAAGGTATTGGGCAACTTTCTCCTTATCAGCTTCTACATGGCCTGTTCTGATGAGGAGTCGATAGAACTCCTCTGTATACTCCTGAAGAGATCTTCCTGCTTGCTTCAAACTTTGCATTTTCTTTAGTAAGTCAAGCTCATAATCAATAGGAATGAACTGTCACTTCAATTTATCCACCATCCAATCCCATCTTGTGATTTTATCTTTCCCTCTTCTATTTCGCTCTAATTGAATTTCTTGCCACCAGATCTTCGCATGACCTTTCAATCTGGCCTTCGCAAATTTGACCCTATCAGGATCCTCAACATCTTCATACTCAAAATATTCCTCACATTCATTGATCTAGTCGATCAATTCCTCTAGGTTAAGATTTCTAGAAAATGTAGGAACCTCAATCTTAGGTCTTTTCCCAATCTTGAAAATCGCCTGAAAAAGTCTTTCTTCCTCCTAGTTCACAATTTCAGCTTCTCCTTGATATTCTTCTTCGGCTTCATCGTCGCTTTCATCTCTGACATTAAGATTCATTCCTCTGCGAATCTCTTCTTGCAATGCTCGCACTTGTCTTTGCAGCTCTCTAACCTCAGGTGTCACAACACTAGCTCTTCCGCCACGTTCTCTTCGTGGAGGCATTTTCATGATGCGCGCTGAAACCCTAACCACGGTCCTGGTGCAAACTGCCTCACAGTCGGTGATCTATTTACACACTCAAGAACAACCTGGCTCTAATATCACTTGATGAAGGGTGCTCCCCTTAATATCACAAACACATAACAAAAATAGAGAAACAACAATAATAATATGCAAGAACAGAAAATTGGTTTCTTATTATCTCCACAAATGTGGAATTACAAACTTTCAGAATTACAATATGCAAAGCCACATGGGCATTCCCTTACAATATTCTATAGGACAAAGCCTTGAATCAATACCCAGATCTACTACCCAGAACTGCCCTAGACAACACTACGGACCTTCTTTATATAGGTAATTTCCATCGCCCGAGAAGGTTCTAGAAATTTAGCCCTTAGGCCAACCAAACTTAGAATTATTTTATTTTACAATTTATTACATCAAAGTCGGCTCAAAATGAGTTTTGAAACCCAAACAAAAATTTTGAAGAAAAATTATTTTCTGCCATTTCAGGTGACCCAACTTCCGAAGACCATAAGTCATCGCCCGTTGACCCGATTGGCTATTATAACCCCATTCTGAAATCGCCACGAAGCGCTCTATAGGCTTGACCAACTCAAAGTGCCGGTCCCCAAATTTTCAACCTCATCTGGGGCCTCTAAAGCCTTCAAAATTGAGTTCGAAGTTTTTGTACCCTACTGCCAATACCGAAAATCTTCAATATCTTCAAAACTATACCTGATCTATCCATGAAACTTTGCTGGCAGGCTGATATGACTGAGATGAACCTCCATATGTAAAATTAGACATTCGAAGATTGTAAGACCAACTTACTAAAAAATAGCAAGTTTCCATAAATAGCAACTCTGCACAAGATAGCCCTTATTGAATACAAAAATAGAAATATTTTTGGGTGATGCAAGATTGCTCTTACACCTAGGATGCTCCTGCATCAACCTTTAACCACTTGAATCGGTTCTTGTTCATTAACCTATCCCTCCATCATTTCTTCCATAGTTTCCTGCTCCACTGCTTGTATGTATACAAACCCATGATAGTCATCAGGTTCCTTCTTGCTAGATTCATCATTTTTTTCTAAAAATTCATCTACTCTCACATTAGCACTTTACACTATCTTGTTTGTTCTCTTGTTCAAGAACTTGTAGGATTTTCTCTTTGTAGATTACCCTAATAATATTCCTTCATCACTTGTTGGATCAAAATTTCCTGAATGTTCATCTCTTTTTATATAACATCTACTTCCAAAAACTCTAAAATAACTTACACTAGGGGATCGACCATGCCACAACTCATAAGTAATTTTGTTTGTAACTTTCTTTAGTTGAACTTTGTTCAATGTATAAACAAAAGTGCTCACTTCTTCTCTGCAAAATATTTGTTCAAAACCTTTCTGAAACATTAATGTTTTGGTATAATCAATGAAAGATCTATTTCTTCTTTCAATAATGCCATTATGTTGAGGTGTTCTAGGAGCTAAAATACTCCTTTTAATTCCTTGTTCCTCACAATATAAAATAAACTCATGTGAAGTAAACTCACCTCCTCGATCAGATCTGTGACATTTCAAGGTCTTATCGGTCTCCTTCTCCACTCTAGCTTTGTAAATCTTGAACATGTAAAAATATTCTAATTTTGTCCTTAAGAAAAACAACTTACATCATTATGGAATAATCATAAAAAAGAAACATGAAATATCTATCACCATAGTAAATCCAAGTTCTCATTGGACCACATAGATCGGTATGAACTAGATCTAAGATACTTTTAGAAGAGTAATTTTTTACTGATAAAACTTAAAGTAGTTAACTTCCCAAGCTGACATTCTTTACACATCACATTGTCTGGATTTACATGGTTAGGAAAACCTCTCACTATCTTCATCTTACTAACTTTGACTAGGTTATCAAAATTTACATGAAAAAATCTATTGTCCATAACCAGTAGTCTTCTACCTTAGCAATTAGGTAATTATTAGTTGTATAATTCAAATGGAACAAGTTATTTTTGGTTTGTTCACTTGTAGAAATCAATTCTCCTATTTTCTCAATGATTATGTATATACCTTCACTGAGCTCCAACCTATATCCTTTATTTTTTAGCTGAGCTACACACAAAAAGTTGTATTTCAAACCATCATCACAATTTTCCTTATCATTTAAAGCAATGGATCCTTTACCTTTCACCATATAAGGAGAATCATTACCGAATCTTACTAAACCTCCATCACATTCCTCAATCTTGATGAATTTTTTTCTATCACTATTCATATGGTGAGTACATCCACTATCAATTATCCAGTGACCATTTTGATTCATGTTAGAAATCAAAGCTTTCTCACCTTATTATGAGGGATATTCCTTTACTGCACACAACAAAGACAATTTCTTCTTCATTAGTAACACCTTCCTCTGCAAGGTAACATTATTTCTTGTTCTTATCCTTGAATCTCCTTGGCTTATCCTTCCTATCATTGTTAGGACATCTAGAGGCAATGTGTCCAATCTTATTACATGCAAAACATTTAAAAGGTAGCTTACCCTTATATTTACCTTTTCCTCTAGGCAGTCTTTTAGTAAATAATGCTTCCAATTCTTCCTATTCTCTTTCTTCAGACATGAAAAATTCATAATCATTAGAATAAAATGTTGAATAGCTGTTATATATCTCATTTTATTTCCTAGATGGTGCAAGAGTCAATGACAACTTGAAAGAATCTTTCTCTTTAGGCATACTATTATCATTATTACTTAATTCAAATACAATCAACTTTCCTATTAGAGCATAAAGAGTAACAACAATAGTTCCTAGAGATTTGAGCTCTTGAATGGCTGAAAATATAATAGCATACCGAGGTTAAAGAGTTCTTAACAATTTTCTTACCACATCCTCCTCAGGAAGATTACCACCAACACCCCAGATAGTAGCAACAACCTCTTTGGTTCTATGACTATATTTCTATATGTTCTCATTTTATTGAATTCTCATTTCATCATACTTGCCTATCAAGCTATCAAATTTTTCCTTCTACACTTGTAGATCTCCACCATAGACAATTTTCAATTTCTCCCACATCTCATGAGAAGTATCCAAGTTTTTTATATCTATAAATTTTACATCTAAAAGAGTACTTGAAATTGCTTGCATAGTAGCAGTATGTTCTTGTCTAATAATGAATTGATCTATAATTAGGACTCCTGAAGGGGCAATATATTTAGTAACCACATGATCCCAATACTAATGACCCATACCTTTAAGATATAGCTTCATCCGGACACACCATAGTGAGTAGTTTCTCTTGTGAATTTGAGACCTTCCTTTCTCATCAATTTCAGCTCTTTTCCTCAAGCTATTAAGATTCTCCAAAAAATAGGAACTTAGCTCTGATAAAAATTGTTAATTCAAAGATCAGATTATTGAGAGGGTACGGGTGAATCAGTAATCTATCAATTTTCAAGTCTTTACCAACCACTTAACCTTTATAACAACAATCACTTTAATAGAAGAAAATGAAAACCATAACTATAAGAACATCCACAAAATGATTAAAACACATGGCATAGATGATTATCTCATGGAAAGCTAAATCGAGAAAAAACCACAGTGGGGATTAGTACCCACTAAATGTTTTACTTTTCTAAAGTATGCCTTGTGAGGAGCTTAACCCTGTTAGGAGTCTACACAATGAATTTTAGGTTCTACTTGGTTAAGAGATTTACCTTTAGGCCTAATAGAACATGTACCCTATTAGTATTAGCCTTGTTAGAGGACTTCAAACAAAAACTAATGTGCCACCTTGTTAGAGTATTTACAATAGGGACTTGCTAGGATCCACCCAATTAAGGGATTTTGACTATTGTAACTGTCAGGAAACAACATGAACAATGATCTATAGAATATCACTACCTATGCTTGATTAGATCCACTAAAGAACATAATCACTTCTTAACACACTTATCTATTCTCTTGCTTGATCACAATTCACACTTCACACCTCACTTTCCCAATACATGATCAACACTAAAAAATCTCAACTTTAATCAATACATATTGTTCATCAAACCCTTAAATTTTTCATTGCGTTAGGATTTACCTAAACAACTTACAATTTTAAATTTTAATCTTTGCACTCAAATCTAATTCATCAAACAACAAAATTTAATGTACACCATAAATTTCCAACACCGCATCGACCATCACAATGATTTGCATAGAAATTTATGTCCAAGGGTCAAACACATTTCAACCACACACAACCTTCATCTAGAATCTTCTCCACACGCTAACATCAAACATCGTGATGCCAGATCATCACCTCCAATCTTTAAGACACGTCACTAGAACATGAATGACTAAACTAAAATCACCGTAACATCTCCACCAATCACCAGTCAAATATTTAATATATGTTGCTTAAGAACATAAACACTTCAACCTGTTAACAAATCTGACTTTGCTCACCGGTCATCTAACCTTCACTCCGGTCTTCCAAATTTTTATTTATTGTAATCATAAAATCCAAATACTGTTAGATACCATATCCTATAACCTTATTATAAGACACAAAAAATATTTGACAAACCAATCAAATCACCTATCACATGTTACTGATTGTTCTTAGCAGTTGCACCGTTGTACTTCATTTGATCATAACTTTCTTATTGGTCAATCTCAATAGTAGTAGTCATGCATTTGACATTCTAAGACATCTATGAGTCTCCCATATGAATTTCTACAACTAAAAATTACAGCTCCACTTTGATCATCAACCTTATACTCAACAACATATAAGAAATAATAGGTCAATACTTGACATCAATGACAACTCAATAAATGATCATCATAAAATCAAATCTGTATCATGACAAATCCATAAATCACTTACCATCACATCCTTATTTAGCATCAATTATGCCAACACAGTTAGGAGAATCCATATACATATGGGTTATTTTGATCTCAAGTCCTCTTCATTTCCTCAAAATTTTGATGAGACAAACATGCCTACTAAAGAAATTCCTACCATAGTTGACAACAACTCTTTTGACTTTATCATGATGAAGATGAGACTTTAAGAGTTCTTCCTCCGCAAGTGTAAAATATTTCCCATGAATTTGAAGAATTTGAGCAATGGTTAGGATAAGAAAACTCCAATCCAAAGGCTATCTCCTTAATTGAGGGTTTGCAAAAGTTAATTCACAATGGTGAACATGGTTTTAATGTCTTACGTACTATCTATCATATTATTGGTAACAATTCCAAACCTATTAGATATCATGCCCAAAAAATTGATTTCACTCCACCTCTCACTAGTGCTGAGACCTCCATTCCTATTCCTACTTAAATACCTAGTGTGTCCACTTATGCTCCACCTCTCATGACTACATATGATAAAAACAAAAATATTAAACATGTTAGCATTCCTAACCCTATTGTTCTTCCTCCTTCAATTGTTCCATGTGTCTCCTTACCTTCATCCATTCCCACTTACAATAGTGTTCCATTTTCACATTCTATCATTCTTTCTATTTTTCATAATGGTCCAGATCTTTCACACATATCTCCTACCACTCTTTCTACTAAATCTACTATCAATAGATTTGCTCAAACTATGTCATCCTTGCACAACAGAAAAATATGTCCATGACCTAGTCCAAGTTCAACATTCGTACTTATGCCATTGCTAGTCATTTGTCCTTAGATATCATATATGTTTTTATCCCTCACTACATGGAAATACCTCATTTAGAGACCTAAAATGGTAAAGGTGATCCCTTGAATCATGTGAAAACCTTTCAGACATTGTGTAGTGAATTTTCTCACAATCATAGGTTCATGGATAAACTATTTACTAGAACCTTTTGAGATAAATCGTTGCAATGATATTGTTCTATGCCTCCTTATTCTATTGATACTTTTCAAAAACTCGTCAATTTTTTCATCCAATAATTTCAAAACAATATTGGTCCTAAGGTTTGTTTGACTAATTTGATGCATTGTAAATAAGGCGTTAAAGAATAAATGATTAATTTCATTGGTAGCTTAAAAAATTTGCATGCTTAGATTTCTTATCCCACGATTGATATTGATGTGTGATATATTTTCATTACTAATTAAAAAAAAGACATTAGAGATAAGATGTCGCTTTCTAAATTCTCTTCCTTTACTCAAATGTGTACAATGCTTCATAATTATCAGCTTTAAGAGAGTAAATTTGAGAGCACCACTCCATTGGCTCTAGTTGATAAGAGTGATGCCACCTCCCAACTATTTTATAAGTTTCAAAAACCAAAGGGATTCATCAAGGTCAACAATTCATCAAACAACATTGAAGAGCAAGTGGCAAGAAATCCAAAGGTGTGACTCCTTTGTCATCTAGTTTTAGACCTTCTCGTAATTTTACACCTCTTTCTGAATCTTTTCATAATGTGATGTTGAAGTATCTTAATGCCAATGTTTTAACACTTCACCCTATTAAACCAATCGATCCTTCCAAACCTTTGGATAAATAGTTGATCACAAATCTTTTTTTAATACCATCGTCAACCTGGTCATGATACTGATAAGTGTTTCTGTTTGAAATCTATTTTTCAAGACTCTATTGATACTAATGCTATATCTATTGAGGGCGTTAATAATCAATGAAACAAGTATGTTGAACCTCCCAACTAAACATTGCAAATTTATACCAATACTTTACCTTCCCATTCAACAATTACCATAGAGTCTATCCAATCTTTACCTTCTTCCTCCACCCATGTGGCCATATGGTGCTGAGTGTGTTAGAACCCTAAATTTTTGGGAAACTTTGCATTTCTTTAAATGAAAACAATGTTGAAAGTCCTTCAAATAGACACTTTCCAAGATATTGTGCTTATCACCAAGTTTTTGTATTTGACCAACTAGAGAGAAAAATTTACAAAGGATGAATCTACCAAAGTTTTATTTGTTGTCACCAAGCTCTCCCATTCTAAGGATACTAGTTTGAGAAGATTGGTTTAATTGATCATCAATGATTTTTCTATTTTGGTTGATGAGGCTATTATTATTACAAGTTCATTGATGAAAGACATGAATAGCAAGATAGATTTGTACAAAGCGAGTGCAACATAAAATCAATGATGTACCTTGTTGGGTCAAATTGAGAGATATCTAAAATAATCCATTGTTGGTAAAAATCCTATTGTCATCAGTGCCTCTCTTATCCATGGAAGCCCTTCACTTAGACCACTCTTAGTACCAAGTTGAAAAGATTAAGTAGCCAATTATTCGAGAATGAGTTTTTTTTAGCCGGGTCCACAAGGAACCTGACTAATATCTTGACATATAAGAGATATCTAAGTTTTTCAAATTTTTGATCCCTTTGATTTAAGTAAAGTGTTTATATAATTCGACCATAAAAGAAAGATGATTTAAATCATTTTTCAAACTCATCGTATTTCTATCATTGACATTATTGAAAAGGGCGACTATATATATATATAAATCATAATTATTTTAAAACCATTATCCTACAAGTGAAAGATTGGGCCGAGTCCCTTTTATTTTTACATGAAATGAATTATCGATGAAACAATAGACATCGATAAAGGATTTAAAAAGTTTCCTAGATTCTCAATGTTTCTTCGATGAAGCAGAAGCTGGATTATATTTCATTGGCAGAACCTTGAAATGTCTCCCTGAAATGGACTCATAAATAAACAATATGCATTAAGGTGTTCGGGATTTGGGATAAGAAAAACACCCGTTAATGGATCGAAGAAACCTATAGAGAATCGAATCTCATGGAAAACAAATTAGCATGTTAGTTTTGATGAAGCATCGAACACCCAACAAAGAGAAACGTCGTCTCATCAAAACATGAAGTTTCATCGAAATATAGTAATCAAGCACATAGGAAAAGGTCTCATTGAATTCAGTAAAAAGGGAGCATCTCAAACTTATGAAACTTGTATCACCGTCAGGACCAGCAAGAGGCTTCATGGAAATGCCATAGAGAAGTCAGGGAGATATGTGTGCACTCTTTCTGAAATAATTATTATCGAGGTAACATCACACATCAGACAAAACCAAGAAGGGTTTATTTGAAGAGGCTAGTTACACAGAAAAACACAGTATCGAGGTGACTCATGGGCATGTCTCTTTGAAATGCAGATGGGTTATTTGATAGGATTATCTCCATGCAACTTAAGTCTCACAGAATGAACTATTTGACAGAATGCACTCAACAATGTCATGACACGATATTCAATAATTTTAAGCTTTCAAGCATATACAATGCACAAAAGCAGGTGTGCTATAAAATATGAACCTTATATGATGCATTTGGGTATCTTCAAAAGTGCCTCAATACGGTCTTATGGCATGTTATGATTCCATTGTATGCAGAAAATAGATGTGTTGAAAATATTTTAGAAACCCTGGAGCATATGCTTGTGGCAGAGACATGCATCAAAGAAAGATAAATAAGAAATGTGGAGGGACTTTGGTATGTTGTTTCAAAAGAGTGCAACCTCTCAACATGTTATGATTGCATGATGTGCACTACATGAATTCGGTGGAGAGAGGTTTTCAAAGACTTTCAAATAGATGCATTTGGCATGTGTAAGGTCATAGCTTACAACCATTATTAAGATTTTGGTAGAGGTTTAAAAATTGTTCTATAAAGTTATATGTTAAGATCTTTGAAGGAGGTGATTTTGTATTCAAGGAAGGAGAAGGTACTTGTTTCTAAAGTAAAAAAAAAAATTCTGAAACAAAAAGTATAGGAATTATAGAAGTAAAAGAGTAGGAGTACAAATAGTGGTAGGAGAAAATGGACTAGGTGAGTAGAATAACTAGAAGTAGAAAAAAAATAACAACTAGTTAACAGTCAGATCACTCTATCCCTGAAGTTTATGTCATTCTGAGATAGAGAAAGTAGAGGTAGAAATAAGTAGTTAGAGAATTTAATCTTCTTAAAGCAACAAGAGGTACACCCACCTAAGCATAGAAAGGCCTAAACTGTAGGGGAAACTAGCCACACTTGTTTAATCCCATTCGTTGGCTAGATACCTTGTAGATCTTGATCATAGAAGTTGGCATAATCTTAGAGCTTTACAATCTATTTATTTGGGAACCAACAAAGTGCAAGGAAGTCAGTCATGTTTTCAACCTTATTGACCAATCTAATTCTAAACCCAAACCTAAACTTGAACCCGAGCTTTGCATTAAATTTGACTCCATAGAGACTATTAAAACACCTGATGGTCCACTTTACATTGTTGCAATAGTTAATCTTTCTTGTGGTGTCCTTATAGATCCTACTTTCCTGGTGAATGTTATAACTAAAGAACATCTCTACACTAAACAACTACACCATGATTTCTATGACAAATTGGATGTGACAATTACAAATTTCAATGGTTTCACTTATCCTGCCCATGGTTCCATTACTTTTCCCATATAATTTGGTGGTAAAATCTTAGAGGACACTTTTTTTGTCACCCCAACTTTTGATCAATTTTAAGTTAGACTAGGTCCTCCTTGGCTCACTTCCATGAAAGCTATAGTCTCTACTATCCTTAAGTGTTTGAAATCTTTGCATGATGGATAAAAATCATTATTAATCATAACCTCTATCAACCTTTAGCACGTCGAGGGAACTTTGACCTTTAATTATTTTGGCCTTCCATGCTTTATCCAGTTCAATCTCTCATAGACAATTTATTCCTATTCTATCAAAAATTTAAATTCTAAAAGATTTGTGAACTTAGTGACCCTAGGATTATTCCATCTCCTTGCCTTGGACCTAGAATTATTCCTACACCATCCAAATCTTCTATATATACTTTCATTCCAAGTGCTATATCCTATAAACCATTTGTGTATATTGTCTCTCAACCTAGTGAGGTTCCTTCGTTTCTTCCTTTCAAAGAAGAAAAGGACTTGATGTTGATTGGTTCTACATCACCACAAATTTCAAGTAAAACTATTCCTATGACCGTCACTACAACCATCATGATAGAGCTCATAAGTCTGCTTCCCAAAACCTTTCCTCCCCTACGACACCTACTGATGTCTTTATTCCCTTTAACCAATGTATGCATAGCCCAAGATAGGAAGTTAATCTCAAAAAAATGAAATTGAATAAACATGGTAATTCTATTTATTAGACTATAGAGAACACTAAGAGGGGGGGTGAGTTAGTGTTCTTATGAAAATTTAAATTTCAATTCAAATAATTCATGAATAAATTGGAATTGCATACAAACTAAGGATATGGGTATGTGCAGGATCATGGTATGCCAAAAAGTGGCGATGTGAAAAAGAAGTCCTGATTGATAGACTCTTTGAAAAACAACTACAACTTTCAAATAATATTACATTTTGAAAATCTGAAATATACATCACATTCTATGCTTCACCTAATACAATAATAATAAATAATTTCAGATGTATGACCTTTGGTCAAGTTTCGCATTGATTGGGGGATTGTTTTTACATCACGACATTATGGCGAGCCATGAACACCTGATGGCATATGACTACTTCAAATGGGCCATGGAAAAGAAGAGCTTCTGAATAGTTAGTAATAATTTGTAGATTGTGGGTTCGGCTCTTGGGAAAGTTCTTGTGGATAAAATTTGATGTTTGGCACACTTAGTTTTGGATCTTTTGTTATTGCCACTTCCTCTAGTTCAACCTCCATCATGCAACATGTTTCCCTCTGGTAATTCAAAATAGGTCCCTGACCTGAATGTACCTCTCTCACCCGGTCACTCTTCTAACACTCGTCCAGCGGCTCAGAACACGTTCGATGGCTGGGAAGTTGGCAATGTCTTGGCTCCGCCTGCTAGTTGGGAAAATGCTTGGGGATCATCTTCTCCTATGGATGAATGATTATTTTTGTAAAAAGTCGTACACCTGTTGTATTGCATCGGCATATTTGATAGGCCTATTTTGAAATCTTGTAATTAGGCTGTATTTCATAGTCATGTTTGATAGGCCTATTTTGAAATTTTGTAATTATCAACACACAATATGTTATCCCTGGTCTAGGTTTGATCCCTGCCAAAATTTTGGGGATATTTTTGCTCTAATGTATCATCCTATAAGGATTCATGGGTTACATGTTGTATACACCTAAAAATGGCTTCATTAACTAATTAAATATTTATTATTTAATTACTATTGACTTGATAAATTAATTAAATATTTATTATTTAATTAATAATTAGTCCTTTATTTATTAAATAAATTATTCAATTTATTTAGTGAATTCACTATAGTCTATTCTTCTATCCTAAGTCTTCTAATTAGTCTTATTAAAGTGATTTAATTAAATACACAATTACCTAAATATGACTAAGTTTCCTAGTCCACCTCACCTACCTAGTCACCTGACACCTCACTTTGGCTAAGATAAATAATTATTATTAATTATTTATTTACAGAATGAACTATTTGACAGAATGAACTATTATTAATTATTATTAAGTCTCACAGAATGAACTATTTGACAGAATGCACTCAACAATGTCATGACACGATATTCAATAATTTTAAGCTTTCAAGCATATACAATGCACAAAAGCAGGTGTGCTATAAAATATGAACCTTATATGATGCATTTGGGTATCTTCAAAAGTGCCTCAATACGGTCTTATGGCTTGTTTTGATTCCATTGTATGCAGAAAATAGATGTGTTGAAAATATTTTAGAAACCCTGGAGCATATGCTTGTGGCAGAGACATGTATCAAAGAAAGATAAATAAGAAATGTGGAGGGACTTTGGTATGTTGTTTCAAAAGAGTGCAACCTCTCAACATGTTATGATTGCATGATGTGCACTACATGAATTCGGTGGAGAGAGGTTTTCAAAGACTTTCAAATAGATGCATTTGGCATGTGTAAGGTCATAGCTTACAACCATTATTAAGATTTTGGTAGAGGTTTAAAAATTGTTCTATAAAGTTATATGTTAAGATCTTTGAAGGAGGTGACTTTGTATTCAAGGAAGGAGAAAGTACTTGTCTCTAAAGTAAAAAAAAAATTTCCGAAACAAAAAGTATAGGAATTATAGAAGTAAAAGAGTAGGAGTACAAATAGTGGTAGGAGAAAATGGACTAGGTGAGTAGAATAACTAGCAGTAGAAAAAAAACAACAACTAGTTAACAGTCAGATCACTCTATCCTTGAAGTTTATGTCATTCTGAGATAGAGAAAGTAGAGTTAGAGATAAGTAGTTAGAGAATTTAATCTTCTTAAAGCAACAAGAGGTACACCTGCCTAAGCATAGAAAGGCCTAAACTGTAGGGGAAACTAACCACACTTGTTTAATCCCATTCGTTGGCTAGATACCTTGTAGATCTTGATCATAGAAGTTGGCATAATCTTAGAGCTTTACAATCTATTTATTTGGGAACCAACAAAGTGCAAGGAAGTCATTCGTGTTTTCAACCTTATTGACCAATCTAATTCTAAACCCAAACCTGAACTTGAACTCGAGCTTTGCATTAAATTTGACTCCATAGAGACTATTAAAACACCTGATGGTCCACTTTACATTGTTGCAACAGTTAATCTTTCTTGTGGTGTCCTTATAGATCCTACTTTCCTGGTGAATGTTATAACTAAAGAACATCTCTACACTAAACAACTACACCATGATTTCTATGACAAATTGGATGTGACAATTACAAATTTCAATGGTTTCACTTATCCTACCCATGGTTCCATTACTTTTCCCATATATTTTGGTGGTAAAATCTTAGAGGACACCTTTTTTGTCACCCCAACTTCTGATCAATTTTAAGTTAGACTAGGTCCTCTTTGGCTCACTTCCATGAAAGCTATAGTCTCTACTATCCTTAAGTGTTTGAAATCTTTGCATGATGAATAAAAATCATTATTAATCATAACCTCTATCATCCTTTAGCACGTCGAGGGAACTTTGACCTTTAATTATTTTGGCCTTCCATGCTTTATCCAGTTCAATCTCTCATAGACAATTTATTCCTATTCTATCAAAAATTTAAATTCTAAAAGATTTGTGAACTTAGTGACCCTAGGATTATTCCGTCTCCTTGCCTTGGACCTAGAATTATTCCTACACCATCCAAATCTTCTATATATACTTTCATTCCAAGTGCTATATCCTATAAACCATCTATGTATATCTCAACCTAGTGAGGTTCCTTCGTTTCTTCCTTTCAAAGAAGAAAAGGACTTGATGCTGATTGGTTCTACATCACCTCAAATTTCAAGTAAAACTAAACATAATCATTATTCCTATGACTGTCACTACAACCATCATGATAGAGCTCATAAGTCTACTTCCCAAAACCTTTCCTCCCCTACGACACCTACCGATGTCTTTATTCCCTTTAACCAATGTATGCATAGCCCAAGAGAGGAAGTTAATCTCAAAAAAATGAAATTGAATAAACATGGTAATTCTATTTATTAGACTATAGAGAACACTAAGAGGGGGGGTGAGTCAGTGTTCTTATGAAAATTTAAATTTCAATTGAAATACTTCACGAATAAATTGGAATTGCATACAAACTAAGGATATGGGTATGTGCAGGATCATGGTATGCCAAAAAGTGGCGATGTGAAAAAGAAGTCCTGATTGATAGACTCTTTGAAAAAAAACTACAACTTTCAAACAATATTACATTTTTAAAATCTGAAATATACATCACATTCTATGCTTCACCTAATACAATAATAATAAATAATTCCAAGGGTATGACCTTTGGTCAAGTTCCACGTTGATTGGGGGATTGTTTTTACATCACGACATTATGGTGAGCCATGAACACCTGATGGCATATGACTACTTCAAATGGGCCATGGAAAAGAAGAGCTTCCGAATAGTTAGTAATAATTTGTAGATTGTGGGTTCGGCTCTTGGGAAAGTTCTTGTGGATAAAATTCGATGTCTGGCACACTTAGTTTTGGATCTTTTGTTATTGCCACTTCCTCTGGTTCAACTTCCATCCTGCAACATGTTGCCCTCTGGTAATTCAAAATAGGTCCCTGACCTGAATGTACCTCTCTCACCCGGTCACTCTTCTAACACTCGTCCAGCAGCTCAGAACACACTCGATGGCTGGGAAGTTGGCAATGTCTTGGCTCCGCTTGCTGGTTGGGAAAATGCTTGGGGATCATCCTCTCCTATGGATGAATGATTATTCTTGTTAAAAGTCGTACACCTGTTGTATTGCATAGGCATATTTGATAGGCCTATTTTGAAATCTTGTAATTAGGCTGTATTTCATAGGCATGTTTGATAGGCCTATTTTGAAATTTTGTAATTATCAACACACAATATGTTATCCCCAGTCTAGGTTTGATCCCTGCCAAAATTTTGGGGATATTTTTGCTTTAATGTATCATCCTATAAGGATTCATGGGTTACATGTACAAACCCAAATGTAAAAATTGTCATATTTTCTAACTTGTATACGACTACGATCCCAGGGTTTCTTCATGATTCTTCCACGGGGGAGTCATTGAATTAGTTTATATTAATATAAATATGGTGGATACCCCACTTTGGCTTTAAAAAAATAATAATAATAAATAATTCTTTCAATTTGATGAAGTTTAGACTAAGTTAAGGTGGTCAAACATGAGACTTTTTATATTCAGGAAATTTTGTAGTAGAAAAATCATAATTAATTATTTACTTAGAAAAAAATACAAAAAAAAATACATCACATCCAGATATGAGTCTACTAATTTTTTCTAGAATCTTATAAAAAAATATTATCATTTGATTTTGTTTAATGTGGTTAAATGTACACCTACTTGTTATCTTTCTAGTCCTGATTTATAGACTTATTGAAAAATAGCTATAACTTTCAAACTATATAACATTTTTTAAATCCAAAATATGTGCCACATTCTATGCTTTTCCTACTAAAAGAATAATAAAAAAAGTTTTCAATTTGATAAACTTTAGACTGAGTTAACATGGTTAGACATGAGAGTTTTTGTATTATTGGAAAAGTTTTAGAAGAAAAATCATAATTAATTATTTACTTGGAAAAAAATTACAAAAAAATATGTGTCACATCCGGACATGAGTCTACTAATTATATCTAAAATCTTATAAAAATAATTTATTATTTGATTGTGTTTAAGGTGGTCAGACATACACCTACTTATTTTTCCTGAAATTTTCGTACTACTACATGGAAATTTGAAATTTTCAACATATAGAATAATTATTTTTCAAAAAAAGCCTAGTATCTTAGAAATTAAACTCAATTTTCTACAGATTCTCTTCTTACATATTTTTGATATAATATTTATAACTTCTTCAAATATTTATGTCAACTTGTCTAAACCTGATTTTCTAAATTTTCATTGCCACTTAAGGGCCTAGTTTGGCATACCATAATCTTGCACATACCCATATAATATTTTGATAACAAGTATAATGAAACAAAATAAGACATCAACATGTAAAAAATAATGCTCACAATAGAGTCATGAAACAATGATTTTCATGAGTGGAAAACCCTCATAGGGATGAAAACCACTCAGAAAGTGCCTCACTATCTTAATAAAAAATGCCTTACTTGCAAACCCTCATTGGATACATATAATGCCTCACTATCTTTCATTGAATAATGAATATGCCTCACTAGAAAAATTCACAATAAAGATCAAATTATACATACATAGAGTATCATCTCTGTTTCATTTGAGAACATTTTCTGAATATCTCATTACTTTTGAGATTCAGAAGTAACGGTACATTACAAAGCTACATTTTTAGCAGTATGACTAGATTATACAAACAAAGCACTGCATTAATTCAATACTCTTTTTTAAAACATGATCAAATTGTATCATATGGAGTAGTGTAAAACCCTGATATATAATTGTTCTAAAATATGCAAGGAAATCCCAACATATAGCTATTCTAAAATATGTAAAGAAACCCCAATATATAATTGTTATGAAATATCCAAAGAAAAACCCTCAAAAAATAATCAAGCTTTCCTCTTATATAGATTGATTTTTAATAAATCCTTTCTTTAACAGTCTCTACAAAATACAATTCTATAAAAAACATACTCTCTCTGCACTTTCCTTTTTTCCTAAGTTACATCTTCATAAAGTAGAAGAACCTTCATAATTTCCAATGAAAAAATGAAAACCAAATTAGTTTCACAAACTATTATAATGTAATTACTATTGAAAAAAATATTTAATAGAAGCTAAACATTCTTGGTCCATCTTTAGTGCATAAACAAAATATTTTTGACAAACCAAAACTATATTTATTTATCGTTAATAAAAAATATTAGCAAGAGGTCGACATTAGTAGTTAATTGTTATCTTGTTTGAGAAGTGATACCAAACCTTTGTAACTACCACAGTCTCCAAGAAACAATGTCATACAACTCTATTTTCCACTATTTCTAGCTCTAGAAACTACAAAGACTCCTTTTATTACTAGTCAAGCTTGTGCCCTAGTTGGGCTGCAACTAGGGTTTTTTAACCCAACCAAAAGAACCAAATGAAATGACTTGAAGTTATTCCCTAATCAACACTCAAGCTGAGTATTTGATATGTTTCATCTTTTAAAAAATAATTAAATATTACATGCCACGAATCAAAGATTACATGCCCCAGGTGTATATCCAACATAATAATTCCAAAGATACCCTATAATAATCTTTATGCACATGGTTTGCAAAGTATGATAATGTTTACCAAGATAATTACAAGGAAAATGACCTTTTCAATATAAAAAAATAATAGTATTATCCAACGACTAATATAACATGTTGTCCATGACAATAGTGACAATCACAAGGTATTGTGATATTCATGATCAAAGACCACTATGGTCTTACAATCAAGTCATATTGACTTAAAATTTTTTTATTTAAATAAAGTCATATTGACTTATTACAAATCCTCATAGAGCATAAGTAATTAATATCATACAATCTTGTGTTAATAATGTATTGTCAACTTATCAATGTAAGATTTATAAGGTATCAATCCTTATTGATATCAATTATGGATAATATATCAACACCTTATGAACAACATGAATTCATAACAGACCATAGGATAAGAATACATAAACCTTATACATGAGAAATGATGGGCATATATGTTAAAAAATCAATCTATATACATGTCCATGAATCAAGGCATATCCTGTACATCATAAATCAGAAATCTAAAATGTGTCAAGCTAGACCAAGATAATCAAAGTATCACGAGCCAATGTAAATCATGTATTCATATGAATCTAGAACTTAATGTCAAAGATTCCACATGTAAATTGAGGAAGGGCATTGAAAAGAGAAACCACTTGAAAATAACTATTTGTTAAGTCAGATGTGTTATGGAGATTATATTCTATCGGGAGTGGTGTTCTTACTAGAGAAAAATATTTGTACAATTAAAACCAAGTGTTTTTACTATTTTATGGGGGTTTGATTAGTTTATCAGGGATAACTAATTAATTTTTAGATGAACGTTCATAATGTTTCAAAGCCAAAGGTTGTAACCAATTTGAAAGGACTCATTGTGTTTATAAAAGGGAGACAACATATTGGAGATAGAGGCAGATTTAGATTACAGAAAACATGATGCAAGATAAAAATATAATATAATCCTGGTACTTTTCCCTATAATTTGTGGTGTGAAAACTTTTCTTTGAAGTTCAGTTCTTTATAGTTTTTAATTCAACGAATTGGATGATGTTTTGAAATCTTATATGAGAAATTGCTTGTGTTAGAATGATTCAGATATCAATATTTTTAAATCATTTGGGGATATTAATATCTTTATAAAGGCTTGTCTGATTGGTCTCCTCAAGGAGAAGTTAATTTCAAGTAGATAAGTTTTTGGTGACATAAGTGATTTTATCATATATTAAGATTTAAATAGTTAAAAAAATCTTTACAAGGCAGAGGTTTAAAAATTATCCTATAAAGTTATATGTTGAGATCTTTGAAGGAGGTGACTTTGTACCTAAGGAAGGAGAAGACACTGGTCTCTAAAGAAAAAAAATATTTTCCAAAATAAAAAGTATAAGAATTATGGAAGTAGAAGAGTAGGAGTACATAAAGTGGTAGGAGAAAATGGACTAGGAGAGTAGAATAACTAGTAGTAGAGAATAAACAACTAGTTAGCAGTCAGACAACTCTATCCCAGAAGTTTATGTCATTCTAAGATAGAGAAAGTAGAGGTAGTGATAAGTAGTTAGAGAATTTAATCTTCTAAAAGAAACAAGAGGTACACCCACCTAAGCATAGCAAGGCCTAAATTGCAAGGGAAACTAACCACATTTGTTTAATCTTGTTCTTTGGCCTGATCACTTGTGGAGATTGATCATAGAAGTTTGCATAATCTTAGAGCTTTACAATCTATTTATTTGGGAACAAACAGGATGTAAGGAAGCCAATCATGTTGTGAACCTTATTGACCAATCTTATTCTAAACCCAAACCTAAACTTGAACCCGATCTTTGCATTACATTTGATTCCAAAGAGACTATTAAAGAACCTGATCATCCACTCTACATTTTTGTAAGAGTTAATGGTCTTTTTTCTTGTGGTGTCCTTATAGATCCTACTTGCATGGTGAATGTTATTACTGGATAACATCTCTGCACTAAAAAATTGCACCATGATTTTTATGACAAATCTGATGTGATGATTACAACTTTCAATGCTTTCACTTATCTTACCCATAGTTATATTAATTTTTCCATAGAAGTTGGTGGTAAAATCTTAGAGGTCACCGTTATTGTCATCCCAACTTCCGATCAATTTCAAGTTAGACTAGGTCTTCCTAGACTCACTTCCTTGAAAGATATAGTCTCTTCTATCCATAAGTGTTTGAAATTTCTGCATGATGGAGAAATAATCATGATTAATCACAATCACTATCATCCTTTAGCATGTCGAGGGAAATTTCACCTTGAATTCTTTTGGCCTTCCATGCTTTATCTAGTTCAATATCTCAAAGACAATTTATTCCTATTCTATAAAAAATTTAAACTCTAAAAGATTTTTGAGCTTAGCGAACTTGAAATTCTCCCATCTCCTTTCCCTGGACCTAGACCTCTTCCTACACCATCCAAATCTTCTATATATACTTTCATTCAAAGTCCTATATCCTATAAACATTCTGCAGATATTATCTCTCAACATAGTGAGGTTCCCTCGCTTCTTCCTTTCAAAGAAGAGAAAAACCTAGTGTTTATTGATTCTACACCACCTCAGATTTCAAACAAAAATAATCTTAACCATTTTTACCATGATTGTCATTGCAAACATCATGCTAGAGATCATAAGCATGCTTCCCAAAACCTCTTCTACCCTAAGACCTACTGATGTCTTGATTCCCTTTAACCAACCTATGCATAGCCTAAGAGAGGGAGTTAATCTCAAAAAGATGAAAGTGAATAAACATGATAATTTTATTTTTTGGAGTATAGAGAACACTAAGAGGGGGGTGAGTTAGTGTTCTTATGAAAATTCAAATTTCAATTAAAATATTTCAAGAATAAACCAGAATTACATATAATCTTTTGATTACAAGTATAATGAAACAAAATGACACATCAACATATAAAACAAAATGCTCACAATAGAGTCATGACACAATGCTTTTCATGATTCCAAAAAACCCTCATAGGGATGAAAAACCACTAATAAAGTGCCTCACTGGCTTAATAAAAAATTCCTTATTTGCAAAGCCTTACTAGATACATATAATGCCTCACTAGCTTTCACTAAATTATGAATATGCCTCACTAGAAAAAGACACAATAAAGATCATATTATACATACATAGAGTATTAGCTCTGTTTCATTTGAGAAAATTCTTGGAATATCTCATTACTTTTGAGATTCAGAAATAATGGTACATTACAAAGCTCTATTTTTAGCAATATGACCAGATTATACAAACAAAGCACTACATTAATTTGAAATACTCTTTTTTATAAACATGATCAAATTGTATCATACAGAGTACTGTAAAACCACGATATATAATTGTTCTAAAATATGCAAGGAAATACCAACATATTGCTATTCTAAAATATGCAAAGAAGCCCCAATATATAACTGTTATGAAATATCCAAAGAAAAACCCTCAAAAAATACTCTTTAACAATCTCTACAAAATATAATTCAATAAAAAAAACACTCTCTCTGCTCTTTCCTTTTTGTCTAAGTTACATCTTCATAAAGTAGAAGAACCTTCATAGTTTCCAATGAAAAATTGAAAATGAAATCGGTTTCACAAACTTTCATATTGTAATAATTATCGAAAAAAATCATTTAATAGTAGCTAAACATTATTGGTCCGCCTTTAGTGCATAAAAAAAAATATTTTTGACAAACCAAAACTATATTTATTTACCCTTAATAAAAAATATGAGAAGCATATCAACATTGGTAGCTAACTGTCATCTTGTTTGAGAAGTGATACCAAACCTTTGTAACTAGTATAGTCTCCAAGAAACAATGTCATAATACTCTATTTGCCTTGAAATGAAATCACTTGAAATTATGCCTTAGTAAAAACTCAAGTTGAGTATTTGATATGTTTCATATTTTAACAAACAATTAAATATTACATGCCATGAATAAAAAATTTCATGTAGTAGGTGTATATCCAACATAAAAATGCCAAAGATACCCTACAATAATGTTTATGCACATCGTTTGCAAAGTATGATAATGCCAACCAATATGATTACAACACAAATGACCTTTTGAATATAATAATAATGTTGTCCAATGACTAATATAACATGTTGTCCATGACAATAGTGACAGTCACAAGATATTGTGATATTCATAATCAAAGACCACCATGGTTTTTAAATCAAGCCATATTGACTTATTAGAAATCCTCATAGAACATAAGTCATTAATATTATACAATCTTATATTAATAAAGTATTGTCAACTTATCAATGTAAGATTTATAAGGTATCAATTCTTATTGATATCAATTATGAATAAGGCATCATCACCTTATGAACACAATGAATTCATAAAAATTGTATGACAAGAATATATAAACCTTGTAAATGAGTAATGATGGGCATATACAAAACAAACAAATCTATATAAATGTCCATGTATCAAGGCATATCATGTGCATTGTCAATTGGAAATTTGAAATGTGTCAAGTTGGACCAAGCTAATCAAAGTATCATGAGCCAATGTAAATCATGTATTTATAATGAATCTAGAACTAAATGTCAAAGATGCCACATGTAAACTGAAAGATGTATTCCCATATCATCTCCAAAACAAAATTGATCAAAGCATGCCAATACCAACTATATCAATGAATAATACCTATGTTGACCATATACCAATCAAGTTACCCTGTGAATGAATTTGAACTTGTCCATATACCTAAATCCTCTACCTATATAGATATCAATTTTATATATGTGCATCAAATATACAAGTACATGCCAATCAAATATACAAGAAGAGACCAAATGCCAAGCAATCCAAACATCAAATATACCTGCCCTATCATCATCAAATGTAAAATCAAGTGTTCTGGTTATACCTGTCGAAGGGTATCTATCCAATATCCAATATTGGTGGCTTTTGAATCATGGGCAACAATTGAGGGATGGAAAAAATCCCCCTTTGGCCTTGATGGAAAAACACCAAGTCCCTCTCCCCCTTTTTTCATCAAGAGATAAAGGGATATTGCACAAAGCATGTGAATTGATTAAACATGGTCATAAATGAATACTAGAACAACTCAAGTACAATAGATAACTATGTCCATGAGTACCACAAAAAGAGAAAACATTTCTGAAAAGACCAAGAGTTGTTTGAAGGACAAATTGAAAATGTACAGATGGAGTCTAAAAAAAAAGTTCATGTAACAAGTAAGATCTTATAACAACCAAGAGTAGGTCCACCAAAGATCCTATATCAATACTGAAAATGTAAGACCACATAACCACACATGTCCATCAAAGAAGATAACTCTATTAGACATCAAAAGATAAGTAGGAAGGGAAACAATTGTTGAACCAAAGAATCACTGGAAAAAAATCTATACACAATATAACATTAATAATCTCATATGTTGGGGATGTAGTTTAAATATGAAATCTCCCCCTAAAGTGCTGCAATAAGATAAATTAATGAAGATAATTAATAGAGAGAACACCAAGTCTTACCCTTAGTGTTTCAAAAATTTCCTTTGTAAATGGTTTAGTAAATATATCAATCACATGTTCATTTGATGCCACATAATCCAAAATAACCTCATTTGACAAAAACATTTCTCAGAGAAAATGATATCCAATTTCTATATGTTTAGTCTTGGAATGCATGACGAGATTTTTTGAAATGTTTATTGTACTAGTGTTATCACCCAAAATGCACACAAGTTGAGATGCTTCAACTTTAATGCCCTTTAAAGTTTTAACCATCCATAGAACCTGGGTGCAACATGTGGAAGGAGCAATATATTCCGCTTCAACAATGGAAAGTGACACAACATCTTGTTTCTTATTGATCCATGCTACTAATCTACCACCCAAAAAGATTACACCTTTAGAAACAACTTATTTTGTCATCACTACATCCTACCCAATCAACATCAATATAAGAAACTAAAGTAAAATCATCATGTTTTGGATACCACAAAACATGATCAATAGTACCATTAATATATCTAAGGATTATTTGTACTACATTAAGATGAGATTGCTTAGGGGATAATTGAAATCTTGCTACCAATCATACATAATGGATTATATCAGGCCTTTTAGCAGGCAGACATAGAAGAATGCCTGTGATAGATCTAAACATATACATTAGGTAAATCACTTTCTAGACTTAATTTGCAACATGTTTCCATAGGTGTTCCAACCAGTTTACTTTCATCCATTTGGAACCTTTTGAGCATCTCGTTAGAATATTTAATTTGGAAAATAAAGATGCCCTTCTCAGGTTGAGAAACTTGTAGTCCCAGAAAGAAAGATAGTTCCCCTAGCACAGACATTTCAAACTTAGATTGCACAATATATGGAAATTTAGAGCACATCTCAACATCATTTGCTTGCAAAAATAATATCATCAACATAGAGAACAACTACAAGAATATTACCACCTTTGCTCTTAAAATAAAAGTTGTTGTCAACATGATCTTTTATAAATCCTTGATCATGTAAACATTTATCCAACTTAGAATACCAAGACCAAGGGACTCGTTTTAAGCTATACAATCCCTTTTTAGTCTATAGACATGATCTTCTTTACCTGTACATTCAAAACCTTTAGGTTGTTCTATATAAACATCTTCTTTGAGGTCACCATTGAAAAAATCTATTTTAACATCCATTTGAAAAACTTTGAAATTTTTGTAAATAGAGAAGGCTAGGAAAAATCCTTATAGCCTATAGTCTAGCTAAAAGATCAAAGGTTTCATCAAAATCAATACCCTCAATATGAGAGTATCCTTTGCAAACAAGGCATGCCTCATTTCAGACTACTTTACCTTTATCATCAAGTTTATTTGTGAATGCTCATTTAGCCCTAATAATATTTTTATCTTTGCATGTATCTTCTTTCAAATTACACCTATCTATTTCCCCTTATACATCTACAACGAAGGATTATTCCACCCATTTAGTGCTTAAGTCCTTCTTGAGCCTATTGGGTCATTTTCCTTTTGAATTGTGCATTAAGGAATTGGATCTATCCCTTGCATCTTTTTCCCCCATGTACAAATATATATGTTGGTGATCAATCATCTCTTTATATAAAAATATCATTAAGCTACATATGAATATTGATAGCAAGAAAATAATAAAAAAAGAACATTGAGAAAAATATTTTTGGCTCTTACATGGATTTATTAAAATAAGTTACCATAAAAACACAATCTAGTAGGTTTCTTGACCAAGATAATAGAGGACATAATTTTACATGGGAAATATAGTTTTGTTGGCAGGTTCTCTTCTCACAAGCATGTTTGATCTTATCAAATCATTCTTTAATAAATTATTCAACCTAGGTAAAAAATATGATGTCAAAGATCATTAAATGAGAAAATTGGATGAATATATAGAATAATTTTCAATAAAGGAATGGGAGTTATAGTTGATAGATTAGTTCCATATGGGTGAGGATTGCCCTACTATTATAAGGGCCAGGTTCTCAACGAGCAATTCTAGTGGAGGTATATGTCATAGAAGGTGAAAAATTAAAAATTATGATTTCATAGGTTGAGTGCCAAAACTAGGTTTGATGTATATTTCACTTATTTTAGCCTTAGCTAAGAACCTATTATTTGGGATATGTTGGAACCCTATTTTATATGCCTCAAAATGAAAACATATTAGGTCCTTGCCACTTTGTATCCTTGCTTTCTTTCACTTACCATTTATACCAAATTGAAGAAAGTTTGAGTAAGTATTTTCTAACTTAATTCTTTTAAGTGTTTCTCTTTACCACCACCATGTTCTTTTCACAAGTTGATATTTTAAAAAACCCTAATTTTTTATTTGGAAGTATGGAGAGTTTCAAGTAATTTTGAAGGGTTGTGTTGAATTTCAAAGTTTTAAAGTTTATTTTCCATACATCGCTTTCAAAGTTTCCCTTCTTGATATACCTTTCCTTCCAAGTCCACCTTGTTCCTTTGTCCCTTTTGGGATATCAATATCTCTCATGTTGGCATGTCTTTCATTTGAACCTTGAATCTCTAATCCTTTGTGCACCAATTTAACTTTAAGACCCTATTTTGGTCAATGCTACCTAAGTACCTTTTCTTTGGTAGTTATGTTCTCCAAATTCTAATATTTTTTTTGTACCCTTTTTTTAGAGTTGGAGATGTGAGAATAATTCTAATGTGGTAGGAGATATGAGACATCCCCTAGTCCAAATCCTTGACACTTTTCACTATATTGCCTTATTGAGATAATGAGTTTAGAATTACTTCCTTATTTACATGAATTAGGGGATGAATTCATTGGTACTTTTGATCCTTGAAACACTAACAAAAAAGTATTAAGGTTCAATTTATTGATGATTTCATGGGTTTGTGAACTCAATGAAAAATTAACAAGGTTTAAAATCTTAGTGAGCTCATAAAATCATTAAAAGACCACAATGCTAATGAAGTTTACAAGAGGCCAGATTTATTTTCAAATTCCATTTACAATATGTAGCAAAGATGGAATTTATAAAAAAAGGAAAATAAGTGAGAAAATTAAATATAATAAAGTTAGAATGACTTTGAGTGGATATTTTTTATTTATAAGAGTAAAAATGCATGTGGGTAGGATCTTGGGGAGCAATTTTTAATTGCATAAGAGAAGAAACTTTAATATCCTATGATATGTTTTATCTATATCCTTATATACTTGCAAGTCTAGGGCTTTAGTTCATTCTATGTGCAAATCTTTGATCCAGGATATGGGTTTTCCATTTTCTATAATTGGCTTTTTCCCATGGGATATCAAAAACTGAAAGGAATATTGAATTTGATTTGTACATGATGTAGGACATTTCATGAAGGAATAAAAATCTAGTTTGTATGGCTTAGTTGTTGTGTTAATGATTTTACTTTGATGTTTTATGTGACTAACAATTTAATCACATAATTATCTCATTTTTTGTGTTATAATTTATATTAAAAGTAGTAAAAACTAGGGTGTTGCCCCTTTACAACCAGCTCAAAAGGCTACCAGTTCAGAGAAAACCAAAATCATGTTAACAACACATTAGCATCACTCTAACAATATCAAAAATCAATCAAACAAAAATAGAGTGAACAATACTAATCATACCATCTATGCTAACATAGCTACTAACGGTCTTCAAACCATTATAAAAACTAGCATAACTATACTTAGTCTTATAAACATCCCAAATAGGGACAAAGCTTGTTGGCAAAATGGTCAGCGCTCCCCTCGGGATTCGTGACATGGCTTAACCGCCTCATGTGTCTTCTATAAGTCTAGTGGTTGTATCGGGCTTTAACAGGTCAATCTTTTGGTGCAACAACAACCACTACTTGTAACAAGTGGTATCAAAGCTTGGTCATAGGTTTGAATCCCCTTGGGTAATGCTGAGGGGGATATTGTTGGCAAAATGGTCCGTGCTCCCCTCAGGATTTGTGACATGGCTTAACCACCTCCTGTGTCTTCTATAAGTCTAGTGGTTGTATCAGGCATTAACAAGTCAAGCTTTTGGTGCAACGACAACCACTATTTGTAACAAAACTAACCAACAACATGAAGCTATTATCAATCTTAAACATGAACATTAAAAATATAAAGATTAAACATAAGGCCACTACGACCCATATCAATAGAGAATCAAAAAGCACCCAGGGCATCACATCCATCCAACTCATTTGATTTTACACATTAAAAACATGAACATTTCATTTTTTGTATTGTTACTCTTGAAGAAAAGTACATTTTTCAAGGAGTGAAAAAATATGTCTATATAGTTTTTGTTCTAGTTAGTACACTAGAGAGAGAGAGAGAGAGAGAGAGAGAGAGAGAGAGAGAGAGATGTTTCTCTAAGAAACAAGTTGGATTTGTAATATTCATTAAAAAAATCAAAGTATGATTCTATAATTAAATTGTATTTGTTAGTTCAAGTTATTGGAAGTCAATAACAACCACTGTAAGACAATAACATTTGATGATTGAATCATATAGTTGATCTTGTTAGAATAAGGTGTGTGATAGTTTTCAAACTCTACGTTCTCAAAGAATTGCCATCAATTTGCCTTCAACCCCCAAACTAAATTCTTGTCTCAAAATAAAAAAACACTTCGAAGTTTAACTATTATGTATTTTATATACTTCATGCTTGAGCTTCAAGGGTATAAGGAATGTTTAAATAACTTGTAAATCCTTGCAAAATTTGCAGGAATATCTTATATGCTCTACATTGTGATAAACCTATAATACTTCAAATAGAAGCCAATGTGCATTGACATAAATATACTGCTATATTTCATTCATTATCTTTTATCTAAGCAATTTTGATTGTAGAAGTTCACAACTCTTTATAAATTATTAAATGTAAACAATTTTGATTGTAGAAATTCACAACTCTCTATAAATTATTAAATCTAGATTAAAAAACCAACAAAAATAGACAATATTAGATAAAAGAATAGTCTTCTCTTAATATTAATAATTAATAATTAATATTATAAGATACTTATCTTAAAGATTGTCTTTAAAAAGAAATTAAAATATTCGAATTGCAAATTTCCAAACTCACAAGAACCAATGATAAACATATGTTTAATAGAACTAGTTCAAAAGATTAAAAAACAAACTTTAATGAAGATAGACGTAATAAAGCTACTAGTTTGAACAGAGAAACGTTGCATCGAATATAAGTAGGCAGGGTATCATTTTCCTTTACCAAGACTATTATTAAAAAAATTGATTGGTGGAGTAGTTAACAATCAAGAAAAGTGGAGGTGGCTAAAACAAGGTGGAATTCTTTATTTCTTTACTAGTTAGTTGAAGATGGAACAACAAATTCCCTCATCTTTCTCTATCCCCAACTTACTTTTATTTGACTACTCAAACCGCGTAGTTGGTAAGGGATTCATATTCAAGGCAATTAGGTCTAGCCCCCACACAACTTTCTCCTCCACCTAACTTTCCATGGAATACATATTGCAAGGTGGGTTCACCAGAATCTATTCTTGGTCATTATGATCAAATCTTATATGAAATTTGGAATATGATCAAATCTTATATGAAATTTTTAGGTTTTTGGAAGCTTTTGGATTTGTGTATGAGGGGAAAAATTTAAAATATTTTATGTAGTCAAATTTAGAAATATTTAATATTTAAATTTCTTGAAATCAATAAATAATGAATGGATAGTATATAAAAGATGTGTGTTGACTTCTTCTTATTGTATTTATTTAGAATTTATTTATATAGTTAGTTGCAATTATGAATGTCTATATTGATAGGAGATTATAGATTTTTTGATAGGAAGTACATAATTATGTCAGTTGAAAGTACATTATTGTAATGGGTTAAGTTTAACGATTAAGCGTGAGACATCTTCTCTAATATTTTTAGAGCTTAAGAGTTCATCAAATAACACGTATCAACTAATTGTAATGGAAAAAAGTTAATAATCGTTGATACTAAAACACAAGTTTGTACTAAGATATGTGATATATGTGCTTAAGTCATATTTAATAATTAGAATGTAACCCTTTTCTTGCTTACATTGAGCATGTTCGAAAAATGTAACTTTTAAGCCAATGTTCACTTGTGAAGGTTTAACAAAATCACTTGCCACTTCAAGAAAAGATTTTATGTGGTGAGAATAACCATTCTACAACATATTATTAAAATCTACGCATTGGTAATTTAGTAAGCATGATATCATTGAATAAAAAATATTTAATGTTCACCCTTACCATAATTCAATGTGTGCCACAAAACCTTTTGAAAATCAATTTGTCATTTGGATAAATAATTGTGAGTGAGCTTATGAATCAAGTATTTTTCTAATAGCTTAGAGGAATAGTGTTTTCCAACTACTAAGATGTTTCATGATGCTTTGTAGGGAGGTTTGAGAAATCGTGTAGGCATTGGACGAGGATATGTGTAATGATGGGATACGATAGAATAGTGTAAGAAATAATTATGCACATTGGTTGGGAGAGAGGTTGTGAATGGATAATCAAAGTAATTTGGGCTATTGTTTGTGAAGGATTAGTGAAGTATGATGGTAATATGAGATAGATGTAAAAAATGAAGGGTTATGAGATTAATGAGGCTCATTAAGTGTCAAAAATATTGGGCATGTGGTGTGTTATTCATCTATGGAGAGTTTCTCATAAGATTTCTAGTGAAAGAAGATTATACATTGTATTCTAATTTCATTTGGATAATTATATCATTGATTAGTGAGAAAACGTATAAGGTTATAAGGTGTTGTAATTTAGTGGGGGGATGTATATAAGTGTAGTATTGTTATGTTCTCAACTAAAAGTCAATCATAGGATAACTAAATGCTACATACTTATATGTCAAGATGATATTCAAGAAACATTCTTGCACGAAGACCTAGAGGAGGAAATCCGTGTGGTTTATCTCAAATAATTCAAGGTAAGGGTTAAAGAGGATTTAGTTTGTAAATTAAAATGGTCTCCATATTGGTTGAAGCAATCACTATGTGTATGGTATTAGAAATTTAATTTATATGTATTAGAACTAGATTTCACAAAAGAGTCAAGTTGGCTATTGTGTGTATTAATATGAGTAGGTGATCAAGTGCTAATATGATATGCTTATAATTGGGAATAATAAGGTACTAATGATAAAAATCAAGGCTCAGTTAGCTAGAAAGTTTGAAATGAAAGATCTAGGCACTAATAGATACATACTTGTGTTGGATTACGGAGAGGGGGCGGGGGGGGGGGGGGGGGGGGGGGGGGGGGGGGGGGGCGGGTGAATCAGTAATCCTTGATTCTATGTACCTTAAAAAAAACTTTCTTTGATCAACTCGGTCAAACACAATTCAATATTTACCGACAACAGTAAATAACATTTATCAATCAACAATAAAAAACACAATAATCATTCAACACATATAACACCAGTTTTTTAACATGGAAACCCAACTTTGGGAAAAACCACTGTGGGGATTGTCACCCACTAAATAATTCACTCTTCTGAAGTGAGCTTGGTTAAAAGCCAATCTGGTTAAAGATTACAATACACATTGTTAAATGTGACCCGGTCAAGGGATTTTCCTCAAATCTGTTAGGATCTTCACCATGTTAGGAGTGGCATGGTTAAAGGATTTCAAACACTCTTTAGAATATTACCTTTTGCAAGGATTTTACAATAAGATTTTTTGGGTCCACTCGGTTAAGAGATTTTTTCTGTTACAAATGTTAATAAGAAACAATGAATAAATTGACCTGTAAAATTCACAACTTAAATTTGCATAATTAGATCCCTTGTGCTCTCTTTGTCTTCACTTCAATCCTTCACTTTCCACTGGCTTCAACACTTCATCAAATTCTGTCTTTCTGACTCGGAATTCACTTTTTCCTTCTTCACTGCATTAGTCGGTGACTCATCAATCCTTCAACTTTTCCATCCATTTATTCATACAAATTCATCCTTTATATAGATATTATTTTGCCTCTTAATCTCCTTTATTACATTTTCTTTTGGTTAATCTCAATCATCCAATTCATTTCACAAACTTATTCAATGAATTTAGATCTCGGTAAAACATTTTATCATCACCTCAGAACTTGAACTTTCTTGGAACTTGTTCCTTCTCTTTTTGTCTCTTAGATCTATACCATAGATCATCACCTTTAATTTTCTTGATCGTAGATCTCTCTAACTAACTCTTCTTTATCATCAAAATCTTCCAACTCATCATAGCTCATACATTAAATGTTGTTCTGATCCTTGTATTTAATTTTTGTTCCTTTCTCGGTTGCTCACTCTGAATTTCGGTTAACTTCGCTTGAAGACTAAAACCTTATGCTCAGTGTCTTGAGTTCCTTTTCCTTTTCCTTTACCAAAACTTTCTTTCCTTTTTACCAAATGACTTTTTTCTTTTATCGAAATACTTTTCCTTCTCGGTAGCCAAACATTTTTTGCTTACCGACTTGACTAATCTTCTTTGCTAACTTGATATAATCATATGTTTTGTTGAAAATAATAATATCAACATAATCTTAGCATTGTCTGATTTTGTATCAGTTGCCCATTTAAGTTCCTCATCTTCACAACATTTCACTTCTTCTTATTCATAACTCATTCACACTTATATCATACTCCGAATGAGATGGCAACACAATATAAATCAAATGTCAATTGCTTGACATCAATGACAAGATAATAATTGATCTAATCATTCTACAATCTTGTATTCTTTTGATCATAATTGGTCTTTATCATCATCACAATAAGTTATAGTAACAACTTGGTATCGATATTCATAGAGGCAAGGTTAACACGAAGCTATGATTAACACAAATGAGTTATATTGAAACCATTCTATGATAGTTCAACATGCATGATGGTAATTATGTAAGTAACCCTTTATTG
>BSBK01004380.1:0-2500 GCA_027943335.1 Chamaecyparis obtusa | reverse complement strand
ACATGAACAACATCATTAGTCTTTTTGCAGGGAATGAAATGTGCCATCTTCGAAAATATGTCAACTACTACAAAAATTGAATCATGTCCCCGTTGTGTCCTCGGTAAACCAAGAACAAAGTCCATACTGATATCCTCCCAAGGCTTCTCTGGTATAGGTAATGACTGATATAACCCTGTATTCTGCTTCACTCCTTTCGCCATCTGACATACTCTGCAACTCTGTACAAACTTCTTCATATCTTGCTACAATTGTGGCCAATAATAATTCTCACTAACCAAAGCAAGGGTTTTATCATGACCAAAATGTCCAGCCAATCCTCCACTATGCTTCTCTTTGATGAGATTCTCCCTCGTAGAACTTCTTGCATCTAGTGTGAAACAGGCTCCTCCTTTGTTTAGGTTCATTCTCACCACTTAGCAAGACTCTTCTATTAATTAGCGTTTCTCCTCTTTCAGCATCATCAGAATTTGATGATCTAGCATCTTCATCTACATGTGCAACTCTGGCCTGGCCTTCATTTCTCCTGTCTGTTCTGCCTTGGTGCTGAGGACATTCAAATGCCCTATGACCTTCTTCTCCATAGTGGAAAATATGTTCCATGGAAGCCTCCTCCTCCTGATCCTTGTCCTCTTCCTCTTCCTCTCTGATCTCTATTATTTTGATCTTGGAAACGATTGGAAATTGTTCCTCTCCGATTCTGGCTGCTACTGGCCTCATCCTTCTTTTTCAGATCTTCATTTCAGCTACCATATGACCATCCACCAGATCTTCCACCATGACCTCTTCCATTTTGTCTACTCTCAAACTTCATGTTCAGCTTTTCCTCTACTTTTAGGGCAAAACTAGTATGCCTCCTCAATACTGTTTCATTCGAACCAGATTCAACTCCTCCTGAATGCTGGCCTTAACCCATTAAGGTATCAAGCAACTTTCTCCTTATCAGCTTCTGCATGGCCTGTTCTGATGAGGAGTCGATAGAACTACCTTTGTATACTCCTGAACAGATCTTCCTGCTTGCTTCAAACTTTGCATTTCTTTAGTAGGTCAAGCTCATAATCAACAGGAATGAACTGTCGCTTCAGTTTATCCACCATCCGATCCCATCTTGTGATTTTATCTTTCCCTCTTCTATTTCGCTCCAATTGAATTTCTTGCCACAGATCTTCGCATGACCTTTCAGTCTGGCCTTCGCAAATTTGACCCTATCAGGATCCTCACATCTTCATACTCAAAATATTCCTCACATTCATTGATCCAGTCATCAATTCCCTGTGGGTTAAGATTTTCAAAAAATGTAGGAACCTCAATCTTAGGTCTTTTCCCAATCTTGGAAATCGCCCGAAAAAGTCTTTCTTCCTCCTGGTTCACAATTTTAGCTTCTCCTTCTTGATATTCTTCTTCGGCTTCATCCTCACTTTCATCTCTGACATTAAGATTCATTCCTCTGCGAATCTCTTCTTGCAATGCTCGCACTTGTCTCTGCAGCTCTCTAACCTCAGGTGTCACGCACCAGCTCTTCCACCCCGTTCTCTTCGTGGAGGCATTTTCGCGATGCGCGCTGAAGCCCTAACCACGGTCCTGGTGCAAACTGCCTCACAGTCGGTGATCTGTTTACACATTCAAGAACTCTTGCTCTAATACCACTTGATGAAGGGTGCTCCCCTTAATACCACAAACACATAATAGAAATAGAGAAACAACAACAATAATATGCAAGAACAGAAAATTGGCTTCTTATTATCTCCACAAATGTGGAATTACAAACTTTTAGAATTACAATATGCAAAGCCACATGGGCATTCCCTTACAATAATTCTATAGGACAAAGCCTCGAATCAATACCCCGATCTACTACCAAGAATTGCCCTAGACAACACTAGGGGCCTTCTTTATATAGGCAAATTCCACCGCCCGGAGGAAGGTTCTAGAAATTTAGCCCTTAGGGCCGACCAAACTTAGAATTATTTTATTCTATAATTTATTACATCAAAGTCGGCTCAAAATGAGTTTTGAAACCCAACAAAAATTTTGAAGAAAAATTATTTTCCGCCATTTCAAGTGACCCAACTTTCAAAGACCATATGTCATCGCCCGTTGACTCGATTGGCTATTATAACCCCATTCTGGAAATGCCATGAAGCGCTCTACAAGTTTGTTTGATGCAAAGCCCTTGTCACCCCAAATTTTCAACCTCATCCGGAGCCTCTAAAGCCTTCAAAACTGAGTTCAAAGTTTCTGTACCCTGCTGCCAATACCAAAAATCTTCAATATCTTCAAAACTAGACCTGATCTAGCCATGAAACTTTGCTGGCAGGATGATATGACTGAGCTGACCTCCACATGTAAAATTAGAACTTTCCGAGGATCGTAAGACCAACTTACTAAAAATAGCAAGTTTCATAAATAGCGGCTCTGCACAAGATAGCCCTTATTGAATACAAAAAAACAAAATATTTTTGGGTGATGCAAGATTGCTCTTACACCCAGGATGCTCCTG
>BSBK01004378.1:0-245665 GCA_027943335.1 Chamaecyparis obtusa | reverse complement strand
CCTAAAAGAATTATATTTTATAATTCATACAAATATAACTTAAAGTATAAGAAATTAAAATTATCAAACTTATAGTTGTGGTGCGCCCTATTTGGCGCACGCACTTTGTTTTAGATTGCCCAAGCCTAAGGCTTGGGCAGCCCAAGCCATAGGGTGTGCGCCCTATAGGGTGCATGCCCTTTAGTGCGTACACACTATGCGTGATTTGGGACCAAAAAGAAAAGTGACATCTTTTTGGTCCCCCATCTTTGTGCATATACCCTCTTATATAATCTAAAATTTCATGGTTATCATAACCATCAACCAGTCTCTTTAGTCTTTCATTGAGTTCATGGTATTTTTTCCCGCTTGGTTGTAGAGTGTATCTAGCCATATATTTCTCTATTTTATTCTCTTGGAGACCCTATTATTTTTTACTAGTTTGATTAATTTTTAGACTGAGATGTGTGATGCTTGAAGTAATTCACTAAATTCTTTGTGCCATTCCTCAATAATATTATTCGTTCTGGGAAGATCATCTTTAATAGTTGAATAGTAATTCTACATTATGATTGGAAACTTGGGTAATCATATGTTGCCTCTTTTGGTTATTCTACCAATCCAAGTGTCTTCAAAATAATCAATTATGGGCTACGTAGTCTCTTCATGATGTATATAATAAGGATATTTTAGAAGTGTTTCAAATGAAGCAATTATGTATGTCTGAGGCACAAAAGCTAATGTAGAAAATTTCTTGATCTTAAATAAAAATACTTCATTGACACTATAACATGTTTGTAGACCTTCTTCTTGAACTTTCATCGACAAGAATTGGGAGAAACAGAAAAAACATTATCTAAATTTTAATATTCTAACTAATTTAATATCATTTCTAGTTTACTATCTTGATCTAAAATGACCATGAGTTATTTCATCCATGAGTTATTTTGACCACGTGTTATTTTATCCATGGGTTATTATGAACCTGGATTATTTGGTCCTTGGGTTATTATGATAGGGTTATTATGTTTAGGGTTATTTTGGTCGGGTTATTATGTTTGGATACTTGTGTTTATAAGTGGGGTTTGATTTTTATTTTATGTGGAGACTATAGTGATGACTACAAGTTTGGTTGCAGAAGGAAATGTAATGCCTGGAAACTCAAATGGCCATAAGAAGAAGGATATTAAGAGGTTTCTTCGCCCTAATTAAAGTATTCTACAAATGAAAAATAGGCACAACAAGGAGGATTTTTCCTGGGCAAGTGGAAGGATTTGGCGATGGTGTTGAAAAAGTTCATCGTACTTGAGGGTACGGTTTAAGCATCTCTATTCTCATATTTTCCTCATGCATAATCACTTATGTCGTTATATTAAGTTAAATTTTCCATTTTGGATATTTTCATTGTTGTCTTAGTTTGTTTCAAATTCAAAAATTAGTTGGGTTTGTCCTTTGGACCAAAGGTTTATCTTCCATTTATGCAATTTCTATTTGGCACTAACTACTTAGGTTGACCCTGATCCTTGTTTAATGGTGGATATTACTAATCTCAACCATAATTTCACATCTTGTTTTATGTTAGGATTCCTCTATCTCTCAGGTCCACCAGGGTTAGTCTCCTCACCACAACAAAGTATAAGGCCCTTGGTATAGAGAAGATTGAGGAGAAAATGGTGGTTGTTCCAGAGGATTCCTCATCCATATATTCTACTGGGTCATATTGTACCCTTGGTAATACTAATGTTGAAGTCTATCCCACAACCCTACATCCCTTATTTCTATCTTTTATAGGTACCCTGGTGATCCTGAGATCCCAAATAATATTTCTCCTTTGTTTTCACTAAAGGTCACCGTTATTTTTGAGCATTCAAATTTGGCTTAGACTAGGAATAAGGTGTATGAGTTATGTATCATATACAAAAGACATAATGTCATCATCAAATGGTTGATAGTGCACTTACACACTGCTACAAAGAAGATCAACATACTCAAAGCTATAGTTGAGACTGAAGCAAAGGTGGGATCTAATGACCCACAATAAGGGGGGTGAAAGTTTTTGGGAAGTGACAAAATATTTGGTGCAACTATTGGACAACTATGAGATCATGGGAGACTGAATTCATTAAATCGAAACCCTCATTCTCTTAGAGGAGGAGAAATAGGAAATGCTCAGTGCTTTGGTTAATGTGAATTCTAACCAATTATAAGTAAATAAAAAGTTACATGGTTCGGTTTCTTTCAACAAAAAAATGATGGACAAGGAAGTCTATTCTTTCACCACTCTCCATGTTGAGATAATAAATTTTGTTGTGTGTCCAACCAAGAGGAATTATTTTTTAGCAAAGCTCAAGAAGATTAATGAAGACTAGAAAGGGGTTATTCTTCAACCTATTTATTTACTATGATTGATCTTGTTTCTGGTATTTTTTCTAGATATTTTTGGTGCAAGAGCACCTTGGTAAGATTGCCTAAATATAGTCATTAGGTATTTAGGCTTGTGTTTTGTGTGTTTTAAGTACTTATTTGAGGTAATAAGGTCACGATAGACCATTTCTAATGCAATAAGAGTGATTTTAGTTCATATTGTCATATTTTGTAATGTACTCAAAAGAAAATTATCATGTTTAAAAACTACAAAATTGCACAAATTTCAAATAATTAAATCCCAAAGGTCAAGGGAGTTCCAAATTTAGTTATAATAGTGTATAAAGGATGTAAAAGGCTTTATAAGGACCTTGTATGGTCTAGACAGGGGTTGTGCATTGGTTTTGAAGATTAGAACAATAATAAAATTATATTTTCCTTGTAAATTTCTAGTAATGGTGTTGTTACAAACCTTTGTATGGAATTATAAAGCCAAATTAGGATTTGAGACAAGTTGCAAAAGGTGAATAATTGAACTAGATTTCTATTGTGCAACTAGTCTCATGATTTTATCTGAAATTCAATGAAATTTATTTAATTTTTATTGTAATGGGACATGAAACCCTTCCCAATGAGAGTTTAAACACAAAATCTGCGATTTGAGGTACTTCCACAATTGAAATTTCCCTTAAACTGGTAGAATGAAGGCTTTAGTGATGCATCAAAATACTTTGTAACTTGTAGAGGTGGAAAATAGTTTTTCTCGCCAAGGGGGTGCTGCCCTAGTTCAATTTTATGAGTTTTTTGGTTTGACAAGTGATGGTTTATATTAAGAAGTTGCATAATATGTAATGACAAAGGATGGGAGAAGCTTTGGAGAGAATGCTCATACATATTATGAAGTTTTTGACATGTTGGTTGGTTGATTAGAGGCTTAGAGTGTGTATATCCATGAAACCCTCATTTAACTAGCCTAAAGGAGCAAAAAATAAGGGTTTTTTTGTTGGGTGGGTTTGAAGACATTCCCTATAAATTTTTTAATTAGTTATGAGTTTTTATTACCCGAGTAAGGTGCTAGAATAGATATTGAAGGTTGGCATGACCATGAATATTTTTTTTGGGTGTGGCTATAAGAAAGTGGCCTAATTAGGGCTAGGTGTTATGTTACTATTCAAGTATTGGGTCAAGTATTTGAAAGAAACCCTATCTATATTTTAGATATGATTTGAATTTATCAAAAGGGTATCTAAAAACCTTCTAAAATCATTTTTATATCAGGTCTATGATCAAAAGTTATGATTAGAATAGTCACTCTAGAGGGCTAATAGAGTCTAGGCCTTGTTTATGTGGACCGTTGAGGTGTTGGAGTCACCAATGTTATTAGGGGTTTTCAACAGTTTGTACATGTTGTGTTTATCTAATTAAATATATTTCCAAGTCATTTTAAGCCATTGAAGTCATTAAGCATTAGTGTGGTCTTGTGGCTTTGTAAGGCATCAATGTCTATTTAGAAAACTTGGGATTGGTGAAGGTTGATAATAGAGTGATGGTTGTATATTATCCTAAGATGTACATATGTTATTTTATAAAGTCATTAAATGCCAAAGATCCCATCCTTGTAGAGGGAAAATAGATAATGATATTTCTTGTTTGGCTTGCGAGGGAGATCCAAGCCTACTATTGTGAAACATGCACCATTTTTATTTAGTTGAACTATACCTCTAAATCAATTGGAATCTTAACATATAGGTTTGATCTGGTGGATTTTTTTGTTGGTTGTGTAGTGTGGAAGTTAAAGAGACAAGGTTCCTCCAAAAGGGAATGCTACTATTGCTAGAAAAGTGATTGACTGGAAAAAAATATGGTTGAGAGATAAGGGAATTAAAAGAAAGGCTTTCTATTTTTGATACAAGTCAAAGAAAAGGTATCATTTTAGGTGATGAGAGTGACCCTAAGGAAGAAGGAGAAGAAGATAATTTACAAGAAGATGAAGAGGTATTGAATCCTAAGGAGCAGAAGACGAATAAGTTATTGAGTACAGTTAAGGTATACAAATCCAAGGTGAAGGTCGATGCACTTATGTATGGAGGTGATATGAATGAAGTAATGTTAGATTGGATGGAAACACTTTACTACTATATTAAGAATGAAGGGATTTCAAGGAGAAAAGTGTAATGATATAAAATACCAAATAGAAGGGGCATTGAATTTTATTGTGGAATAAGGAATAAATATAGAGGAGGAAAAGTGGAAAACCAATGATTATTTCTTGGGATAAAATAGTGGCTAAAATCAAAGGTAAATTCTTACCATTTTATTATGCACTTAAAATGTATAATAATTTATAAGGTTTGAAGTAGAGAGACATGGATGTGAAGGAATAAACTTATGATTTTTATAAACTAAGTATATGGGTAAGATATATGGAAGATGATGTAGAGAAAGCAACGAGATACTTTGGTGGGTTAAGATTCAATATTCAAGATGAGTTAACCCTATCCAATCCAAGGACAATTGAGGAATGTTAATAGATAGATATAATTAGTGATGAAGAGAAGTTGAAAAGAAGCTAAGAAAGACAAGGAAGAGACAGACACAAAAATAGTAGAGAAATAGGTACAAGGCACTCCCGTGAAGGCCAAGAAGATACAAGAAAATGAAAGGACTAGGTTCCTGATTAAAGAGTAGGAATAAAAAAAATTTAGAGAAAGATTTGGTGGAGGTATAATCTGAAGAACATTTTTAGGAATATTCTTTTATGACAATCAATTTTTTAATCAAGCATGAAAGTGTTGAGAGAGACACAAGTCTACTTCAAGTGGTGGTGACAAAATGATGACCTACAACTCATTGAATAAATTGACGAAGTAAAGAGATAGTGTAAATCAGTAAATATGTTGTCATTGATGTCAACTAGTTTTGACTATACTTATCATGATAGTTACAAACATCTAAACATCTATAGAAGGAAGAAATGGTGAAGAAATGAGATATCTACATAAGGACAAGATGGATATGACAGATAAGGATAAGCTATACATTGGATAATTTATTGATCAATCTATGGCACTATGTTGTGGACTTGAGCATGTTACATTATTCTATTATGAAGAAGAGATCAAAATTTGAACAAGTTAATGTGGTTGGTAATTAAAGATTTCTATATACACCGAATCAATCTTGTGTATACTGAGTGACAGTAATAACTGAGTTAGTTATCACCGACGCATTTAGTATAACCGAGTATGGATGAAAACATTAAATGTTATAACAACCGAGTGAAATTGATGAGCTGAAAATTGCTTATGATTTAGAGGTAAGAGATGAAGTTTGTTATAATGTCCACGACTGACAAAATTCAAAGATGGTCGAAGGGAAGAGAATGAAACGTGTTATTGACACATCTTCTGAGGAAGTTTGAAGCGAAAAAATGGACGAAGGAGATTAAGAGGCAAAATATTATGGGTGATATGAAAATGGTTTACACGTCTATTTAAGAGACATAGAATTAATTGTTGAATTATGCCAGATGAATAGAGACTACAAAAGATTTTGTGTGAAGATATTTTTTATCCATACCTGATCAAACTGGTTACAAATAGAACTGAGCTGAACTACAAGCATAACCGAGCGTCAGAGAATTATACACTGAGTGAAGTAAGTTGGAGGATATGATGAAGTTAATTGATTATTGATCAGAAGAGTTGTATTGAGCTTAGCATAGATCTGAATACTTGAAAATTGAGTTGTAATTAAATCAGATCACCACTGTTTCAGTTTAAGCATTACTACAGCAAAATATCTTAACCAAGTGGACTTAAAAGTATTTTTGTATTTCCATATGACATTCAAGGAATGTTAATTGTTTTCTTGTTGACTCCATAGTGAAGTCTAGTTAAAATTTAACTGTTTGTGATAAATCCTCTAACCAGGTCACACTTAACAGTGTGCATTGTAACCTTTAACAGGGTTGGCTCCTAACCGAGCTCACTTCAGAAGAGTGAAATATTTTGGGTTATTGGTCCCAGGTGGTTTTGCCCTTAACAGGGTTTCCACGTTAAATCTTTATGTTACATGTATTATTTGTTATGACTTTTTTTCTATCATACTTTACATATTGCATATTTCAGTGATCGATAAAGACAGTTTTAGAGATTATTGGCATTTGGTAAATGAACATAAAGATAGATATCTTATCTTACTGAGTTGTTTGATTTGTTGAAAAAGTTTGAAAAAGTACATCTGAGAATTTGGGACTATAGGATAACTGATTTAATTGATTCACCCCCCCTCTCAGTTATCTAACACAAAAGAGTTTAATTAGTGCTAGAGGAATATTTTGAAATAATTCACTCTCCTAATCATCTTGTTGGTCATGATATGGGTGAAGCATTAATGGTGACAATAAAACTACTCAAGGAATCCAATGATAAATAATTGACACAAAGGATTCTATTTAAGACCAATTTCCAATGCAAAAGAAAGGTATGTAAAGTAGTAATAGATTTAGGGAGTACTAATCACATGGTATGAAATGAAATGGTTGATAAACTAAAGTTAGAAAAAATCTCTCATGAAACACCATATAAGGTATCTTGGTTGAATGATGATCAGACTATTGTGGTGAATGAACAAGCCTTAGTTGAGTTCAATATAGATGGATATAAGGACAACATTTTTTGTAATGTGTTTCCCATGGATTGTTGGCATTTTTTGCTTAGAAAGCCATGGAAATTTGATAAGTACACAATGTATTCAGAGGGTAAAAGCACAAAGTTGTATCATGTTTTAGGCTAAGTTATCAACACAGCAGAATTTGAATATTTCTAACAATTTTTTTTTTCAAACATATGGTCTAGCAAGATTCATTAGATAAGTGTTTCAACTTTTTCAATTAGAAATATCTATTAAATGCATGTTTTATACCATTTGGTTCCAATTACCAAATAAATAAAATTATTTAAGAAAAGTGATGTTTCAATAACTCCCGCTCTTTTTAATGATATTTTTTTTAAAATATAAAAATACCCATTTGTAGAGCTCAAAGTCAAGATTATTTTCATATAATTTTTATAGTGCTTTGATTAGATCTAATATACTATAATTTTAAAATACGACAAGTAGGTATTTTAACATTCAAGAAGATGTTGCTTCAAATAAAGAAAAAATTAGTAAATCATATGAGACAAATTTAAAATTTACATTTAACACTAGAAGAGAGAGTCCTCTTCAAGAATATGTAATTTTTTTCCCTAATGGTGTAGATTTGACAAGGGAAATTTGATGGGAGATGAAAACTGTTGATTTTAGATAACTTCAACTTTGAGTAGTTATATCAGAGAAAATATACATCGAAAACCAATCTTTCTCCTTTTTTGCACTATCTATACGTGTCATCTATAACATGTTTTGAAATCAAAAGAAAAAAATATTATTTATATATACTTGTTTGGTGGGAATTAGACCCTAGTTTTTTAGCAATTGAAAAATGGACTTCCAAAATTAAAAAATGTGTCAATTCTAGTTCTTTTTTTTTAATTTTAAAAAAGGCATAAACTTTATCCAATTTTACAAATTTTATTAGTTTACATCATATTCAAATTCTAAATACAAATACCACAATTATGTCATTAAAGTTGAACAGTTTGTGTGATGTTGACCTTTTCCTTTAGAAAAGTGCAACATAGGTTTGTATTGTTGACCATGATGTTAGACACAATACTTATACCATTAAAAAAGATAGATCTACTTTAACACTAACCCAATTGCATGAGTATTTTTAGGGGTGGATAAAGGTAGCCAAGATAATAATATTGGACAAGAAAGAGTTTAAAAAATTTTAGGAAGAAAAACATGGATAGTTTGCAACCACAAAAAAATGGAGAAGATGATAGGAAATTTTAGAAAGTGATTCAATTTAAATGAGAAAATATAATGATTTGGTGTCAAACACAAATAAAGACAGATTCAATCATGCATTACTTGAGGAAGGGAAAGATGAATTACTGGAGGATGATTGAATCATGATAGGAACAATACATTGTTCTTTGGTTTCAAAAGAGGTCATTAGAAGGTGAGTTTTTGTCAAGTACAAGGTTTTTGAACCTAATTGTATAAAGATCTTGTATGCAATGAAAATATGGATCTATTTGCTACAAATAAAAAACACCAAAACACCAAACCAAATCACATTAGATGTTAGTCATTTCAAATACAACAAAATAAGTAATCTTCACTACAACCTCCGATGAGCTAAAACAAGGGCACCCAAAGCCTTGTTTGATTTTCTCTTTGAAATTATTGTGGGTATGCTCTCCCAACACAAATGAAATGTAAAACTAATGCAAAAGTATGGGATGCAAGCTATATGATGGTGAAGAGATTGAGAAAAAGTATGAGGAACATGTCCCAAGCTTCAAAAATAATAAAGATCAAGATTGATGCAAGATTGATTCAAGATAATGATAATGCAAACAAGATATAAGATATAAGATAATACAACAAGATTAAGATCTAAGAACAAAATTATATGGCAATGAAGAAAAGAACTAGAATGATTAAGAATGTTATAAAATGCAAGAGCTAAGAGATTAAAAAGAAAAAAAACCTAGACTTTAAATGAGGAGTGAGGCCTCCTTTTATATAAAATAAAAAAAATTGGATGGTGGAAATTAAGAGGCAAAAGAATGAGTAGCTAGGATTAATGGTTAGGTAGGGTTTGGAAAAGATGAAGAGGCAAAAAGAAATGAGTGGCTAGGATTAAGAGGCAAAATGATGTTATGTAGGGTTTGAAAAAAGGTAAAGTGGAAAAAGTCAAACTTCAACTGAGAGGGAAAAAGAGAATTTAAAAATGATTGGTGGAGAAAAGAGATGGGGAGGTGGCCACCTTGGAAAAGGTGTCTGTGCACATGTTTAGAGGTAATCCACCTTTTAATTAAGATTAGAAGAATATTAGAAAAAAGGTAAGCATAGAAAAAAAGGAAAAGAATTAAATAAAAATAAATTTAATTTAATCATGGTTTAGAAGAACTTTAGGCTAGTGGAGTAGTAAAATAAATAAAAATTATTTTATAAAGGGAAATGAACGGATAATATATTAAATTAAATTTAATATATAATAGTATTTAAATAGAATTTAAATACAAAGGGAAAATGGATTTGTTTAATTAAACTAAATTTAATTAAATAAATAGAAAAATATAATGATTATAGTTAATTAATAAAATTAACCATAATGTTAAGGGAAAATATTAATAAAAATTAACTTCAGTATGAATGGACAATTTTAGGTGTCTAGATTTTGCCCCTCTTTGATACAGTGTCGAAATTGACATCGCATCAAAGAAGAAGAAAATGAGATGCCCCAGGAGTCATGCCTAAGCAATGATGGGAAGAGGATGAGGATGGTGCCCCCTCGAGAAAATTGAGCAAAAAAATTAATTTTGACAATTTTCTTGAAAAGGAAGGGTGAGGATAGTGGAAGTGAATAAAAGAAGGCCTCCATTGAAAAATGAACCTAAATGCAAACTATCATTGTTTCAACATGGGAGAGCATATCTGATTTTGATATTGTACTTGATGTTATGCACCAAGGTATGAGGAACCAAGATGACCATGTGCCAAGTACGTGATCAAAATGGTCAAGTACAACCATATTCCTTGTGACACCATGATATGGAAGACCATGATGTCCCTTGTGACAATAGGATACAAAGACCATGATAGATGCAAAAATAACTAATACATACAAACAACAAGAAAGTATGCACAACAAACTAAAAACAAACCAACATATTACCCCTAGTCAAGCTAGAAACCAATTGATTGAGTGATTGACTGATTGAGTGATTGCAAGTGCAAGGCCTCAAGGATTGGGAATGATACATCTCGTGATAATGATTGGATTTGAAATTGATCAATTGATTATCAGCTGATTCAATTGAAGACGATGGCTTGATTAAAGATTAATGTGCTAGACTACAAGATTGGATTGCATGGATTAGTATTGATTGCACTTGATTGTACTGACTTGGGATCTTTCTGGATTATAGGAATTTTCTATTTAAAAAAAATAAATTAGGATCATATATCAATTTATCTTTTTGGAGTTTTTTCAGGATCATTTTATATTATTTTTGGATTTTTAAATTTATTTGGATGAGTGTATTGAATAGAATGGGACTGGAAGAGAAGATGATTGGATAAGATGAAATTAAAAAGCATGGAAGGGTAATAAATGGATTGGATTAGAAGATAAATATATTTGATAGAAAAGATGGTTTGAATAAGATGAAAGAATGATTAAGGGATTGGAAGGATGGGATAGGAACAAGGATAAGTAGATTGGGACCAATGACAAGGGATAACCAAGGAATGATAAAGGATGGAAGGATGGATAGATGCTTGGATAAAGGATGAATGGATGGAAGTGATGAATTGGATAGGAGATAGATGAATGAATGGATAGGTAAGGATAGGATATGGAAGACTATAAGATGGAGGATATAGAGATGGAGATCCAAGAACTAAGTGGAAAAGGAGTTAAATGCCCCACACTAGAAGGAGGAGAATGAAGGATGAAATTATGGAGGATAAAAATGTATAGGATGGAAGGATGGTGTATAAGGGACACATGAAGGAGATAAAGGCTTGTTCGTTGTCCAAAGCATGCAGGGATATTTTATTTGTATTTTAGTACCTCTAGTTTTTTATGAAGGGAAAATGTATGAAAGTGGAAGGTGGATGGATAAGGGATATGTGATAGAGGGTATGAAGAGGATAGGGGATAATGATATGGAGGATATAAATGGAATTGGATAATAGATAATGGATGGAGGAAATGTGTAGGATAATAAAGATCAAGGACATGGTAAGGTGTACGAACTCAAAGAATATTATAAATGATGGATTAAGGGAATGAATATGATGAGGACTATGAGATGGAGGATAGGGATGCCAAGATCAAATATGTGAAAATGGATGGATAAGGAGTAAGGGTTATGGAAGGTACATATGGATATAGGGGATATATAAGATAGTCAATATCAAAGATGAGAAACGAAATGATAATTAACTTAGGTAGGACAATGGATGGTGGCTAGTGAATGTGGAATATATCATGGAATGGATGGAGCTTGCCCCCAAGTATAGAGGAAAAATGGAGGGAGGGACTACACATGACACCTATTTGCCATGTTTTCATCATGGTACTTGCCCAAGGTGCCTAATTATCAAGTTTTCACCATTGGATGATTTTTTTTCTTTTTTCTTTTTTCTTTTCTTTTTTGTGAATTATTTTTGAGAAATTTGAGCTTGATGCTCTTTGGATAATGTTCCTTTGGAAAGATATGCTATGATTGACCAAGGCTGCTGTAAGGTAAGCTCAAAGATGCTGATAATGATGATAGTAGGGGAAAGATATGGAGGATAAGGTAGATGATGACTAAGGATTTATGCGTAAGACGGGGTAAGAGGAATGGGTGAGTATGATATGGAAGGATGGGGAATAGATATAGGAGCTAGATATTTGATAGGGCATTGAAAGTTTTGTGTGGAGTAGGTGAAAATGATGGCAAGATCAAAATTGACACACACTTTGAAGGGTAGTGGACAAGTGAAGGGAAAATGAATTGGCTAGTGTGAAGTTTTGATGTAGGAAGTGATGTGGATTTTGGGACACAAGGACCCAAAATAGATGGATGAGAGAATGAAAGATATTTGGAAGAATACAGAGTGGAAGTCTTTGGAAGCTTGAATGTCAACTTTGATTTTTATTTTATATTCCTATGCTTTAAGAGAGACTTGGGAATCACATAGCTTTTGGTTTTTCTTTACGTTTATGTGCTTTTGATCGCAATCTTCCATGATGGATTTAGGAACCCATATTTTCTTTGATTTTTTTTTTTCTTGGAGGACCCTTGTGGTCTCTTGAGTATTTCCCTTTTCTTTGTAGCCACATGTCGATTAGATAGGACATGGTGATCTTCATATGTAAGTGGATTCTTGTATTTTTTATTTTTATGTTGTGCATCCAAAATGCTTCCAAAAGACTTGGGAATTATGGATGAATGAGACTCATATACTGGGTTTTGATGGATGGATGGATATAAATCTCTCAAGGATGCATGTATTTGTTGATCTTGAGGTATGGTGGAAGAAATAAATGATGAGCTAGGAGCGAGAGGTATAGTGGATGGAGGAACATAAGGACCTAAAATGGATGGAAGGGATGAAGGGTTTAGCATTGGGATATAAGGGCTCAAAATGGATGGGTGGGATGAAGGATTTCCTTTAGGAATGTAGGGGCCCAAGATGAATTTGGAAGATAATGAAGGAATATGTTTAAGCTTGAATGGAGGTATATAAGGTGTAGGAGGGATACGAGCTCATCTTTAGAGTGAGAGATATCACCAAGGCCATAGGGTTTCCTTGGTCTTTAAGAGGCTCCTGAATAGGTATAATAAGAGCTTGAGAGGGAATAATATCTTGTGAAGGATTAGGATCTTGTGATGGAGGATCAAGAAGGAGAGTGGGATCTTGTGGAGGATTAGGATCATGAGGATAATTAGTAGGAATGGTGGGATCTTGAGAGGGATTAGAATCATGACATGGAGATGAAGGGGTACTTTGATCTTGACTTTGGGAAGGATTATGTGGTGGAGTGGAAGGGATGGTATGATCTTGAGATGGAAGGCTATTCTGGAATCGACTGGAGGGAATGCCTTGACCTTGATTAGGAATGGGATCATGAGGTGGATCAAGAGGGATAGGTGGATTTTTCAAAATAAATGGATCAAGGAGTGGAGGAATGCTTGGATCTAGAGGATGAGAGAAATATTTGTTAGCATGCTTTGGGACAATGTCTTTACATGTGTGTACTTGCAAGGGTGATGTGATGGAGGGGTTGGGATCTTCAACTTCAATCTCTCCTTTGTCAATAAGGTCTTGGACAAAGTTTTTAAACTTTAAGAACTTCTTGATATCATGACCCTTGATGGAATGATAATCACAGTATTGATTTTCCTTATACCAAGTGGGTCTGGGTTGAATCTCATCAAAGGGAATAGTGTTTGGAAAAACCATAATGTTTTTGTCAACAAGTATAGGTGGAATATGACACCAAGAGGGTCATTATTGTCCATCTTTGGGTGATTGTAAAGCTTTGGAGGATAGGAATGATGTGGGTTTTGGAAGATTAGGATTGTGTGGAGGTTGAGGGTTAGATGGAGGATTGGGGTCTGATGGTGGATGAGGATTATGGATTTGGAGAAAGGGGGGAGGACACATGTTTTTGAAGGTTTTCTTTTGACATTCATTTTGCAAGCTTAGAATGGTATTTCTAAGTTCTTCAAGCTCTTGGGCAATATTGGGTATGTTAGAGGTATAATGGGGGTGATGGAAGGAATTATGTGTGGATGAAGGATAATGAGGTGGATTTCCCTTGTCAAAGGTAGAGGAAGGATAAGGATTGTCATATGGATTGGGATTGGATATGACTTGAGGATTGATTTGGTAGGTGGGTTGGATTGATGATATAGTTTAAGGATTAGGGTTTGGTACTTTGAAGTCCTCAACCATTTTTTGAAACCAATCCATGTTCATGATGGTTGAATTAGAGATTTTGGATTGGATTAAAGGAATATGATGTAGAGGAATATTTGAATTAAGAATGGAAGATTTGATGATGGATGAAATATGAACTTAGGACTAGAAGAAAGTTTGGGCAACCCAAGCCATAGTGTGCACATGGTTTAGTATGTATGCACTATGGTTGTTGGGGGGCCAAAAAGGAATATGGCATATTTTTGGTCCCCCATCTTTGTGAATAACCCCATAATTGAATGAAATGTGCCCTTTATTCTAAAAAGTAACCAATCGTGTGACGCCACATAAGATGCACAAATACCAAGTCCCTAATGCACTATGATTGGTCTCACTTTTTTGGGGCGTTAGTTTGGACAACTTGGAAAAAAGCATGCTGATGTGGCATCATATTTGATGATGTGTCTCTAAAACCTTAGTTATAAGCAAGAGACTCGCCAAGTAAGATACTGTAAAAAAATAGGAGTGATTTGAAATTTCCACATAGGATTTTGAGAAGTGCAAAGTTAGGGTGCTCAAATACTGGGTCCTCTCCCTTGTTGACCCAACCATTTCTAGGGGATTCATTGCTCCTGGTCTCCAAGAGCAGGAGATATGGGTTTGAATTTTAAGAGAGGGGGTTGGGCAATATAATGTGAATTTGGACAAAATCAAAGAAGTAATTGACTCTTCTAGTTTGTGGCCTGCTTTGGTTAAAATAATTCCTAAGGAAAAGAGAAACACATGAGATTCCTCCTTGCAAATGCTCAATGGAGTTTTATTGTGAGGATACTTCATTTGTCTCTTTCTATCCTTGTGGCAATGCAACTTATGAGTCTACTATTTAAGCATGTTTTGTTAAGAATTTTTAGTGATGGTGTAGGGATGTTAAGTTTGATTTCTATGATGGCCTTTACTTCTTATGCTTACAAGTCTCCAAGGAAATCTTGGATTCGGATTTGGTAGAGATTCCCTTTGTCATCTTTATTGACCTAGAGGTAAGAGATGACACAATGATATCCTAGGAATTAGAAGGTGATATATGGATAAATGTAAGTCATGGTTGGTTGTAACTTCACATAATTCTACTATTCGAATTAAAAGTCACTTTGGAAATGCTAAACGTAACACTATGCTATGTATTGTTAGGAGTCCCCATAATGTACAATTAATATTATCTTTATTTTGGATGTCCCATCCTTGGTGTTGCAAACTATCAGATCGATATTAAAAAGATTTCTTAATATATCTTTCTCTCTACCAAATACTCAAGTATAGCTAGTGAATTTGAGAGTTGGCACCATTGGTTCTTGTGTTGGTGGACACAAGCTCACCATTGTACACTGGTGGATGTTAAGAAAATTTACTAGATATTTAATTTTAATCTTTGATCAAATAACTTTAGTAATAAAATAATTTGTTTTGTTATTAAAGATTATGATTGCATTAAAAAATATACCACCATAGATGACTATGAGCCCACAAAGATAATCTGCCACTATCACATAGTGTGGAGAAACATAATAGGAATCTAAATGTTATTCAAAATAATCATGATTGAAAAGCAATTCACTCTTACACATTATATGAATGACATTATAAACAACGTGTTTCTAAATTCTATAATGTAGAGCTTGGCATTTATTGGGAGAGTGGTTATAATATTGAAGATGACTATTATTAATTTTCCTAATATAAAGTGACAACTGTTATAAATAATTGAAGTCTAATAAAATGTGAGTCAAAAAATATGATGATTCATAATATTCGTTGTGAATAGACACTACACACTCACTTTCGAAAGAATGTAAGTGGTGTGTATCTTTCATTTTCTACTATTGCTATCTATTTAATAACTAAATTGAAATGTTTCAACAATTTTTTTTGATAATTTTTTAATATTGAATCGAGGCAAAGTTACAAAGATAACAGCTACGTCAAATGAGTGGATAAAAGATAGACAGTCCAATAAAAAATAAGTATGACAAACCAATACAGAATACAATAGACAAAGTACAATGTAGGAACATTTAATTGAAATTACATTGAAAAAGGAAAGGCCGTTTGACTGATCTTTATTTGTACTCTATGGCAGAGACTTGAAGTCGAGTGGCCCATGTCAGATAAGCACAGTAAGGAAAGTGCAGGTAATTCAATTCCCACCCACGGACTTGTTGATGTCCAATCAAGTCAATTTAATTGTTGATAGATACACTGACCTTAAACATAGGAACAGTTGGTGGATTGCACTTTTATATCTATATTTAATATAATAATAGAGTGGAATTTAATTAACTAGAACTATTAATTGAATTCTAATAAAACGACTTAGAACGGTACATTCGATCTTTACCAAAAAAGATCAAATTTCAGACATGTCTACTATAAAGCCTGCTCTTCGAAAGCTATTATTGAAGGGTATTTAGAGCTCGAGAACAATCCACTGGAGAGGTTGCAGGTGCTCTGTGGAGAAGGATTGCTTTTCTGTTCTTAATCACTCTTGTAATGTATTAAGTTTATCTTTGCTGATTTTACACTCATAAACAGCCCTCTCTGCCAATGAATGGCAAAATTTGATTACATCATAAGCACATAAAAACATTTACTTAGAACTCTCTTAACCATCTGTTTCTACTTTTTCTTTTCTTTCCAAAAGGAAGACAACAATAACTGTGTTAGATGCAGGTTGCAAGGCAAGATCGCAGTAATTGCAGGCGGATCAGGAGGCATTGGAGAGGCCACTGTTCGACTATTCGCAAATCACGGAGCCAAAGTCATTATTGCAGACATTGCAGACGACGCCGGTATGAAGGTCTTTTCTTTGGCAGAGGAAATCCTGGATTTCGATTTGGCAGAGATTCCGTTTGTCATCTTTCTCGACCTAGAGGTAAGAGATGAGTCAGTGATGTGCTCGGAATCTCAAGGTGATTTATATTTGGATCAATATAAATCATGATTGGTTCTTGTAATACTCCAAAATTGCACTTAATAAATTCAATCAATTTTGGTGCATTTCGGTAATTTTCTTTCTTTTACCTTACTTAATTTGACTTGATGTCAATTGCAAAAACTCCAATTTGCAATAATCAAATATTAAATTAATTTCTAAAATCTTTGACTTAATTGACTAAATTACCCTTATGATAAATTAATTTAATTCTAAAGTCCTAGGTGCTTTCTAATTAAATTAAATCCACCCCCTTTAGCTAATTATTCATAAAAAAAAATTAATTAATTGCTTGTTATTTGAATGGACACCTTTTCTTGAATTAATAATTTGAGATATTCGAAAGGTCCTCATGTGACATTTTCCATTCTTTTAATAAAGTAATTCATGCTTATTTGTCCCAAAAGGGATATGAAGGGTTAGGAGTTTCGAATCAAGAAACTCTTCATTCCTCTTCGGGCTTCTCTATTTATTTGGGCTCTTTTTCTTCAAGAGAGAGCAATTTTTGAGAGCATCCGTACTATAACATTTTTTAGTCTCATATCTCATTATTTTCAAAGTTTTTTTATTGCATTATCTAGTTTAATTTCTCATATTACTGTAATTGCATTTCACATTTAGATTAAATTTGCTTACTTGTTCTTAGTTTAATATCATCTTTATTTCAAAATCAAATAAAAATCTGCATTTCATATTTCTTTCAAAGTTTTCTAGATTAATTGCATTCATTCTTAGCTTAGTTTCATCTTGCTTATCTTTATTGCTTCTTGAAAATCCTCCATTGTTGAATTGGTCTCCCGGCTGTTGGCTCTCGTTCTGAGAGTATTCAAACACCCCATACACATAGGAGGCAACAGGTCGCCTCACCATGAAATTTGGATTGAGTTCTTCATACTCTCTCCCAAATTCTATCAAGTGAATAATGACCATGTTGTGTTGTGCCTGATTTAGAGGTCACATTCAGTCACATACATTTTGGCGCCCACCGTGGGGCAGAAAAGATCAATTTCTGGCCTCATTCTTGATTGGTTTTTAAGTTTTAGTATTGATTTCAGGCTTTGTACGGCCATGTACAGTTTGAAAATCCTATAATATAGTAATGAATGGATATAATGATGAATCTTCTTTCTCATGCTTTTGGTTTGGTTCATTTTTATAAAGAAATGAATAAATTATGATCATTTTGGTGAAAGTGGGTATTTGCAGATTTGAGATTCTCTGAATATAGTCAGATTGAAACGTCTGGTACGGACAAATTGTGAATAATTAGGATCTCTAATAATATTCATTGGAAAGATACGTGAATTATCTTTCATGTCCTTTTCATTTGAGTCATTTTTATGTAGATTTGTGAAAATTATGGGCATTTGAGTGAAAACTGATTTTTAACAATCTGCATTGGAGTTGCAGACAATGATTTCCTCTTAGAAAATGATTTATGAATGGGAAAAATAAATGGCTTACATATTTGAAAACTAGATTCATTAATAGTTACTGTGAAATTGGTTTGGTTTCATTTGGATTCTTTCTGAGAAAGATATGTGATTCCCTAGGCAGGGCCTGGTGTTTTAAATCTGGTTTATGACAGAAAAATGACAGTCTGAAAAGGTTATGGTTGAGGAACTAAATTGAATCATAAGACCTTGTAATTTTGGGAAATGATAGTTCTTGATGTTGGCTAAAAACTTCATTCTTTCCAAAAATTTTAATATTATGATTTTATGGGTCAAATAAATCAATCTTTAAAGACTGTCTTGAAGATAACAATGTTACATATCTTACGGTTTGCCATTGATTTGTCTTGATTCTGTACTTTCAGATGTGTGCTAAATGCTGGATTGCAAATCTTTGGACCTAAGGTGAGTTCTTAAAATCTCTAAAACATTTGGACTTTGGGATTAAAATTGAACCTCTCATGTGTTTGGCTTGAGTGTTTACATGCTTTCATAGAACACATTTCAATTGATGCTCTTAATGGGACATGAATGAACATAGATTTGTTTTTACAAGTTTGTGTTTAAGTGAATGCTTGTGTTTAAACATTAATTAATTCTTGGTTTCAAATATCAAAACATCTCATTGAGTAATCTAGGGCATGGATTCATTCCTAGTTTACATGAAGAGTTAAATGCACCACTTTGTGGACTCACTTCATGTTTACTTGAAAAGTTAAATATTCCATGATTCAAACCCTCTTGCACTTATGAGTAGTATTGATTAGCAGTCTTAGATTACTTGTGATTGATCTAGATTGCTATCTTGGGTTATTGGACTCGCTAATCCGCCGGCCCCTCATTTACGCCCTGTGGTTGCAATCTCAGCGCCACATTAAAAGGGAGGGGTCTATAGGAAAGAAGTGTTAATTGTTCCACTAGGCAACCCTTTTTTGCTTTTTGGAACTCACTTGTTTTCTAGGTTGTGGACTCATTTGTAGCTTATGTGGGGTGTTAAGTGTTCCACCTTGTGGACTCACCTCATATTTGCTTTAAGCGTTAAGTGTTCTACCTTTAGTGCTTTTCAATACTTTTTGATAGAGAATTACTTACTTTTGATTTTTTTAGAAGGCCTGCTTGGGGATTTCATCACCTCAAGGGACGACCTTAACTCCCATGTTCCGGCAGAGTATAAATATCGGGAGGTGAATCCAAAGACACCTCTCTTGGGAATGAGTTAGATTTCACTCTTGGTTAAGCCTCAAAAAACTTTATACCTTTGAGAAGTGAAGGAGGAGATTTGGGTTACTGTCTCCCCCCGGCTGTGTGATTTCGGATTCTTCTCATCTATGAATTTGGGCCTCACGTACCTTGCGTATATCAAAGACTCCCTTTAGAAAAGCCATGTATATCCTTGTAGACAACTTGCTAGGATGTTGTTGTGTTTTAAGTGTCTGCTAAAACATTTTCAAGAACATACACAAGTAGAGTCCTTAGGGAGTAGAAATACTAAGTCACTATTCCTATTCATGCGCAAGGTTGCTTTGTCCCTTGCCCATTGCTTGAAGACTATTTTCTTGAACTCCTTGATTTCTGTCTTATGTGCTTGATCAATGACATAAATCTGATCTGCCTTTTTGTCCATGACCTATTTTTTTATTTTTCTATCATTCACCGTCAGAAACTGGTTGTCTTGAGTTAGGAATCGATCGATCTTTGCTTTGACTCGTATTGTCTCTCATTAGTCTACCTTATCTCATTGTGCTCTTGTACCTTGTGTTGCGATTGTCTTATCTCGGCTGTTGTAGCCATCTCTTTTTGACAATTCATACTAGGTTCATCTTGCATCTTGGCTGTTCTAGCCATTTATCTCCTTTTCGTTATCTTAGAGACAGAGTCTAGCTTTATCCCGAATCTTTTCTCATTACATCTTCGTTTATGACTGTCACGACTCGAAGTGGCAAGACTTATCCTGTTCAAAATACTGATCAAGATTGAAGTAAACCTCATAATCAAGACATAGGTCATTCTGAATCTGTTATGAAATCTGAACTTTGTAAGAGATCCTCACATTCCTCCTCATTCCAAGAGTATTACAATCTATTGTTTCAGATACAGGCTGACTTATTATTTCAAGAATATTATAACCCATTGTTTGAAGACCAACAAGACTCTGAAGGGTCACTTTCTAAAATTGAACCTATTGATTCTTTTGAACCTATCGACTCTTTCACGATCTCTCAAAATACTACCAACAATATGGGAGATCCATTCCCCTTCCCAAGGGTAGATAAATTCAATGCTAGTCATAAGCAATCTCCAAACGACCAAGGTCATGGTCAGTCTCAAAATGACAAGAGTTATGATCAATCCCATAATATTCAATATCGAGTCAACATTCGAGACCTTCGCAATTTGAAACAACGACAAGGGGAGCCTCTCCTAACATTTCTCCAGAGATGGAGACAACTATGCACAAAGTATCCGCATGAATTACCTGAGTCTGAAAAGCTCGATATCTTCTTGGACAATCTTGTCCCAAATTTTGGGTACCAAGTACGATTACAAGGTCCCCTTACTTTTGACAATATGATTAGGTGGGCTGTGAGGATAGAAGCGTTTATGGTCAAGAAGGGAGAATTAACTTTGAACAAAGACAACAAGCAAGGACCTTCTCCCTCAAACAAGGATAAGGATAAGATTGTCAACAAAAATATAGATGTTATGAATGACAGGGTTGTTGACAATATGATGCCAAAACCCTTAGAGTCTGTCTTTAATCTCAGCTCTAGCATGTAAACAGTCAATGCCACTGAGAAGGCTACAACAGAAGCTCAATCGCCTTCCAGATTTGCTAGAAACAAACCTTGGATCTCTCATTGTGACATGATCATTGCTCCAGAGAGCAAGGATACTCCTAAACCCAAAACTCCCTTTGTCTTGCGAGGCCCTGCGCCTCCCTCTTATAACTACACACAATCTCTAGCTTGTGCGAACACTATCACTCAATTTCATACAAAGATCATGCTCAAAGGTCCTGAACCTTCGACATCCAAACCAAAACTATCTATGGATAAAGCCCTCACTGAGGAAAACGTCCCCAAAGATCTCGATCTCAATCAGTTCCAATCTATGGTGGGTCATTTAACTTCACCTCACTATTTGTGCTTTTTCCAAAGAAGATGATCATTCCTTAAGCCATCTACATGATTCTCCCCTGCACATTGAATTTATGGAAGGTCCCAAGAGTATCCCTCACGTCCTCATTGACAATAGTGCTAGCCAAAATACTTGCTCTGCTAAGATGCTTACCCAAACGACAGACAACTTTGTTCTTGCCAATAGAGAGTCCATTGAGTTCTATGATGCTAAGCTAAAAGAAATAGAAAAGACCTTGAAGATCAAAGATATTGGCATGGGGGAATATCAGATTGAGTCCGTCTTGTCATTGACAACTCTCCCTCCATCTCCACATTCCTATGAGGAACCTTCTAAAGACGGATTTGGTATTAGCTATCAGAGCTATGAGCTTGACCAACCTAGCTACAACTTGCACTCACATGAAGAAACACAGATTCAGCCTATGACATATGAAAGACCTTTGAATGATCAAAATTCTGATTCAAACTACCAGAAAGAATCTTATCTACCTTCTCAAGTGCTTCAAGAACATGATCTTGGTCCTCACCAGGAGGATTTTATACACTCTACTGAACAGATTTCTACTACTGTAGCCACTACTGAATATGTCATTGCCTCTAATGGCACACATACTAATTGGGAGCAACTGTTGGATGCTTCCCTTATCTTGGGTATGTCTCAAGGTATGCCTATTCTAGATTGTTCCACCACTTTTGCTATTGAACAGACTCCTACTGCTGCCAACTCCAATGGCACATATACTGATTGGGAGCAACTGTTGGACGCTTCCCTCCTCTTGGGTATGCCTCAAGGTATGCCTATTCCAGATTACTCTACTACTTCTACTACTGAACAAGATCCTACTATTAAAGAAACACTTCCTATGTTAGATGACAACAATGAAAAAAGTCTGCCTCCGACTATGTCTCTAGCTGAATGGGACTCTATATCAGATGCTACTACAGAAATACCAGTTGATGCTATGCACTTATATGCTAGTCTTAACAACTCAGAAAGAGGAGAAAGTTATGATCCTCCAGATCAAGCTATTGATGATGATCCTTTCCACACTCCTGTGGAGATCATTCCTATGGCTCCTAGGCCATCTACTCCAAGCTATACTCCTACTACTCCAGAAAATCATGGGTATGTAAGACCCCATTTTGTTACAGCTTCATGGAATATTGGAAGATCCAAAATTGAAATGGTTCCTATTCGTGCACTCTTACCACCTGAAAGGGGACCTAACTCTTGAAATAGACCATCTTGGAATAGATCATCTTGGTTAGGCTCACATAATATTCCTCCAAACTTATCTTACTCTTCTAGGATGACTCACAATCGACAACGCTTTATGGAAGATTACTTTCTTGATCTATCTAATGCATTCATAAATGATGAGGATGATATTGATATATTTGCACTTGAGCCCATCCCATTGACTTTTCTTCCCCATTCATCTCCCAGAAAAGTGGCTTGTCCACTTCCATCTCCATCTCTCCACCTAAACCAGTCATATAAGCCTTTTTCATCCACAATTTCTGAGTCTTTTGGAAGTAACTTGGATGTACAACATAAAAGAAAAAATAATAAGAATCCACTTATATCTCAAGGTCACCATGTCCCATCTAATTGACATGTGACTCCGAAGAAAGAAAAAAGAAATAGAGGTGTTGAAAAGACCGCAAAGGTCCTCAAAGAGAAGAAGACAATCAAAAGCCAAAAAATAAATAAAAAATAGATCTCGAAATCCATCTTACATGTGTTGTCATCAAAAGCACCTCAAAGTAAAGAAGAAAAAGTTCAAAAGCTATGTGGATTCCAAAAAAAGGAAAATCAAAGTTGCCATTAGAGCTTCCAAAATTCTCATGCTTCCCTCCATTCCATCGCCCTTGCCTCTCATACTTTACCCTCTTCACTCCATCTTACCTTGTCCCAAAGTGCATATCAGCATCTCCTCATTGCTAATGACATGACTAAGAAAAATCTAGAATGTACTCTTCCTAAGCATTTAGAGCGTGGGAAATCCGACAAAGAGTTAAGGTGTGTCCATGAGGATATTTGTGGGTCTCACTTAAGTGATCTTTCCTTGACTATGGATCTCTTGACTGTTGGACACTACTGGTTGGCTCTCCTGTTACTGCTACAACATCTGGTTCTGATTCTGCAACTTCTCAGTTGGCTACTACTACAAATGACTGTGTTTCCAGAGATTACTACTGAAGGAGAGAAACTCAAAGAGCCCATCAACGCTCTTCATTTGAAGAAGTTCTACAGCTGACATTCTCAGTATGCTCATGTACATACTTATTGATCCTGAAAAAATTCAAAAAAATTAGATATTGCAAAAAATTCTAAAAATTGCAAAATGTCCTGAAAAAATGATCATCTTAGTGAAAACTTGGCAAACAGGCGCTTTGATGTATCTATTATCTTGGTGAAAACCTGGTAAACAGGCGCCTTGATAATACTCAAAAAAAATGAAAAAAAAAAATACAAAAAAATGAAATATTCAAAAAAATACAAAAAAATAAAAAAAGAGAAAAGTACAAAAAAATTGAAAAAGAGAAAAATGTGCCATTGATGAAAACCTGGTAAACAGGCGTCATGGTAGCAAAAATAGAATCTCTGCCAAGATGGTGAAAACCTGGTAAACAGGCGCCTCTTATTTTCCTGAAGTAACATCTCATCTCAGCGTCGCTTGGCTCTTAATTTCCTGCTTTAGTTTCCTTCCTTTCCTGCTTTAGTTTGTTTTCCTGCTTTGATGTATCTATTATCTTGGTGAAAACCTGGTAAATAGGTGCCTTGATAATACTCAAAAAAAATGAAAAAAAAAAATACAAAAAAATGAAATATTCAAAAAAATAAAAAAAAATAAAAAAAGAGAAAAGTACAAAAAAATTGAAAAAGAGAAAAATGTGCCATTGATGAAAACCTAGTAAACAGGCGTCATGGTAGCAAAAATAGAATCTCTGCTAAGATGGTGAAAACTTGGTAAATAGGCGCCTCTTGTTTTCCTGAAGTAACATCTCATCTCAGCGTCGCTTGGCTCTTAGTTTCCTGCTTTAGTTTCCTTCCTTTTCTGCTTTAGTTTGTTTTCCCGCTTTCCTGCTTTAGTTTGTTTCCTGCTTTGGTTTGCTAGCTCATGTGCTTGTCTTTGAGTTTTCCTCAATTCTTCATAGATTGGAACTGGTTCACACTTGGGGGCACTTGCCTGGTCTAGGGGGCATTGTCCTATCACTTTCGGAAACTCTTTTGAGTATCGGTCGCCAGTGGTTCTCACTATGCCTGCTTGCTGATACCTAGCTCCCGTTTGACCTCTCTTTTCGGGATCTCCTTCTTACATCAGTCGCCAGTGGTCCTCACTGTGTCTGCCTACTAATGTTTCATTCTCTCTTTTGAGAATCTTCCTTGTATCGGTCACCAGTGGTTCTCACTGCGTTCGCCTGCTGATACTTGGTTCGCGCTTCAATATCTTCTTGAGACTTTGTCTCTCACGATGGTCACCAGTGGTTTTCCATTGTGTCTGCCTGCTGTCACTATCTTGTTGAGACTTCGAACGTTATCTTTTCGAATCGACTTCAATCCGCTTGAACATGAACTTAAACTGAAACTAAAACTAAATGCGTGTTCCCTTGAGGCATGTTGAGCTTTGTTTTCTTTGAGTGCTTGTTTGTTTGCTTTGCTTTTTTGCTTTCTGTTTGTTGGTTTAGTTCCAATTATCCAAGAAATCTACATAAGAGGGGTGTCCATCTGTAAGAGCCTTCATCTCGTATTGGATGGCCATGCGTACCTCAACTCCTTTTATATGGACGCCTTGGTGAGGTTGGTTCTTCTCCTTGTTTGTTTTGAGTGACTTCTTTTGCTACATTTGGAATTGCTAACGCTCGTCTTGCTAAGTGAACGTAGGGGTCACTGCGAGCACTCTTTGGCAAAAGAAAGATCTCTCTCATGTTTGATGTGTTTGTTCGCAAGAGACATTCAGGTCATTCTAGCAAATGTGCTTTGATGCTTATGTTAACTTTCTAAATTAAAAGGAATAGGTGTTCAGGTCATTCTGGCTTCTTGTGCCTTAATGCTTACACCTCATTCCGACAAATTTAAGACTTATGTCATATTTATATTCTCATGTTGGGGAGAATTGTATGGCATCTTGTGATTGTCCCGTGCTTAAACGAACTCAATGATGATAAATACGATGAGTCCAACAGCCGAGTCCAGAGGATTGCATTTGTTCATCCTAGGCCTGCATTTAGACTTGCATCTTTCATTCTAGGCTTGAATTTGGAGTGCTTTCTTGTTGCTCTCTTGATTGCTTTCTTCTAGATCTGCCCATCAAAGGTTCTCATCTTTTGTCCCAGTCTCATCTTGGCTGCATCCTTTTTTGGGATCGAAATCGAAATCTGACATCTCTAAGTGGCTCAAAATCGCGTTTTAAATATTGGACTCCTTCTGGATTGAATGCTTGTGCAGTCAGCCTTTTGGTGTCATCTTCCTGCCAGATCCTCATATTTACATCATGTTCTTGAGATCTTTGCTCTTTTCATCAAAGTCAACTCAAGTCAAATTTAGTCAACCATAGTCAACCCTAGTCAAATTTGGTCAGCAGGACCTTTGGATCGCTTCAAAATGCTTCTGATCTGCTTTATTCTTCTGGATCTTCGATCTTATCTTTGCTTTGCAAACTCTTTCTGTCAATCATCTTCTGACATGTCATCTTTTGATTTCGCTCCCGAGGGGGCAGGATGATTACATCATTTGAATCTTGTTGAATCTATTCTTGAATTAGTCTGATTTGAATCATTAGTCCTCATTGCTAGGGGCATCTTCACGCCTCACATCTTGTCATCTGGAAATCTATCTCTTAGGTATCTGAGCAATCTAACTCAGATCCTTGAGGATCATTCTTCATTCTGGAGGTGGTTCTTGAAATCTATTAGGTATTGGGGCAATCTAACCCTGATTCTTGGGAGTCAATCTTCATTCTAGAGATGACTTTCGAAATCTCTTTTAGACCGTTATCTGGGCAATCTAACCTGGGTCTTAGAGGGCTGAGCTTCGTATTGGGGCAATCTAACCCCGATTCTGGAGACAGTCCTAATTTGCATCTAAATCTCACTCTGGGGCATTGGGGCAATCTAATCTTGATTCTCGTCTCTCTCAAGAACCGTTGTCTTTGCAATCTAACTTAGACTTCGAAAAATTCATGCTTTGATCTACTTTCATCTATCACTTCAGACTATTCTTTGAATCAACGCGCTGTTCGCACATCAATTCAAAGAGGGGCATATGTAATACCCCAAAATTGGCACCTAATAAATTCAATCAATTTTGGTGCATTCCGAAAATTTTCTTTCTCTTACCTGACTTAATTCGACTTGATGTCAATTGCAAAAACCCCAATTTGCAATAATCAAATATTAAATTAATTCCTAAAGTCTTTGACTTAATTGGCTAAATTACCCCTATGATAAATTAATTTAATTCTAAAGTCCTAAGTGCTTTCTAATTAAATTAAATCCACCCCCTTTAGCTAATTACCCATAAAAAAGGAATTAATTAATTGCTTGTTATTTGAATGGACACCTTTTCTTGAATTAATAATTTGAGATATTCGAAAGGTCCTCATGTGACATTTTCCATTCTTTTAATAAAGTAATTCATGCTTATTTGTCCCAAAAGGGATATGAAGGGTTAGGAGTTTCGAATCAAGAAACTCTTCATTCCTCTCCGGGCTTCTCTATTTATTTGGGCTCTTTTTCTTCAAGAGAGAGCAATTTTTGAGAGCATCCGTACTATAGCATTTTTTAGTCTCATATCTCATTATTTTCAAAGCTTTTTTATTGCATTATTTAGTTTAATTTCTCATATTAGTGTAATTGCATTTCATATTTAGATTAAATTTGCTTACTTGTTCTTAGTCTAATATCATCTTTATTTCAAAATCAAATAAAAATCTGCATTTCATATTTCTTTCAAAGTTTTCTAGATTAATTGCATTCATTCTTAGCTTAGTTTCATCTTGCTCATCTTTATTGCTTCTTGAAAATCCTCCATTGTTGAATTGGTCTCCCGACTGTTGGCTCTCGTTCTGAGAGTATTTAAACACCCCATACACATAGGAGGCAACAGGTCGCCTCACCATGGAATTTGGATTGAGTTCTTCATACTCTCTCCCGAATTCTATCAAGTGAATAATGACCATGTTGTGTTGTGCCTGATTTAGAGGTCACATTTAGTCACATATAGTTCTAACTTTCGCAAACTTCCACTGTTCGAATTAAACACCTTTCGAAAATACCAAACTTAGCACTATGTTCTATTATATTGGCAGTCGCATAATATAGGATTAATATTATCTTTATTTGTGATGTCGTATCCTCGGTGTTGCAAATGATTGGGCCAGTATCATGAAGATATTTTACCAAATCTTTCTCTGCCAAATACTCAAATATGGCTACCGAGTTTGACAGTTAGCTAAATGTCAAGAGATAGACTGATTGGTAAGGTTTGGGTATAAACTGAAACTTATATAGATGGTGGGTGGATTCCATGACCAAAAGGCGAGACACAAGCAGTTCAGATGAAAGTGTAGATGCGAGGAGGAAAGTCAGGATTAGCATCTTAGCAGGCTTTTCAAGGTCATGGACGATGAAATCAGAAAGTCCATTAAAACAATAATGGGGCAGAAGGTGCTGCAGGGTGGACACAAGCACCACGGTGCACTGATGGATGTAAAGAAAATGTATTAAATATTTAATTTTAACCTTTGATAAGATAACTGAAGTAATACAATAATTTTTTTGGTTATTAAAGATTATATTTTTACAATCAAATTGTCAAGTTATTAGATTTTGTTTTGCATTGATTCTAGTATACTGTTCCACTCTATTTTTGTGTTGTGGTGCAATTTATGTTTAATATCTTTTTCTATCATACTATTCCACGAAACCACTATATTTTCGTGTTGCGATGCAATTTATACTGAGGACAATAATTATTATTTAATAAATATTAACTAAAAAATATTATTATATTTTATTTTGTATTTCATACTTTATCTTTTTCTAAAATACTCTTTCACACAATTTTTGTGATATGATCAGGCTGGAACCTTAAATCTACATAACGAAGAATCCAAAATCTTAACACGAGCTTACTAGTTGTACTTTGGAATCATGGCCTTTGAACATATTATATCACTCAATTTTCTTAATATAAAGTGAGAATTGTTATAAAAGAATTGAAGCTTAAAAAAATGCGAGTTGAAAAATATGATGATTCATAATATTTGCTGTGAATAGACACAGCACACTAGCTTCCAAAAGAATGCAATTGGCAGGTATCTTTCATTTTCCACCATGGTTATCTATTTAATAGCCAAATTGTAATGCTTCAACAATTTTTTAAAATATTTATTTTTTATCCTGAATGGAGGGAAAGTTATAAAGATAACAGCTACATCTAGTAAGTGGATGAGAGAAACATAGTCCAATAAAAATTCAAGCATGACAAATCAATACAGAATACAATAGACCTTACAATGAAGGAACATTTAATTGAGCTTGCATTGAAAACGTGTACTCCACGGCAGAGACTTAAAGTCGAGTGGCCCATGTCAGCCAAGCACAGTAAGGAGAGTGCAGATAATTCAATTCCCACCCACAGATGTCCAGTCAAGTCAATTTAATTGTTGGTAGCTACACTAACCGTAAACATGGAAGCAGCTGGCTGGTTGCACTTTTTGATCTATATTTAATATATCACAATAGTAGAATTTAATTAAGTAGAACTATTAATTGAATTCTAATAAAACGACTTAGAACAGTACATTAGATCTTTACCAAAAAAGATCAAATTTCAGATATGTCTATTATGAAGCCTGCTCTCGGAAAGCTATTATTGAAGGGTATTTAGAGCTCGAGAACAATGTCCACTGGAGAGGTTGCAAGCGCTCTGTGGAGAAGGTTGGGTTTTCTGCTATACATTAATCATTCTTGTAATGTATTAAACATATCTTTGCTGATTTTACACTCATAAACAGCCCTCTCTGCCAATGAATGGCAAACTTTGGTTACATCATGAGCACATAAAAACATTTCTTTGGAACTCTCATAACATTCTGTTTCGTCTTTTTTTCAAGAGGTCGACAAAAATAACTGTGTTTGATGCAGGTTGCAAGGCAAGGTCACAATAATCACAGGCGGATCAGGAGGCATTGGAGAGGCCACTGTTCGGCTATTCGCAAATCATGGATCCAAAGTCATAATTGCAGACATTGCAGACGATGCTGGTATCAAATTGGCGGATTCCCTTTCTCCCTGGGCGACATATGTCCACTGTGACGTGAGCAAGGAGGAAGACGTGAGCGCAACCGTGGATTTGGCAATGCAAAAGCACGGAAAGCTTGACATAATGTATAATAATGCAGGGACCGTCGGCAAACAAAATATGAGCGTGACAGAGTATGATATGCAGGATTTCGAGCCAGTGATGAATGTCAATGTAAAAGGGGTAATGCACGGCATTAAGCACGCAGCCCGCGTCATGATACCGAAGAGAAAGGGCAGTATTATATCTACAGCTAGCATTACAGGAATAGTAGGAGGACTTGCTCCTTACTCCTACACTGCCTCCAAACATGCCATTATTGGGCTGACTAAGAACGGCGCAGCAGAGTTGGGGAAAAGTGGCATACGAGTGAACTGTATTTCTCCTACTATAGTTGCCACAGATATGCTATTGAATTATATGGGAGTGACCCCTTCAGGAGAGGCAAAGGCAAAGGTGGAGGCGATGGCTCAAGGCGTATCCCCTTTAAGAGGAGCGAGTCTTAAAGCAGAGGATATTGCAGAGGCTGCTCTGTATCTGGCCAGTGAGGAATCCAAATATATGAATGGTCACAATATAGTGCTGGATGGGGGCCTGACAGCTGTACGAGATGAAAGTGCAGTGTTCGGAAAATGGTAATGAGTAATCTCTTTGAATAAATGTAAGCCTGCAGTAGATGTCCTGTGTGTGAAAAGGGACATAAATCACTTTAACACAACATCGCAGGCAACAGATATGTATCTCTGAAATTAATAGATAATAATATAAGTTTTCGTTTAAGCTTAAAGGATAAAAGCTGTCTTTCATTAATTATAGTATTTTTGTTCTCCATTTAACTGTATAGAAAGTTTTTACATTAATTTGGATGATGGATACAGATTGTGATTCCAAATGCTATGCAAAAGAATACTACAAAGTTGAATTGTGAAACAAAAAGGCTACTATTAATAATCTATTTTCTGTAATTAATTAATAATTATAATATGTTTTCTTAAATATACCAAATGAAATTAAATATTAATACTAATTTTTTATCAAGCTGAGAATGTAAAAGTCATATGATATAAATCAAAGCTACATAAATAGATTTATATTCAAATATGAAATTGATTTTGTGAAATTACTCAGTACTGTTTTATGTTTGATATATTTCCAACTAATTCTACTAAAATTTAGAATAGTTAAAAAAGATCTTTACGCCGTAGGCGTTTCCTATTTGGAAAGCCTCGGCCTGATTTTAACGATCAACGACCGGAAGTGCTGTAGAGCCCAATGACGGACATTGGGAGCTTCTGAGCCGTCCGTTCATTTTTGCTGCCACTTTACACATCGACGATTTGTCCCTGTCAAGTCATGCGTTCCTTTTCATTGCCATTTAAAAAAATTTCAATAGGGTGTCCAATCGCCACTTTAATGAGGATGTCTGACCGTCCATCCTGCAGACAATCTGATCGTCCCTGCTGCATCCTCAATCAAATATCTATCCGCTCATTATAGTTCAAGCTGGCTTTAAGTACTGACAGAAATATGTCTTATCCCTGACATATCGGTTATGCACGGAATAATCACAGCAGCCCGCCCAGCTTTCACAAAAGACCTAAACATTCTCCTCAATTCATCAGATCTTCGAAATATAACCACATTTACTGGCGAATCCAACAAACATGCTGCTCAATCAATTCGGAACAGGGGAGGATTCCAGAAGCAAAGATAATGTGAGGCAAAGATATTCTCCGTCCCATACATGTATGATACGATGGGAAATGTTAATGAAATCAAACATACAGTTAATTCAATACCTAATATGATTCCACAAACATAAGCCCTTGACAGAAATATTCTGGAAAGTGTCACGGGTTTACACTGGCTAAACAGTACGTGATGCAAGGACATTCCGTAGCCAATTTTACATCTTCTGTTCTTTACAAATTCGCTATGAAATCGGAATGAAATGTAAAGAATCAATGCTATGACAGAAAATTAACAAGCAGGTAATGGCTTACTGAGTGCGAGACCTCTTTGAGCTTCGGCCTTCCAGATTGATTTTATCTGGTTCAGACGTCACCAACTTGGGAAGCACTGTGTTAAACAAGGTATTGATTGAGTTGGCATTCATGGCCAATTCCAATACCTCTATTTGAATATAGCTCCCGAATATAGTTGATTTTTAGAAATTGAATTAGGAAGACAAGCCCTCTTTGTTGTAAAGGGATGTAAAATCAATTTGCAGATTCCACCCTCTGGTCTTCTCCAGGCCGCCCTCTAGAGAAGTGTCTGCCCTCCTCAATTTAAGGTATCTGTGAAAGCATCACAATTTTTGACTCCCCAATCATCAATGTGTTGACATACCACTTGCATGATCAACTCCCCAATTCATGATGTTAGACAACTGCTAGGCCTGAAAAGAAAGGAGAATGCACATCATCAACTGAGAAATACAAGCCCTCTCTGTCATCAACGTTGATCCCAGAAGGGCTGCAAAATCAAATTACAGATTCCAGCCTTGGTCTTCTCCAGGCCGCCCTCTAGAGAAACAATTTAAGTTGCCTGCTTTTTCTCAACGGTTATGCTTTTCTTTTAACGGCCATGCTTTTTCTTTTTTTCAACGGCCATGTTTTTTTTCAGAGCTGTTAGAGCACGTTGAAGAGATGGATTAACAAAGAGAGCTGTTAGGGAAGGCTTCAAAAATCATTGAGCTAAAACTATTTTGTTGATTGTTGTATAATTACCACTGCCATCTTGCGCAACAGTCACCGCACTGTCAGGTATTATCACAGTAAAACGATATTATCATCTTGGAGAAGTCTTCTTCTATCCGCAGCGGACAACCAAGATGGAAATTTCTCATGACTTGCATGTTGGCCCTGTTCTGACAACGAACGCCGGTTATGGTGTCTTCCCACAAAAGAAATATTCTTCACCAACACAAGAGAATTACTGAGAAGCCGCGATACATTACTTAAATAGCCACTGAAAGTCGGTTGTCGACCTCCGCTGGCCTCCTGAAAGCCTTCCAAACAGGTGGCCTGATTGGTGAGAGTTGCACTCAGCCAAGTCTCAACATCAAATGCCTGCCTCCACGCCAAAGAGTTACTGTTAGAGTTCGTTGAAATTTAACAGAGGTTTCTCCAAATCAAGCAGCTGGATGCAGTCTTCAACCGCGCCGAGTTGTCGTAGGGTGATTGTATATCGGGTTCCAATCCGAGCGCCTCCGACAAGATCGCCAGCAGCTTGCTCGCCAAACCCATCAGCGCCTCGCTGTACTTGTCCACAATCTCTCTGCAAACAGAGGAAAAATGTAGTGGAGGCGTGCATCGTAGCAGCAACAGGGGGCCTTGTGTTCGGCTATGACAACAGAATCTCAGGTTTTTTTTCAGTTCTTTTGAAATTGAATGAATAAAACAAAATGCTCCGTCCATAATACATGCACAATGTAGAAACAAAGACAAGGCACGTGGACTATCCTCTAAAATCTATGCCATACAGTCCTCCAACTCAGATCCACGTCTCTAATAGCATGCAAAACAATTCATTTGGTAGATGGCAAGTGTCCCTCTTGACCTGCAACGCACTGCTACAGTCCTTACCACACGTGAGTTCTCTGGTTTGGGAATTTGTAATATTAGAGAAAATTTGTTTTGATAAAAGTTTAAACTCGAAACCTGCAGCAACCTATCGGATTTTGCGCCATAGAACATGGTAATCTGACGGTCGGATCTTAATATCTTGGACGGTCTTCGTTCCAGGAAAAACGAACTCCCAAAAGCAACTTCTATTCTAGATTTCCACTTACTCGTCATTTTAATCTGCATAAGAATACAAAGGTGTCTATATTTGATATTAAAGATGCTGATATTTGTGTAAAACAATTGTTTATGTAACAAATAGAAAAATAGAAATAAAGATCTATACTTTAACTCACCTAATTTTTAATTCAAATTATACTACTAGGTTTGGGTAGACGGCAATCTAATTAGTGTCAAAAAAATATTTTTAAAAAATATTTTATTTATAAAGGTTTTCAAAATAAGTTTACTCCCTCATCCACTATTTCCACAACGAGATCCACAACATTGCACCCATAAAAAGGTTACGAGGATAGGAATTTTCAATTATATTACACGTGTGTACATAAGTCCTGAAAATAGTCTCTTTATACACAAAATGAAGGGAAAACAAAAGTTCGTCCATGTCATTCTTTTAGCTTTAATAATTGTTTATATTTCTTTTATTTATTTTTTAATACTTTGAGAGAATTTTTCAAATATAATTTTAGTTATCAAGAGGAACAAAATAGAAAGTTATTTTATTATTACATTTTATATTAAGAGAATGATGTATTAATTTGATACATTAATTTAAATAATTTTATAGCTATTAGTTTATATTTATATAGAAATTTCTAATTTGATTCTTATGTTCAAAATTATTTTTCCTCTTCTGAAGTCTTCTTTCTTCAATCCAATCTATTTGGAGTTTGGGTATAATAATATTAGAATTTTCATCTATGTATAGGTCAATTGTTATTTTTATCAATCATAAGTTTTATTTAACAAATTCATAGAGTATAATGCATCAATTAAAGGTTTATAGACACCTTGTTTTATGACAAAGTGTCCTACTAGAATTTCATGAGTTAGAATTTGAGTGAGACAAAAGCATTCACAAAGTATTACGACATCTCAATCTCAAAATGCTTCACTTCATGTAAATATTACCTCAAAAGAGGTCATTATCATTAGAAAAGGATTTTTTCTCACCTCTCACCTCTTAGATTTGCTATGCCCTTTACAACACCATTTAGTGAGGAGAGAACTATTATTGTGTTTCATACATGTCCCTTAACATTTGGTGGATTCTTATTTCAAGTTTTGTTATAAATCCATTATTATTAGTACCCCATCACCTCACCACCTACAAGGCTCATCCATCTACAAACCCAAAAGCCAATCAATCTAATAGTCACACTTCTTAAACAAACATTCAATCACCCACAAGTATATAACAATGATTTAGAAACATTCTCTATCATTGTTTTAGTCAAGTTATTTCTTCTAGGGTTTCAACAATTCTCTTTCTTATTCCATCTTGATCTAGGGTTTGAACATAGTTTAAAAATTCAATTATAATAATTTAACATTTAGTTAATTTGTAAATAATGCTTTTAAATTTCATCTAGGTTCTTAATTGAATCCACTATGTTATGTCTTAGCTATCAAGATTATAAATTAATTTACAAATAATTTTAATACAATTCAAATTCATTTCAATTGAATTGAACAAGATTCATAGCATGTAGTGGACATGTGGGGGCCCTACTATTAGAATAATGTATTGCTTGCAAACACCACTATATGAGGTATATATTAAATACTAGTAAAAAGTACAATCCTAAAATAAAATAGGAAAAATAAATATAACTACTTATTTTTCACTCTATCCTTAGTCCTGACTCCTCCCTCACCACAAGCCACAGAACAAACCCTTGCATTGGATTCCTTTTCAACTTTTCTTTGTAACAATCTTCCCTTTGGAATCAAGTAAAGTGCACCCTTAAAAGTGTAAGCCACGCGGCCAGAATATCTCTATATAGAGAAAGGCCACATCAATCCATATCACAGTTTTGGCTATACAAGGATATGTTTGAGTTGGATTTACTGGTTTAGAATATATAAAAAATGAAATAGGGAGAAGTTGGGATTTTCTCTCAAATATGTATTTTTGGAGGGATCCATTGCACCTTACAAATTGATGAAAATAGATGTTTAGAAAAAAAAACATTAAACTTATTTCATATATATTGAATTTATTTTTTCAACAGTTTTAGGTTGTTTTTCATTCTCAACAACTTCAACAGCTTGTTCTTCATCCAATTCAACAGGCTCTGATTGAAGACCTTATCATTTATGTTTAGGAACACTAAGACATTGTTCATTCTGAATAGACTCTATAGTCTTTACATCCTCCACTTTAGAGGTTGCGATTCAATTACTTGTGATTCTTGTAGCTCTATTTTAGTAGCCTCCTCTTTATATTGTTGTGCTTCAAATGCTGCTTCAAGAACCAGTAGAAATTATAAGCACAAAAACAAAAACATGCTAAAAGAAAGATCATAAAAAGATTTAAAAACTATAAAACATACCCAATTAGAATACACTTGGTGTAAATGGGAAGATAATATGTAGAAGAATAATGATTTCTTATAATAAGGGTAATTAATATGAATTTCAACCTTATTATTTTATTTTAAAAGATATTGTAAATCAAATAGTAAAAGTACTGAAGATTCAAATTCTATTTCTACATTATTGTGTCCTAACATGATCCCAGTTACTAGGATCATATAACATTCATTAGGTGCTTCTTGATAGTCCATGCTACTTATATGTGCCTCATTCTCCACAGGCACTAAGAAGAAAGTCTATGCACTGGAGTCCAAATGGTATATATCGCTTAGTCCCAAAGTGTAGCTTGATGTGCTTGGTAGGCATGCAGCTCCACATATGGAAGGAATTGAACAACTAAGACATGTGGCAATTAATAGCATTGGATATGTGTCATTTGAACTCATTGACATTGATGTGCATTTACATTGTCATTTTAGATGTTTTTGCTAATTATCATGTGAGCACATTATACTACTTCAAGTCATGAATGCAAGGGCATCATTTTCCCCTTTGCTAAACCAAATAAATATCTGTCCTCCACAACTTGTCTAACTTACGTTGCCCTTCCAAATAAGCAAACACTAATGTCAGAATAGAGAACGAAAAAAAATAAAATTGAGCAAGCATTTGAATTTGAGAGTTTTCAAATAACGAAATTACACGCTTTGAAAGTAATTATTAGCTGATAGTTAGCCGACATGGGTGTTGGCCACCAGAATTCAGTGTTCTCACGCCACAAACCAATCATCTTCCATCGTCCATTAAACTTGCTTGTCATAAATATGTCGCTAACTCTCATCCACAATAGATATAGAATTTATTATGTATTTCTCTATAAATTAGATGAATTGGCAATACAATAATAAAGGTCATTTTGTGGGTTTCTCCTCTATGCCTTATTTACAACTTGGTATCAGAGCCTAAATTGAGTGCTCCAAGTTTGCAAAGATCTTCATTAATTTGAGTGTCTTTGTGTAAAATGGTTTTCAACTATTATATTCACCAAAATATTGAATGAACACAATATCTTTGAAGGACACGTAGACCACTCAAGCTTTATACTTACTGACAATGACATAACAAACTGAAAGGATGAATGAAATTTAATTACATGTTTTAAAATGATGAAAACTACAAATGAATTGCAAATATTAAATCCAAATTCAATGTTACTAGTTTCCCTCAATTCTTCTTATTTCTTTTTCATTCATATAGTACATAGTAACTTGATCACTTTGTATATTTTTATTCCAAAAAGATTGTATTTTATTGATTATTTTAACATATACATCTTCATTGATGATTATCAAGATCATTTTTTTAATAATCTTATACATAATTACGGCGTACCCATTACACAACAAGATGCGATTGCTAGTTAAATTTGTATCGGCTATGAAACAACTCTCCTTTCAAAAACTACACTAGTAATGGCAATGAAGAAAATGACAAAAATGGCATTAGAAACAGATTCGAGTTCTCAGTTCTCTTTTGCTTGCTGTTATATTTCTACATTTGCACTACTCGACTAAATAACAAAGATGTGCTTGTTTTCTCCCAATTTAGAGTACATTATTTCTATAATGCTTTTACGGTCTATTAATCATCATACTTGAGAAAAAATAACAAAGATGTGCTTGTTTTCTCCCAATTTAGAGTACATTCTTTCCATAATGCTTTTACAGTCTATTAATTATCATCCTTGAGAAAAAGCGAAACTTATTTCATCAATAAATGTGGCCCACAGTATTTGGACTTCTTTGTTTGCACTTTTACGTTGTCTTCCAGCCTCCATAGGCTATACACGTGAAGCTTCTAATGGACAGGGACAAGCAATTATAAGTAGATCTGGAATGAAATGAATTAGTCAAATATATATATTTGAAATCATTTTTATAAATGAAAAATATTATGTTCACTTATAGTCTGTTAGGATATTATTTAATATCTTTATTTGTTGTTGGAGTGTTCTATCAGTTGAATTATTATTAACTTTCTTTGATCAGTCCATTGTCAATCTGGACATGGCTTATTTTTAGCACTTCTATTTAGACTAATGCTTCTATTTAAACCAATCTACATATACTTGGGACTCCTAGCTAACCTTTGATATGACATATTGAGTTTTACTGTACTGTACTGTTTAGATTGCAGTTGTAGATCAGAGCATACTGGTTCAGCGGGTGACAGAAATTATTTCAAAGATAAAGCTCCTGCAGAATGGGGTCATTTATTTCAAAGATGTAATAAAGCATATCAATACACATGCACAAGTTTTTAGACTTCTGATAGTTTGCATTAGCAATTAATAAAAATGTTGACAGTTAGATTCGGTGCATGAGAGTGCGTTAGTAATTTTACTTGCCACCGTAATAATTGGCAGTTGTAATAAAAATGCAAAGTGGTTTACTGTTAAGCAGAATAAAACAGCTGCTAGTAGCAGTGTTAGTCTCAATCATCTATGTAGCTTTGGGGTTGAAAAATGCCTCTAAATGTTAAGAGACTATGTTTTAAATGTAAGCTTCTGTGAATTATTTTTTCTGCAATAATGATAGAGTGCACTCCATTCTGCCTTTACAAAAACAGAGCACTCTGTTTTTTTTTCCTGTTTTATGATTGCATTGTTGTAAAATATCTTTTCCCTGTTGTTAGAATTTACAAATATCCAATTTCGTTAAAGCTGAGAGCTGACAAAAAATATGAAGTAGATCTTTTACCCTAGCACATTGTGATAAATTCAAGACCCCTAAAGCTGCGAGCTTTCCGAAAGTGCCAAGAAAAGTTTGTAAGCTAGCACAGTGAGATAAATTGAAGACCCTCAAAGCTGTGAGCTTTCCAAAGGATTCTCGTAAACAAATTAAATTTGAGTGCATGAAAACTGTTTGAATTTATAAAGCAGGAAGTTGGCAGATTTGCTCAGGTAGCTCCCACATCTTTTAACTGTTATCGAAAATCAAAGTTTCCAACTCACCATATACAAAATCAACGAGACGCTCTCTCAGCCTTTCATCTTCGATTGTTTCTCCCTTTTCTGAAGATTGGGGCAAGTTACACAATTCCCACTTTTGTGTAAGTGATCACCAATAATTTGGAGGGCTAGCGGTAGCCCACTGCAAATTTTTAGGATTTTTTTAAAATGATCTTTTTTAATGGTCTCAACTTCAGTCTGGCCTTTGAACAAAAAAAATGGATGCATCTCCGCACAAGGCTGGGTTGACCATCAAAGACATCTATAAGTGTTAAATTTCTTGTTGTTATGAGAATTTGGTATCTTGGGCTTGGGGAAGGTGTCTGTCATAACCAAATTTCAGACAGTAAAACTATTTTAAATAATTGTCGACTCTTTATAGATTTTTTGGCATGGTTGCTTGTTGACGACTTAAGTCGACTTAATTGTTTTGTTAGACATGTTTTATGATATGATGGATTAATAAATATCTAAAATTTTCTATTTTTAGTTAGAATGTTATTTAAATGCAAAAAGGATTTATCATGTTAAGAAAGGATGTTATGTGTAAAATACCATATTATGATGATTTGATTTAAGATATGCTAGATGAGTTTATGCAAGTTGAATTAATGATTAATTTAGTAACTAACCTATTGATGTGAGGTTTAAGTGCTCTATTTTGGACAGGACAGAAGACAGGGGCTTGGCCGAGGTAGGGGAGCCTAGCTCCTCGGTAAGGATGAGTTCTGAATTATTTGATTGAATCACATACCACTTAGACTTTAAAAGTTTTCAGAAATAAATTATGGATTGAAATGTGTAAAATCTTACTCATTCGTTTTTGTATGCGTTATAGTTGATGTTTAGAGAATATTTGATCATTTCAAAAATAGAAAAGATGGTGTGGCTAATTTTTATTTTCTTATTCTTTATCATTTAGAATGTTTCGATGAAATTTGAACTTATCTCTTATATTTAATTATATTGTATAATTTTATATATATATTAGTTTGAGTATGCTTGACTAGTTTCAGAATTTAGTTGAACATCTGATAGTGGCCATAGTTTTGAGGAAAGAATTTAGGAGAATTTATAATTACCTTTTGTTAAAATTGATGGGGAGAGTTGAATGTCTCTATGATATTTAAACTATCTATTAATCTTTACCTTGTTGACACGATATCTAAGGAGGTGACTGCTAATTAAGAGGAATGCGCTACCTTCAGAAGTGGGGAGTCTTCTCTTTTGAAAGCCTGGAGTAGAGGAAAAGGCAGCTGGAGATGAGGAAAAAAAATGACATTCAAGGGGAAGTTACCTTGAAATTAACACAAAGAGAAGGAAATAAAGGAGAGCACGTTTGGGGGCAAAGGACACGTGGTTGTACAAGAGAGGAGAGAGGAGAGTTTTGGGGGAATAGATAGAGGAATGAAGAGGGAACTGCAGAGTGAAGAAAAAATGCAGGGAAGAAGAGTTAAATAAGAGGAGGATGCACATACGAAAGGGGGACACAAGGTTTTGAAGGGAAAAATAACGCAAAAAGGTGAAGAAGTAAGTCTTAAAAAAACACAGAGTAGGGGGAGATTCTTTGGATTTTATTAAACAATCAGCAAAGGAGGAATACAGGATAGCAAAGAGAGGAAAGAAGGCATAATCACACCACTAGAATAGCAATTGGGTGCTTTAGAAGATGTAAAATTCTAGGTTCCCCTTTTTCCTTTTGTTATGAATTATGAATAATTTTCATTGATTGGAATCTTAGAGACTTACAAAAACTTTCAATTTCTGAATACGATTCAAACTATTTAAAAGATTTCCCCATAATGGTTTTTCCCGTAATGCTACCAGGTGCCAGATTATCAGACTGATTTAATATGTGTTATCATTTTTTTATTTAGACCCAATCTCTTCATTAGTTTATATGTTTTCTGCAAGAATGGAAATTGAACATTAGTATGATATCGTATTTGATTGTTATGATTGGCATTTTCAAAATTATATTACCATATTGACTATAAATAGCGAGTTTGGGAAAAGGCACATCAATTTCTGAAATTTCACTATACCAGAGCAATATAAAATTTAGTGTACACTTAGCATGAAAATTTAAACATTTCGGTAGGCTCTGTTTCTAATATTGACCTATTCTGTCCAGCCAGTAAATTATCATATATATATATATATATATATATATATATATATATATATTAGTATAAGGTGACAATTTTATTTAACATCATATATATATATATATATATATATATATATATATATATATATATATATATATATATATATATATATATATATATATATATATATATATATATATATATATATATATATATATATATATATATATTAGTATAAGGTGACAATTTTATTTAACATCATATTCTTAGCTCAATGACTTGTGTGGAGAAGATAAAACAGTGAACAGTAGGATGAATTTCTTACATATCTAAATGAATTTCTATCTTCTACGATCCTTCCACAAGTGTCAAGCCAAGGGGAAAATTGCTCCAGACAGGATTCCATTTGCCTATCACTGTTGATTTATGTATGGCTGATTGTTTTGCCATAAAACAATTAAATTACATTTTTATTATCAATTTATTATGTTCCTTCAATGTTTAATTCCAATTAACTTCTGCACAATTTAGAGAGACCGAGCTTTCTATGTTTAGAGTTTGGCGTGGTGAGGACTCCTACGTACATAAAGTGCATTAATTTAAACATAGGAAGCATAACATTTTCTCTATGCTATTCTAGTTTGTAACATGTTAATTAACTTAAACACTTATCCTTCTGATGTTGTATTTAAAATTGATGCCAATATTCAGGCCATAGCAGTTGAAACTTTGCCTTCATGTCCCTACACTGGTTGTTGTTGTTTTTTTTCATTCCAATTAAGTAGATACATGCATTAATAGTCAATATTTTTATTGTTTTTGATATCTTAATTTGATGAATTTTGCTCAATAATCAAATATGTCTCAGTTTTTCTCTATATTTTCCATGCATAGAAAAATTTGGTAAAAATCAGAATTAAATATATTCAACAAATAAGATACTCACCTATTTTAGAAAGAAACAGTTAGTTATTTAAATTTATATTTTGAGGAAAAGAAAAGAATCAATTAGAAAATGAAATTATTATTTACTTTAGTTTAAGAATATACACGTAATGTGGAAAAGATAGAGAAGGGTAATTTAGATTTAATAACCTGTCAATGAAATTGATTTTGAAAAAGATTCTTTGGCCAAAGATTTGTTTCGCATATGTAACATTAATATGCTTGGTTAGTTTTTTTGTATTTTCTCTCTACCACTCTGTGATTAGGATTTCTACTTCTACTAAAGATTGTTAAAGTAGTTAGATTCACAGTTGCATCATATTCTTCCGACTCATCAGTGCCGAGTTGCTAGTCTCCTCGAGCAGGATCGGTGCGTTTCCATTTCAGGGTAAGCCCCGAGGGAGCTAACCAATCCATGGTTGGGTGGAAAAGGCGCTTGGACCACACTCCCGTCTCAGGATTTGCTGGTGGACGTGCTGTCTAAAGGCTTAGGAGACATAGATTGTTTATAGTGTGGTGCATTGTCATAGTTTATTTGACGGTTTGGAAAATAAATAATATTCTTTGATTATTGTATATTTTGATTTATATGTTTGGATCGATAGAAGGTCAAGAATTTGTAATTATGAAGTATTTACATTGTTCGTATGATTGTACATCTCGACGATATGGTCGAATGTTGTAATTTGTAACACTTTTTTTTTTATCATTATTGTATATCGACTTTTATGGTTGAATTATGTAACATTGATGACATACATAGAATATATTTTGTCGACCTCGAGTATTTTAGTATTGTGAAATGTTTAAATTCTTTATGGGAGATTTAATCTTTATAGTCTCCCAAGTCCTGTGGCAGAAGCAAAGCTCACACCATTGATGATATTTTTACTAGAGCCCTGAAGACTAAGATAGGCAAGTGGGAAGGATGTGCATCCCAATGTTTCAGCTGCAAACCAAAAATAACTAATGTTTTAAAAAAAAAAAAATTGAAAATCCTGAATTTAATACAATATACTGGTTTCTTCTGCGTCCACTATCAAACTTACAAAATTATCATAGTTTAACAGTATAAATTAAGGAAAACTTGATGAATTTATTACTTTGGTTCTCACCCATAAACATGATGAATGGAAAAAAAATTACATACTCACAATGTCCAAGAGTGCCCATATTCCTTTTTTTGCAGCCAAGCGGATTTTATTTCCAAATGTTCATTCAAATATTCAGGAAACAGTAACACACTAGTGAAGGCAAAAGAAAGGCAGATGGCACGCAGAAGCAACAAGGGAAATCAGGCACGCGGGCAGCTAGGACAATAACCCGAGCTCGGATGCCTTTGACAAGATCTTGAGAATATAGACTTATCTATTTCTTTACAGCATGTATGGAATTAAAAGGACGGATTTTTTTATACTACAAACTATTTGGAGTGCAAAGATTACAAACAAATCCAAGAAACTACAACAATAGAAAAATTAATAAAACAAGCAGAATATAATTAAAAAATTTATTTTTTGGTAATGTAGAATGCATGTGGACCATGTGTATGAAGAAATGTTCTATGACCGTGATGCTCATGAATATTTACCATTTTGGTAAAGTTGTAACCGAATTTCCACGTTTCACCAAGTCTAATTCGCTGACTCTAGAATTTTCATCTGCTACACGATTCTTCCATTGAACCAAATATTCCCAATAATCTTTCCTTCTTGTTTTTCTAGCAATGCGTGAGCCAATAATTTGATCTACGCTTTCCAATTCCTTTTCTAGCAATTATGTGCCCATTCTAGCACATCTAGCAAGGTGATCAAACAGTAGTTTGTCCCACTTTTCTTTACGAAGAAAATGTCATCGGTGAATAAAAATGAAACTTAGCCTACTTCGATCAAACTGGGGAGTCTGATTGAAGCGGCATAACCAATTTGATTAGAGTGAAAGGGCTTCAATCGAATCCCATGTCATTGGATTCCATCAAAGTGATACTCTGATCAAAGCTTCTTTTAACCGAATTTAGCAAGCTCATTTTATAAGGTCCATGTTGATAGTTATTTTTTCAAAGTGAAAAGTTTACGTGGGCTCCACAGATGACTTATAGTGAACTGCCTTGGCTGAGGCATTTTTCAGCAAGGTTCATGCTATTTTACTGGACACAACAACACTGCGTGCTATTATGTGCACTATTTTCTCTTTCTTTTTATTTAAATTATAAATCCTATGTTTTTTTGTTTTTTTAATCTATTATTAGAACTTATATATATATATACATACATAGATATATATATATATATATATATATATATATATATATATATATATATATATATATATGTATGTATATATATATATATGTATGTATATATATATATATATATATGTATGTATATATATATCTATGTATGTATATATATATCTATGTATGTATATACATATATATACATATATACATATATATACATATATACATATATATACATATATACATATATATACATATATACATATATATATATCGTCATTAAAAAAACATTGGAAATTTATTAGAAAACATTAGAAATTTATTAGAAAACTTTAAAAAATAGTTTAATTATTTGTATATTATTTTTTGTACTTGATTAAAAATTTAAAAATTCTTTAGAAAATATTATAAATCCTTATAAATTTATTTACACAGACATATATGTTTTACTTTTGTAGTTTTTAACTATTGCATTGTGCTCTCTCTCTCTCTCTCCGTACCTTATCAGATAGATAAAAACATAAGATTCAATGTTGCACAATAAAAAATCTATAATCATAAAAGAACAATTTGAATTTTCCAAGATTACAACCATTTGAAATCTATTTTCCAATTCACAAACATTTCACCCCTTCTACATAGATAATAGCTTTTCTCTACCATCCATGCAAATAGAATTCATTTCCACACTCACTCAATATCATCCATATAGCTATAAATTATGCCCAAATATTCTTACCTTTTCTTACAAATCCCTATTTTAATATAATGGCTATCATTGTTTCCTTGCACTGCCCTTATTTTTTTACTCATATGACTTTGAAAAGTATTCCCTATTCTCTTTATGTATGCTCACTTTCTTTATCATATTACCTCCTTTCTTCCCCACGCAACTCCAAAACCAAACTAATCTTTTTCATAAGATAACTTCCCTCTTTCTTACCACCTTTCCTAGGGTCTTCTTGGTTGAAAATAGGAAAACCATTCCTTTTTTTACCATACTGACCCTTTCTTTGTTCTTCTTACCAAGGATCTTTTTCTTTTCCTTTGTCTTATCTTATTATTCTCGGACTCTTTCCTTGATTTTTTTTCGTAATACCTTGAAAAACTCTCATTCCTACGCCCTTTGGATGCCACATTAGCTTTCCTCATTGTTCTAATGTCTCTGACAGTGATCTTGAGAATATTTGACTTTTGTAGTTGCCCTCTATGCAGCACGTATGAAAATAAAAGAGCAGATTTTGTTTATATTACAAATAATTTAGAGGGAAAAGATTACAAACAAAGCCAAGGCAAATACACTTAGTAAAAAATTAATATAAAAATAGAACGTAATTCAAAAATTTAATTTTTGGTGATGCAAATTTCTTGCGGACCCAAGTGCTTTGATAACAAACACCATGTATATGAAGAAATAATCTGTGAGCATGATGCTCATGAATATTTTGGTAAGCTTGGAACCCATATTTCATGCTTCACCAAGTCTAATTCATTGACCCAAAAATTTTCATTTCCTACATGATTCTTCCATTGAGCCAAATATTTCCAATAGTCTTTCCTTCTTGTCTTTCTAGCAATGTGTGAATCAATAATTTGATATGTCGTTTCAAATTCCTTTTTAGGAAATTGATGTGCCCATTCTAGTGCATTTGCTATGGTGATCACACAATAGTGTGTCCCACTTTGTCCTACGAAGAAAATGTGATCGGTAAAAAATTGAAAATCAACCTACTTCAATTGAAGCAGCATAACCAATTTGATACAAGTCCCTTACATGGGGGATTTTAATCATAGTGAAAGGGCTTCGATCGAATCCCACATTATTGGATTCATTTGAAATGGTACTTCGATCAAATCCTCTTTTAACTGATTTTACCAAGATTGGTTTATAAGGCTGATGTTGATAGTTACTTTGTCAAAGTGAAAATTTTCCCTGGACTCCACAAATGACTTCTAACGAACTACATAAACTGAGGTAGTTATTTTTGGCAACGTTCAGTAATATTTGGGACTTCAACTCCCTTGATTTGACCATCTAGGAAAGGTCCAAAAATTTATTTAATTAAAGTGATAGGTTTTTGGTTTTTGTCAAATCATTGGTTTCTATGGAACTCGTTATGAAACTTTGCACATGTTTACAATACAACTTCTTCAAAGGATTGGTTGTGTCCATATAAATATATGTTTGTAGGTTTTTGTTTGAAGATGATTTGTCTTCACCTTCTCTCGAGAATGAAATTATATTCAAATTTGGTTGCAAGTAGAATTTGAGAGTGAATCAAAAGAATTGGAGGACATTAAATGACAAAATATGGAAGTCTAAGACAAAGTAAAATGAGAAAATCTTGCATCAAAAGTTACCTATGAGAGATAAGTTAAAATATCTTAAATGACTATCAGCTAAGTGCCCTCATTGTCAATGTAATAAGATCTTAATACATATATTTTGGAGTATTTTAGGGCTAAAAAGGAATGAAATATTGTATTAAATAATTTTCCTACTACTTTTAATCTTTTGTTACAATGGAAATAAGCAATGTTTTAGACTTCATTAAGTTATAAATATTGATTTAATGAGGCCATTCTTTCTACTACATTTTTAGAAAATTAGATGCCAAGTAACATTTTCTAATCATATTTTTCATCAGTAAATGGATATGTTAAAGTTTTACCGTAACTTTATGTTTCTATTCATATTTTTAAATGTTCTTAGCGAAAGAAGGGATACAAATAAGAGGTTAGATATATCACACAATTAGATGGGATCATACACTAGTTTTTACAATTTCATCAACAAGATATCAAATATGTCAGACAACTCCAAAATATCTTCAAATTTTAACTTTAATATGTATGTTTAGCTCTACAATGTTTTGCGAAGTGGTTTTTTCAGCTAGTGTTTCATGCTTTTACTATATTGGCTCCTTCCTAGAATGTATAAACTAGTTAATAGTACAATTTAGATTAGTTGTGGAACTTTTTTTTGTTATTTCTTTTTGTCAACAAACCTCTCCTGAGAAAACTTTTTATTTTTGTTCTAATCCTTGTTCTTTGATTGATACAAATGAAAAATTCACAATTTATCATGATATTAAAATTGCCAAGATCAAATACCTAGCTAAGGATATCATCAAAGGGGACTTTTCAAATGTCATTAATATATTATTTTTTAGATTTTTTACATAGAATTAAATTTATAGAATTTCTTTAAAAGAGAAGAATACAATCACTAGAATATGAATTAGAATAAAACAAGAACACTATCCAAACTAAATAACACTCAAACAAAAGAATAATTCACTCGCTTGATATTTGATATATATTGTTAGACATTTGGATATGATTAGAGAGTGACATATAATTTTCTAAGCTTGCAAATGCACATAATTAATCACTTGTATGGAGAAGATAATCAGGGAATAGACTCTTGTTGTGATCATAATGCAAGTGTAGTACATCATGATTTTGGATGAGTATATCTTTGTCCTAGATAATGTGAATATTAAATGAAGAAATGAGGCTATAATTTATAGTCCATATTGCCAAAATTAATCTTGATTGACTATTATGATGGCTCAATATGGGTGGTCCCACAATAGTGTGTCTCACTTTTTTAGACATGCTGATTTTTGCTGAAATAACATATTTTTAATAAAATATGATGATTTAAGCCTTGAGAGGTTCCTTTTGAAAGAATTAATTACAAATGGTTAGCTCAAATCATCGTAGATTAAAAAAATATTGATATAACATCTATACTCCTCATTCATACCTACAATGGAGTCTCATTTGCACCTATTAAAATGCTGACCAAAAATCACTTTGACTTTATGTTTTGGTAGATCAAATGAATCCATTTAAAAACCTATCTATGTAGTATGATGCTATTCAGAACAAGATCTCTAATGAATATAATTTTAATACATATTGAGTTCATTATCACTTTTAAATATTACTTTAACTAAACATAGGTTGTTTGGTCATTCAACAACCTGTCTCTTCAAGACTTTAGGAAAAATAGTCAATTACAAAAAACAAAAAATGAAAAATATGTTGGAAAAGAGTATTTTTGTTACCTTTCTATTAAAAAAAGAAAAAATGATTTTTCGATATACACAGATCAAGTTAGAGTGATCCAAGTGACCTTATGTCTAAATTACAGTTACAGTCACTTTAGAACTTAATAAACCATCAAATATTGACCCAAAATGAATGAAACCAATTGCATCCTTTAGATATTGAAGTTACAAATATAATCTCGAAAGAATTACATTTTTATCATATTTTAAAAAAAAATTATGTTGATCCAAGTGATAGTAACTCTTTAAAAACACATTTTTTCACACAAACTACTTTTTGAAGGAGAAGGAAAAATGAATTTAAATGAATTTTAATTTGTTTTAGAAAAATATATTTAGAAATTGGAAAGAAAATTTTAAAAGACTCTAGTTTACAATATCTTTAAATTCCTAATAGTTTTGTGGCAACAACTGTTCGAAAGTGAAGTTTTTTCTCAAAATGTTGATCTCTGTGTCAAAGTTGGCCAAAAAGTGGGACACACTATTGTGGGACCACTAATATATGGTTGTACTCCATAATAATGAAGCTTCTTGAAAAACCCTCTTTCTACTTTCTCACACTTCAGTGATATATTCTATTGTTAAATCTTATAACAATGTTTCTTGCCCTTCCTAGAATTCTCTTAACTTGTAGCTTCAGTATGATCTATGTTCCCTCTACCTCTCATACTTCTATCATGGGTAAGTATCTCTTACAATTTAAACCTAATAATTGTGAAGCTATTGAGAGAAACAAAGAGATTTGAAATATTGTGGTTGAAAGAAATTCTACTTCATATATTGAAGCCATGAACTTAGATGGCCTAACCCATTTGATGGAATTTTAAAGTCATATAGAAGGTGGGCAATGTGCTTGTCTGCAATACTTTCTTTTAGAATTTTTTTGAGAGTATAGCTACTTGTACTAGTCTTTCTAAGGGCGTGACCTTATGAGAGGAGCTTTATGATATAGTTTTATTCAGCAAAAGGTTTCATGAAGTAAAACAAAATGCTTCAAGATTAACTATAATCTTTTCCTCAAAAGCAGTTGCCCCTACTTGTCAGGGCTGTAGATCTGAGTAGATGGAAAAGGGTGGAGGACTACAAATTACATGAAGATGTATGAAAAATAATATAAAATAGAAAGCACATAAATTTTATAATTGTTTGCATTGTACCATACTATGCACTAATAAATGTGCATAAATTTGTACTTAAATATTCAATATATTATAAGTTTTGGGCTACTTGTATGTGTCACTATTTGTAAATATTAAGGTGATTTTAAGAATAAAAATTTATGTAAATTCAAGTGCAACTTGGTGTGTTTTTAAAATTCAAATGTGTTAGTATTTGTTCATTTGTATTATTCAATTACACATAATATAGTCAACAATTATTGGTGTATGATGCAATTATTGATTGGGTCATTTTTTAAGTAATTATTGGCTAAAACATGAAATTTATTTGGAGGTAAGGTGTACATGGAGTGGATGACTCTTGGAACAAACGAGCAGTTACTGATGTTCTTTCCATATCTTCCATAAATTGTAGACCTTGAATTTTAAAAATCTCTATAAGGGTATGTGCAGGATCATGGTATGCCAAACTAGGCAAGTTGACATAAAAAATTGAACAAGTTATAAATATTATATCAAAAATATGTAAGAAGAGAATCTGTAAAAAATTAAATTTAGTTTCTAAGATACTAGGCCTTTTTTGAAAAACAATTATATTCTGTATGTTGAAAATTTCAAATTTTAATGTAGTAGTACAAAAATTTTAGGAAAAAATAAGAAGTAGGTGGATGTCTGACCACCTTAAACACAATCAAATGATAATTTTTTTTAATAAGATTCTATATATAAGTAGTAGACTCATGTCCAAATGTGACACATATTTTTTTGTAATTTATTTAGAAGTAAATTATTAATTATGATTTTTCTTCTACAACTTTTGTAGAATGCAAAAACTCTCGTGTCTGACCACATTAACTTAGTCTAAACTTTATCAAATTGAAAACATTTTTTATTTTTCTTGTAGTAGGAAAATTATAGAATGTGACACATATTTTGGATTTTAAATTTTTTATATAGTTTGAAAGTTATAGCTATTTTTCAATAAGTCTATGAATCAGGACTAGAAAGATAACAAGTAGGTGTATGTTTGACCACATTAAACAAAATCAAATGATAATATTTTTTTATAAAATTCTAGATAAAAGTAGTAGACTCATGTCCAGATGTCATGTATATATTTTTATATTTTTTTTCTGAGTAAATAATTAATTATGATTTTTCTGCTAAAAATTTTCATGAATATAAAAACTCTCATGTCTGACCACCTTAACTTAGTCTAAACTTCCAAAAGCTTTATATTCTTTGTTAACACCCCTGAAGAAAGACAGAGGAAAATAGAAAATATTCTACGATGTGGCATTGATACCATCCCTTCTTCCTACTTGGGCCTGCCCTTAGGTGTCAAACCCCTGGAAGCCTTTTGGAATAAACTGATAGACAGATTCAACAGGAAGCTCGCTAGCTGGAAGGGGGTCATTCTTAGTCAGGCAGGACAGATCCAACTAGTCAAATCAACTTTATAGAATCTCCCTACCTATGCCCTAGCCTTTTCCCCATCCCAGCTAAAGTTGCGGAGGCCATGGAAAGAATCCAGAGAAGATACCTCTGGTCAGGAGCTGAGGAACACAAGCGCATTCCCCTTATTGCTTGGGAGAAAGTCTGCTGACCTAAATATGCTAGTGGCCTCAGAATAAGGAAATTGAGACCTTTCAACAAATCCCTTCAAGCTAAACAGATTTGGAGAATCTTCAATAGCAAAGGCGAGTGGTGGGATACCATTGAAGATAAATACCTTACACGTAGCTCATTAAACAAAGTTTTTGAAGAGACTGACCCCCCTAAAGGTTCTGTTATATGGAATGGTCTCCTCAATGCCAAGGATTTGGCTAAATCCAGAGCCAAGTGGAAAATTGGTAACGAACATTCTATCAACTTCTGGAATGATAATTGGCTTCAGATGGGCTTCTTGAAAGATTTTACGTCTCTCTATGCTTGGAGACAAGAATGCACCCAAACCTTTGGGTCCCAAGTTAGCAATTATAGAAGGGATGACAATTGGGTGGATCTTACTTAGATATCACAAGACCTGTCTCCTTTGATGACTGCTCTCAATTCGGTTTCTCTTTCACCCAATCAGGATAGTATTATCTAGGAGGACTCTTCGGATGGATCCTACACAGTGGCTGCTGCATACTCTTCACAGACCTCTCAACCCCATGAAATGAAGTCGATGTGGGATAAAACTTGGATCCCAGGCCTCACACCCAAAATCAATGTTTTCTTCTAGCTCCTGCTTCAGAACCGTATCCTTATAGTGGACAATCTCATCAAGCATGGGTTCTAGATTCCTAACAGGTGCGTTCTTTGCAAATGTCAAGAGGAATCAGTGGACCACCTTTTTATTCACTGCTCCTTTGTAAGTAAAATTTGGCATTGCCTTTTCTCGGTCCTCAATGTATCTTGGTGCTTTCCCCTATCCTTCACTGATCTCTTTTCCCAATGGGCCTTCAAAAGATTTAATCAGGACTTCTAGTTATTCTGCACCTGGTTCCTTCCTCATCTCTACTGGGGAGTCTGGAAGGAGCGCAATAATCACATTTTTCATGATTTTTCCTCTCCCCCCAAAATTATTTTTGAAAAAATCCAACATGCTGTTAAGGAGAACTTTTTCTATTGTGGTAGATCTAATCATCTTGCAGGAAAATCCTAGACTGCTACCCAGGAAAAAAGACAAATTGTGTGTGGAGCAGCCTCCCGGCTGGTTGGACCAAAGCCAACTTTGATGGTGTTGCCAAAGGGAACCCTAGACATGTAGGAAGTAGAGGGATCATCAAGAATTTCTTTTGCCTAGGCATTGTAGCTATTAGTCTCCCTTTGGGTGCTCAAACCAATAATTATGTCGAAGCTTGTGCAGCTCTATAGGTCACCAAACTTGCTCATGATTTGGGGGTCAAGTGGCTCTGGCTGGAAGGAGACTCGATGAACATCATCAACTGCTTAAACCTTACTCACCCTCCCTCTTGGACTATAGCCAACATCATTGCCAAAACTTGTGCCATTCTTAATTCTTTTGAGAAGGTGTTTATCTCCCATGTGTATAGGGAAGCAAACAGTATGGCTGATTGGTTTGCCAACTTGGCTGTCACTAAGGATGCTAAGTTGACATGGCTAAAAGGAGAAGATTTTCCAACTAAAGTGAAGAGTATCCTAGAAAAGGAAAGACTCCAATGCAAACATGGAATCATCTTACAACCGCAATGATTCGTTATGAGGACAGTAGTTGTCTCCCTTATTTGATCAGTCACACTTTGAATAGAATGGTCTCCTGCTTGACTCCTGGGTGGTTTGTTCTTTTGCCTCCCTAGATGGGGGTATTTCTCTAGCCTCATTTTCTCCGTTCTTTTGTGGCTTTTCGGCCCTGGCCTTTCTGAGGCCTATCTCTTGTCTGTTATGTTCTAGCTTCAAACTTTTTTCTTAGAGATGTGGGTTTCAACCACCATGTAAAACCTATTTTACTTAATCAAATACTTAGTCTAAACTTCATCAAATTGAAAGAATTGTTTATTATTATTGTATTAGGTAAAGCATAGAATGTGATGTATATTTCATATTTCAAAAATGTTATATTGTTTGAAAGATATAATTGTTTTTCAAAGAGTCTATCAATCAGGACTTCTTTTTCACATCGCCACTTTTTGGCATACCATGATCCTACACATACCCATAAAATAATCCTTCACGACAATTGCTCCAAGTGAACCAATGTGGTTTATGGAAGTGTCATTTTAAAACAATCCTAAAAAAATTCAATAACATCTAATGATTTAAAAAAAAAAAACCCTATATAGAACCTCACCCTAATAAAGAGGTCAGGATTGTGTGACTACAAATATGCCATTTAAAAATTCTTTACAGTTGGCAACATAGAAGTTGACATGCTTACTCAATAAATTGCTAACCAATAAAATATCAAAATATCTTGAACAAGTATGGTCATAAATTTTGGCACAGTTATTATTGGTGTAACATTGACTGTCTTTATGCAGCCCAATCCTCATTATGTAATGGTTCAACCATTACTCCCACTTCTCCCTCTTGTTTGTATCGACCATTGCATGTTGTTTATGTATTAACTATTCTTGGAGTGGAGATATTTGTAAAAAGGTTGTAGGAACAAAAATATGTAATGATCTATATTGTGAGTTGAAGTTGTAAGTATTGAATACTGATTGGATAAGAAAAATAGAGCTATCCCCCACTCTATGTGGATGTAGCCATTTGGTGAACCATGTTAAAAATCTTGTTTATGTCTTTTGCATCTATTTCTGAGTTTAATTATATTTTTTGCTTTTCTATTTGCTTTTTCTATGTCTATTCATTACTCTTGGTATTAGAGATATGGTGAAGAAGGTCAATGAAACATCTCAATGGTGAAGGTGGTTGGAAATTGGACAAAGATTCTAGAAGAATGGATGAAGTAGATAAAAGGAAAATTAAGAAGTTTGCAAGTTAGAACTTCGGTCTATGGAAGGTGTAGATGGAATCCATTCTCATTAATAAAGATCTCTCAAATGCATTAGAAGGGAAAACCAAAGGATAAATATGATGTCTAACGAAGAGTGGTTAAAACTAGACAAGAAAGCCAAAGCCACTATTTTTCTATCATTGTCAAGCAATGTTTTGTTCAATGTCTCAGTAAAGAGGACTTCAAAAGAGCTATGGGACAAAATCTCATCCATGTACAAGATGTCATCCACATCAAATAAGTTATTCATTATGAAAAATTTATACAATTTGAAAATGAGAGGAGGCACTATGTCAAACCAGCTCAATGAGTTCAACACTCTAGTTACACAGTTGATTTTTGTAGGCATCAATTTAGATAATGAGATTAAAGAAATATTGTTGTTATGTTGTTTACCGAACAATTGGGAAGGTGTTGTGATGACAATAAGCACTTTGGTGGTTGCCAAAAGTAAACTCAAATTTGACGATGTTGCAACTACTCTTCACAGTGACGATATGTGGAGAAAAAATCAAGAACCTTCGTCTAGTGATGCCTTAACTATTGTAAGTATTGGTGATCAAGGATGGAGTCAAGAGGAATTAATAGAGGAAATTCAAAATCTACACATAGATCAAAGTCCAAGAGCAAAAATGGTGATTGTTGGTTTTGTGGTGAACTGGGTCACATAAAAAAGGATTGTCAGAATTACAAAAAGGCCCAAGATAAGGTGAGAAATAATGAAGTCAACATTGTAGCTAATAAAGATGATAGTGTTTTGGTTTTAGCTACTAGTGACACAAATGCAGATTCGTGGGTGCTTGATTTCGATGCCTCATTCATGATACTCCATGTCAGAGTGCATTTATAAACTATAAGGAAGGTACATTTGGTAAAGTTTTTCTTGGAGATAATAAAGAATGTGAAATAGTAGGAAAAGGTGATGTGTTATTATCTCTGAACAATAGTCATAAATGGGTATTGAAGGATGTGAGGTGTGTTCCTACTCTTTAAAGAAATCTGATTTCCATTAGTTAGCTTTATGCTCAAGGGTGTGATGTCAAATTTTCTTTAGATATTTGGAAAGTAACCAAAGGTGCATTGGTGCTTGCAAAAGGCTGCAAATTGGGTAGCGTTTACATTTTAGAATGCCATGGTGAAGTTGGAGCTACAATGACCATTGTGGATAGCGGCTCAAAGTTGGCATAAGAGGCCCAGACATATGAGCTAAAAGGGACTTAAAGTTATGCTTCAAAGGTATCAACTTCCAGGCCTCGAATTGGTTGATTTGGAATTTTGTAAGCATTGTCTCCACAAAAAACAAAGGTGAATCAGCTTTCTAAAGATCGATCATGATAAGAAAACATCATCCTTGGAGCTTTTGCATTATGACATTTTCGGACCTATGAAGGTAACATCTTCTGGAGGTGAAAATTATTTTTTCTCTTTTATTATTGATGAGTCTACTCATAAAGTGTGGGTTTACATGATGCATAGAAAATAAGAAGTTTTTTTCAAAATTCAAAATTTTCAAAGCTTTGGTTGAGAATCGAACTGAGCTTAAAATTAAATGTTTAAAAAACTGATAATGGAGGAGAATTTTTTTCAGGAGAGTTTGATGGCTTTTGTGCAGATAATGGCATTAGAAGGATTAAAGTCATCCCATTCACTCAAAAAAATGGTAAAACTGAGAGAATGAATAGAACCATTCTTGAGAGGGCTTGATGCATGTTGTCCAATGCATGTCTAAACAAAGAGTTTTCGGCAAACAGATTTCATATTCGCATCTTCGAGTCTTCGGCTATGAAGCCTCCATTCATATTCCTAAAGAAAATAGATCTAAATTGGATTCTAAGACAAGGCGATGCATATTTGTTGGCTATAGTGAAGATCAGTAGGGTTTCATTTGCGGGATCCTGTCACCGAGCAACTTGTTCGCAGTCAGGATGTTGTGTTTAATAAGAAAATCCTTTTAGATTTCCAAAAATAGATGCCATCTTCACATGAATCTATTAATGTCGATATATATTTTATATTGGCAAAAATGTTCACAAGTCACAGGGCATTACTCCATCTATCTATTCGCAACGTTTGGTCTCTAGCTTTCCTCCACAGAATTGTGCCTATGGGCTCTATCTCCCATCACATGGGATTTTCTCCTCCCACGCATGAGTCTCAGCCTTCACAAATTCCACCACAGCCTTCAATAATTGAAACGTTGCCCTCCCTTACTATGCAGCCTCCAACCTCCTGAATGCCGCCAGTCAATCTTTGTCAGCTGCCTTCCCAAGCTCATGCGCAACTCTTTGACCGCACCATTCTGCCTTGTCTAATTTAATTGCTGCCTCTACATGTTGGTATGCAGCCTTCCCAAATTTTATTGCTGTCATTTCAATCGATCATTGAGCACAGGGAACACAATGTTGGAGAAAATATTACGTCACATTCTCGAATTGGTGAAAGAGAGCAGAATATTGGAGGAAATATGCGGGAAGAAGGGAGTATACACAATCAGGGTGCTAATGAGGAACAAGAGAGTTTACCAGCACAGGGTGAATTGAGGGAGTAAGCACCTCAATTGAGGAAATCAACCAAACAGAAGAAGACTCCATCTAAACTGGATGATTATGAGATTTTTCTCTCAGACCAGTTAGAGCCTACAACATTCAAGCAGACTTCCAAAGATCAAAACTCGGTGAAGTGGATGGAATCTATGCATGAAGAAATGGCCTCTTTGTAGGCCAATGACACTTGGGACTTGGTGATGCTCCCACCTAATTGGCGACCTTTAAAGAACAAATGGGTCTATCAATTGGAAAAAGATGGAGGCACACACATTACCGGGCAAGATTGGTAATAAAAGGATTTGATCAATAAAAGGGGATTGACTTAAATGAAATCTTCACCCCTGTCGTCAAAATGCAAACCATTCACGCAATCCTCGATATGGCAGCAGTGTGGGATCTTCAGCTTGAGTAGATTGATGTCAAGACAACTTTTCTAAATTTAGATGTTGAAGAAGATTTTTACCTGGAGCAGCCTTAAGGCTTTATTCAACTGGGTCACAAACATTTATATTACAAACTCAAACGCAGCTTATATGACCTCAAGCAAACAAAAAGACAATGGTATCGTAAGTTTGATAGCTTCATGGTTGAAAATGACTTCAATCGCTGTAAATATGATACGTGTCTCTACTTCAAGTGGCTTGCAAATGGTGAGTTGTTATACTTTAACTTTATGTTGATGACATGTTAGTCACATAGGGTTATTAAGGAATTAAAGAAACATTTAGCTTAGTCGTTTGCCATGAAATATCTAGGGGAAGCCAAGAGGATTCTTTGCATGACTACAATCAGGGACAAACAAAAGAAAGAAATCATTTTGACTCAAGTGAAATATATTGACAAAATCTTGGATAGGTTTAATACAAAACATGCAAAAGTTGTTAGTACCCTATTGGTTGATCACTTTCGGTTGTTATCAACTATGTGTCCCACAACTAATGAAGACCAAGAATACATGAAGAGTGTTCCTTATTCATATGCAGTAGGCAGTCTTATGTATGTCATGGTTTGTACTCGACCAAATATTGCCCATGTAGCGGGAGTTGTCAGTAGTTTTATGAGCAATCCAGGCAAGCCTCATTGGCAGACAATTTAGTGGATATTTAGGTATCTCAGAAGTACTTCAGATCATGCTTTGTGTTTTAGAGGACAGGGTACTCAACTACAGGGGTATGTTGACTCTGATATGGCTAGAGATTTGGACAAACGACAGTCTACAAAAGGGTAATGTTTACTTTTGTTGGGGCTACAATTAGTTGGATTTCTAGTTTGCAACATGTAGTTGGACTCTCTTCAATTGAGGTTCAATAGATTATACTCACTGAAGCAGCCAAGGAGATGATATGGCTACAACGGTTATTGAATGAATTATGGTGTACACAGTCTATTTTTACTCTATTTTGTGATAACTACAACACTATTCACCTAGCCAAGAACTCCATTTTGTTAAAACAGGCCAGAAACCATAAAGAAACAAAGTAACACTGCTGTCATCTAAAAAAAAATAGAGCAAAACAGGGCCAAGAAATAGAGATATACAACTAATAAACATCAATGTATTAATCTAACTTGCTTACAACCATCAAATCTTCAAATGTCTTCTAACAATGCAATGCTTGCATGTGCACAACACATATTTATACTTGTAATACCAAAATCTAGAAACTACTCTTCTAGAGTATTCTCTATCCTAGAATGTTCTACATAAAATCTGGATTGTTTTATGCAAGGCTGTAGAAAGCATCTCCTCTAGATTCTTCTAGACAATCATAATCCTTAACATCACTTCTCTAGATTGTTCTAGACAATCTTAATCCTTAACATCCCCCCTTAAGATTGTCTAGAATAATACAAAAGATAGGGGAACATTATATGACTATCCCCCCTTAATGTTCACCTCAATCATACCAAGCATACTTCGTAGCTTTAGAAATTTAGCCTCAAGCATACTCTTAGTAAATATATCTGCTATTTGATCTTCACTTGGACAAAATTGAAGATTAACAATATTTTCTTGAACAAGATCTCTGATATAATGAACATCAATCTCAATGTGCTTTGTTTTAGCATGAAAAACAAGATTACTTGCAACTTGTATAGTACTTTGATTGTCACAATACAAAGTAGTAGCTAAACTTTGTTCAAAGCCAAGCTCACATAAAAGATGTCGAAGCCAAACTACTTCTTTTCCTGCTTCCTTTGCTGCTCTATATTCTACTTCACAGGAAGATGGTGATGTAGTTGCTTGTTTTTTGCTGCTCCATGTGATTGGATTTGATCCAAGCTGAAAAACATAGCCTCCAGTAGATTTTCTATCATCAATATCACCACCCCAGTCCGAATCTGTAAAGCCAAGCAAAGAAATTGGGGACTTGCAATTGTAATATATGCCATAGTACATTGTTCCATGAACATATCGCAAAATCCTCTTGGCAGCTAACCAATGACTTTCTTTGGGTTCCTGCATGAATCGAGATACCATATTTACTGCAAAACAAATGTTTGGTCTAGAATGAGTTAGATAAACCAAGCTACCAACAAGTTGTCTATATAGATTAGGATCTACTTTCTTGGAGGTGCATTCCTTAGTAAGCTTGACTCTGGATTGGAAAGGAGTAGGGATTGGCTTGCAATCAATCATTTTAAATTTCTCTAAAAGATCCAAAGCATATTTTGTTTGAGAGATGAACAACCCATCATGAAGTCTACTAATTTGCAAGCCAAGAAAATAAGTTAGTTCACCCAAATCACTCATATAGAATGCCCCTTTGAGATCTGATTTCAAATCATTAATTAAACCAATATTTGGTCCAGCTATGAGTAAATCATCTACATAAACTGCAACAATGATGATGTTATTGTTCACTTTTTTCACATAAAGATTTGGATCTGATTTACATTTTTTAAACTCATGAAGCTAGAAATACCTGTCAATCTTCTCATTCCATGCTCTTGGTGCTTGCTTAAGTCCATAGAGTGACTTCTTCAATCTACAAACATGATTAGGATATTGCTGATCTATAAAACTTGGAGGTTGATCCATATAGATTTCTTCATATAGATCTCCATTTAAGAAAGCATTTTTTACATCCATGTGATGAATATGCCACCCAAGACTTGCAGCCAAAGATAAAATAACTCTAATTGTATTCATTTTAATGATAGGAGCAAATGTTTCTTCATAATCAACACCCTCTTTTTGATTAAATCCTTTAGCAACCAATCTAGCCTTGAATTTTTCTATATCACCATTTGATCTAAATTTTATCTTGTAAACCCACTTGCAACCAATAATATTCTTACCTTGGGGTTGAGGTACCAGTTCCCAAGTTTTATTGTCCATTAATGCATTATATTCTTCTTTCATGGCTTGCTCCCATTCTTTCTTCCCTCTAGCTTCTTCATATGATTTTGGATCATTTATTTGTAATGCTTTGGCCATGAAAGCACAACCATTCCTTCCTTGGGTCTTTGAGCCTTGTCTATAGATTTCTTCAACACTTCTTGTCTTTTGTCTAGCTGGAGAAACATCTTCATCATCACTACCTACAGATAATGGCTGATCAAAAGCATTAGTAGTTTCATTAGCAATGCATACCTCATCCTCATCAATATGGTCTTCACTTCTTTCTAGACTAGGAGAAGCATTTGTTGTTGTAGAGTGAGAGGAAGTGGTTGGAAGTTGTGAATGCTCATCAAACTTTACATCTCTACTTACAAATACCTTGTTTGTTGTCAAATCATATAGCCTATAAGCCTTTGATTCTTCACTATAACCCATAAACAAACACTTGTGACTCTTTGGTTCTAACTTTTTCCTCTTTTCATCGGGAATATGTGTCCAAGCAATACACCCAAATACCTTTAAATAACCAATGTGAGGCTTTCTACCACTCCAAGCTTCTTTAGGGGTGATATTTGTGAGGGCTTTAGTGGGAATTCTATTTACAATATATGCAGCACAAGAAACAGCCAAACCCCAAAATTTATTATGTAAGCTTTTAAAATGCAACATACAACGAGCCATTTCTAGAAGATTTCTATTCATTCGTTTAGCCACCCCATTTTGTTGAGGACTATAAGGCACTGTTCTTTGCACTTTAATTCCACAAGTCTCACAAAATGACTCAAATGCATAGTTACAATACTCACCCCCATTATCTATTCTTAAACATTTAATTCTTTTCCCACATTGATTCTCAACTAAGGCCTTAAATTTTTGAAAAACTTCAAGTACCTCACTCTTTCTTTCAATAAAATAAACCCGTACTCTCCTACTATAATCATCAATAAAAGTGAGGAGATACTTGGCACTTGAAAGTGAGGGATAGCCTAGTTCACATAAATCGCTATGAATGAGTTGTAATGGATGATTAGCTCTCCATGCTTTACCTGAATCAAAAGGATCTTGATGATGTTTTCCTAGCACACATCCTTTACAAACTCCTTCAGATGGTGAGATTTTTGTTAACCCTCTAACCATATCCATTCTAACCATATCTTGCAATTTCCTATAATTTATATGTCCAAGTCTAGCATGCCAAAGTTTTGACATATAATCAGCTTGAGCAATATAAGAATGAGAGTATTTAAATTCTTCATCAACAAATCCCACAAATTTAAAAAGACTCTCTTCATGATCAACTCTACCAATGGAAACTATATTGTTTGAGTCTTTTCTATCTCTAACAATAACTTGATCAGCAATAACAACAAACTCATATCCAACTTGAACTATTTTGTATACTGAAATTAGATTCACCCCTAATCCTTCAACCAATAAAACATTTTTCAAAGACCCATTTGTTACATTAACAGTTCCTGTACCTAAAACTGAAAATTTCATTTTATTGCCAATAGTAATTTCTTGATCTGAATTCTTTCCTTCATAAAAATCAGTAAGCAAAGATCTATCTCCAGTCATGTGATATGATGCACCTGAATCTAAAATCAATTCTTTAATAGAATCTAAAGCAAAGTACCCCCCTTTAACATTAGATTTAACTTCAGGTGCAACACTTACCTCCTTACTTGTTTTATCTTCTCATTTTTTGGAGATGGCTACAAAGCTGTACCTATCCTTCTTTCCATCCTTAAACTTTTCTTGCTTGGGCTTGTATTGATGCCTTTCATTGTCCTTCTTTTTCAAAGAGAATTTCTCCATGTGATTTTCACCACCACAATACCTACAAATAATGGGTTTTCTTCCATCTTGTTTCTCTGCACCATCATTTCTAGAAAAATGGTTAGAACCCTCATTATTCAGAAATTTATTATATCCTTTCCAATTCTTCTTTCCATCATTTCTAAAAAACTTACTTCTAGTTGCATATGCATGATTTTTCTTAAGATACCCTTCTTTAATAAGTTGAGCTTCTTCATCAATAACAGACTTATAGAATTGATCAAAAGTTTGTTGTGGAGTATTAGGATTTAGCTGAATAATCCTTTTCCTTGATTCCTTAAATACCTTGTATGGCTGAGGAAGCTTACTTTCAACCATTGCAATCAACTGAAAATCTTTCTTTGCATATTCAACACCTATTTTCTTCAGTTGAGCATTTAAAAAAGTAACTTCATTGAAATAATCAGCCATTTTCTCAAAATAAGATGGATCCAAGTTCACCAATTTTTCCTCTATACTAAATGTGCTAGTAATATCAGCATCTTTATAATTTTTTTCTAAATTATTCCACAGCACTATTGGATCATCAATACAACAAACCTTCTATTGAGATTGGGGCTTAAAGCTTTACCAATAATACCTCTAGCTTGCTCCAACTTGCATCTCCAAATCTCTTTTTCTCTATTAGGTTGGGGTTCTCTAATCTCCTTATTCACTATTCTCCATAAAGCCTTTTCTCTCAAAGCATTCTTGACTGCAATCTTCCAATCTGCAAAACCACTTCCATCAAAGATTGGTAATACTTCATTTGTAGAGCCCATGTTAGCCACACAAGAAGAAACTTCAAGCAAATACTGTTTCAGCAATATAGAAACTTTTAAAACAAATCACTACAACAATCTATTTCTAGCTAAATCTCACAACAATCTTATAGCTGAACCTCACAACAATCTTCTAGCTGAACCATGCTCTGATACCATGTTAAAACAGGCCAGAAACCATAAAGAAACAAAGTAACACTGCTGTCATCTAAAAAAAAACAAAGCAAAACAGGGCCAAGAAACAGAGATATACAACTAATAAACAACAATGTATTAATCTAACTTGCTTACAGCCATCAAATCTTCAAATGTCTTCTAACAATGCAATGCTCGCATGTGCACAACACATATTTATACTTGTAATACCAAAATCTGGAAACTACTCTTCTAGAGTATTCTCTATCCTAGAATGTTCTACATAAAATCTGGATTGTTTAATGGAAGGCTGTAGAAAGCATCTCCTCTAGATTCTTCTAGACAATCGTAATCCTTAACATCACTTCTCTAGATTGTTCTAGACAATCTTAATCCTTAACACATTTTTCATAATCAAACCAAACACATAGAGTTGAGATATCATTTCATTTGGATTTCCCTTAAAGAGGGTAAGTTGCAGATACATAAAATTGACACTAAAGTGAATCCAGTGGATGCTTTGATGAAGATAGTTCCAAGGGAAAAGTTTTAAATCTGTCAGACTTCTCTTGGCCTTGTCAAGCTCTGGCAATAAGGCTGCAGTGGGAGAATCTCTGGACAGCTCTCTTACAGTTCGGATTGAACTTCAAGTGAGAGATTGTTGGTGTAACTTTGACTATCTTTATACAGCCCAATCCTCATTATGTAATGGTTCAATCATTACTCCCACTACTCCCTCTTTTGCTATCGACCATTGCATGTTGTTTGTGTATTATCTATTCTTAGAATGGAGTTATTTGTAAAAAGGTTGTAGGAACAACAGTATGTAATCATCTATATCGTGCGCTGAAGTTGTATGTATTGAATACTGATTGAATAAGAAAAATAGAGCTATCCCCTACTCTATGTGGATGTAGCCATTTGGTGAACCAAATCTTGTTTCTGTTAACATATTATCCTCGGGTTTATGTTTTCTTAGATTAGGTTTATTTTAGTTTATTTTAAGTTTTTTACCTGTTTCTGTTGCGGCAGTTTTGCGTAACAGTTTATAACTATTGTTGTCACTTCTTTATATTTACCTTATTACATTTGATGCAGTAACGTATGAGAATAATAAATTCTAATATATTTTTCTAGTTTCCCAATCTTTTAGATATTTTCAATCTTGGGCTAACAGTGGTATCAGAGCTTTGGAATACATTCATATGTGAATTTTTTTTTATATATTGAAGATTGGAGCCATTTTCCAGAGAGAGAAAATTGATTCAGGTGAAATCAATTTATTTAGTTTTTCAAAGTTTTTACAACTTGTTTTCTTTGCTAAATTACGGCAAGAAAATTTGGGTAGTCATTTAAATTTGCATACTGTGAAAATTATATTTTTATTTTTATTTATACAATGCAATCTATTGTTTCATTGATTGGGGAAACATTATCTGGAAAAGATAATTGGACAGAATGGCATAAAAAAGTAGAAAATACACTTATTTTTAATGATTTATGGAATAATATATGTAATGGGAAATCTTAGCCTGCAGAACCAACTGATACTAAGGAAAAAGAGATTTGGCTATTTAAAAATTCAAAAGCTTTGGCTTTAATAAGAGCTTCTGTTAATGGAGATGTGTATCGACATATACAAGGATGCACATTTGCTTGGGATGCCCTTGACAAGTTAAAAAAATTATTTGATTCTCATTCAGAATTAGAGTTTATTCAATTATAGTTAAAACTATTTAATCTTGAGTTGAAAAATGGTGATGTTATGAGTCTAGCTTCTGAAATTAGAGCTATAAAACAAGATGTTGATGCTTCTGGTGGGAAAGTTGATATATATCTCACAGGTTTTATTAAAGCAGTTCTTCCCATGCATTCCACTTATCTAGAGTCTCTTCAAGCAAGCAACCAATTAAAAACCATCACTTTTGATTTATTGGTTGAAAAGTTAGCTGAACATGAGAAAGCATTTGGAAGAAAAATAGAAAATATCAGTGAAAATGTTTGTTTTGCTCATCAAGAGAAACCTGTAAATAATATCTCTTCTAGAGGTGCTTTTAGTGATAGAGAAAAAGGTAGAGGTCAATGGAGGAAAAATGATAATCAAAATGATAGACAATTTTTGCATTATAAAAGATGTGGTAGAAAAGGAAGTCATGAAGCCCATGAATGGAAGCTCTCATGGGATAAGATTGAAATTTTTAAAGAAAATTCTTTTAAACAAAAAGATAAAATGAAAATTCACAGTGATGATAAATATTCAGATGATAAAATTTCAGGAGCAGCCCAATTTGCTTGTGACAGTGATAGTGATCAATATGTACTTTCTGTTTCAGACTTTTCTTCTAATTCCTCATGGTATGATTCTTGGATCTTAGATACATGAGCCACACAACATATGACATTTCGGCGTGATTACTTTGAAGAATTTCATGAAAGTGCATGTGGTCCAATTTATTTAGTAGATAAATCAAGTCTCAAGCCTATTGGAAAATGAACTATTCGATTTAAATTGCCTAATCTTTCAGATTTTGTGCTTCATAATGTATTGTATATTCATCAATTACAACATAATTTGTTATCACTAGTATTGATTCAACAACAAGGCTACTCTATTTTGTTACAAAATGGACAAGTTGTTATCAGAAAGATATCTAATAATGAAGTTGTATTCACTGGTTGTGAGGATGGAAGATTACTAAAACTAAATGGCACTTCAACTCTTTCTAAACATTTTGCATATCTTACTGAAGAAGGTAGTCTATCTCCTAGTCTCTTATGGCATGCAAGATTTGGGCATATTAGTTATGATAGAATTCATCTCATGCAAAAGAATGGTGTTGATGGCTTGCCTGTTTTACCTTAAATAATTGAAAAATGTGAAGCATGTATTCTTGCCAAACAACATAGAAATCCTTTTCCTCACTCCACTTGGAGAGCACATAGAAAATTGTAGCTAATTCATTCAAATTTATGTGGACCTTTACCAGTAACTTCTGCTGGAGGATCTAAGTATTTGATTTTGTTCATTGATGATTACAGCTGCATGACTTGGATTTATTTCTTGCAACAAAAATCAAAAGTTTTTGAAATTTTTAAAAAGTTTCATGTTATGATTGAAAAACAGGCTCAATCTCATATTACTACAATTCGAACAAACAATGGTGGAGAATTTACTTCTCTAATTTTTGAGGATTATTTACATCAAAATGGGATTCAACATCATCTCACTACTCCAGGTACTCCTCAACAAAATGGTGTTGTTGAATGAATGAATAGAACCATCATGAATATGGTTCGTGCAATGTTATATTTTAAAGGAATCTAGTTACATTTTTGGGCTGAAGCAGTAAGAACTACAGTCTATCTCCGTAATAGGTCTCCATCATTTGCTCTCCACCATGCAATTCCATATGAAGTTTGGTTTGGGTATCCTCCTTTGGTTTCCCATCTTCGGATTTTTGGGTCCACTTGCTATGCTTTAATTCCTAAAGACAAAAGAAGTAAGTTGCATCATCACAGTTTTAAATGTATTTTTCTTGGTTATTCCGAGTCTTGCAAAGCCTATAGGTTGTATGATGAAGTTAACAAGAAATTCATCATTACACGTGATGTTATATTTTGTGAAACTTTCAAAAGTGCTGAAAATGTTGCATGTCAATTGAAACAACTTGATAGATCTGAAAAATCTTCTCCTTGGATAGAACATTCTTGTGAGATTTTACATTTTGGGGGATACCAAGTCAATCAAACTCACCTTTAATAGATTCACATGTAGAATCTCTATCCACCATAGTTCTTACTCAAGATGATCCAATAAATGAACAAGAAGAGACCTCTTCTGATGATGAGCCCTTGAATGCTAATGAATCCTCTAGTCATGAAATGATCTCCTCTTCTATGCAACCAAAATCTTCTCATAAGTGGGCAAAACAAGTTGAGCAGATTTTGAAAGATTTAAGACCTGATGAAATAGGTAAAACAGGTATGAGAAGCTCTTACAAGGCAAGGCTACAAGCTCAATCCGATGTTGTAGAAATCTTGGATTCCATTGATGAACTTAATCTCATAGTTGATTTTGAACCAACATCATATAATGAAGCTAAAAATATTGCAGTTTGGAGGCAAGCTATGCAAAATGAATATGAAGCTCTTTTGAAAAATGGTACATGGGAGTTAATTGATCCTCCACTTGGTTGTAAACCTATTGGATGCAAGTGGATTTTTAGAAATAAATATAAAGCAGATGGTACACTTGACAAACACAAAGCTCGACTTGTTGCAAAAGGTTATGCTCAAAAAGAGGGTATCAATTATGATGAAACTTTTGCACCTATAGCAAAATGGACCACCATTCGTGCTTTGTTAGCTCTTGCAGCTCAAAATGGGTGGAACATAGACCAAATGGATGTCAAAATGACATTCTTAAATGGTGATCTTAAAGAAATAGTATATATGACTCAGCCAGAAGGGTATGCAATCCATGGAAAAAAACACCAGGTATGCAAGCTTATCAAATCATTGTATGGTTTGAAACAGGCTCCCCGAGCCTGGTATGAAAAACTTACAGAGCATCTCTTGAAGTTAAATTTTACACATTTTGAGTTTGATGATGCAACACTTTTTGTTAGAAAGATTGATAATATTATTGTCTATCTTGTTGTTTATGTGGATGATTTATTTATCACTGGTACTAATGAGAATACTATTCAAAATGTGAAAGACCAATTGAAGCAAGGTTTTGATATGACTGATTTGGGCCATCTTCATTACTATTTGGGTATTGAAGTGATTCAAAAACCAAATTCTATTTTCATCAACCAACAAAAATATATTGGTGAGATTTTGCATAAGTTTGGCATGGCTGATTGCAAACACCTTAGTACTCCTATGGAGCAAAATCTTAAACTCACATTAGATGACTCATTAGCATTGGTTGATGCAACTATCTACAGGAAACTTGTTGGCAGTTTGATTTATGCTACAACTACCCATCCAGATATTTCTTTTGCTGTTGGAGTTCTTTCACGATTTATGCAACAACCTAGAGAAACTCATTGGATAGTTGCCAAAAGAGTTCTTAGATATCTGCACGGTACTCAACACTATGGGCTTAAATACTCCAAGACAGATCAGTTTTCTTTGCTTGGCTATTCTGATTCAGATTACGTTGGTGATTCAACTGATGGAAAATCTACATCTAGTTTTGTAATGCATCTTGGGTCTGTTGCAATCTCTTGTAGATCTAAAAAGCAATCAGTTCCAGCTACCTCTTCTTCTGAAGCTGAATATATGGCAACTTTTGAAGCAACTTGAGAAATCTTATGGCTTTGAAGGATTCTTGAAGACTTGCAGACACCGCAGATTGCATCAACCCCACTCTTCATTGATAGTCAATCCGCTATCAAAATGGCTAAAAATCCAATATTCCATGATTGCACCAAACACATCAACACAAAGATTCATTTGATTCGGCATTATGTGAAGGATGGCACTATACACCTTACATATTGTCCCACTGCAGATCAACCAGCAGATATTCTTACCAAGGCACTGGGTAGAGAAAAGTTTGAGAAGTTTTGAGCAATGCTTGGCATAACCCCTTTAGATTAAGGGGAGGATGTTAACATATTATCCTCAGGTTTATGTTTTCTTAACTTAGGTTTATTTTAGTTTATTTTTAGTTTTTTACCTATTTCTGTTGCGGCAGTTTTGCGTAATAGTTTATAACTGTTGTTGTCACTTCTTTATATTTACCTTGTTACATTTGATGCAGTAACGTATGAGAATAATAAATTCTAATATATTTTTCTAGTTTCCCAATCTTTCAGATATTTTCAATCTTAGGCTAACAGTTTCTGTCTTCTGCATCTATTTCCACGTTTAATTTCTAAATTTGTTTCATTGCTGTTTTCTTTTGCTTTGTCTATTCTTTAGACAACAGTTATTACATTTCGTGTTCTTCTTGAGTCGTCCTTTTCTATGTACTATTCCACAACAGCAAACTAAAAAGCAAAGCTTACCGAGGAGACACTTGGTTTTTTTCTCCAAATTCTCCTTATATATCGTGAGGTGAGGTTTAGTTTGGTGGATAGCAACGGGTTAATTTCTGTAGTGTAGGGAAATTTTAGCTATGAGCAGTCACTGTCGTCAAAATGCTTAAAGCAAAATATATTGCGATGTGATGTGACCATTGATAATGGCTCACAATATTCAAACTCCATGAATAGACAGAACTCCAAGGCATATTCAACGAAAGAGAGTGAAACGTGGAAATGGTAGGAACTGTATCACTTTTGTTCTGATCCAAAATGATATATTCAAAATGATATATTTAACAAACTTCTAAGAAAATTGAAAAAGCCTTCAAATCCACATGTCACAAATGTTGAAATTGCCTTCAAATCCACATACCAATAATGTCTGATTTATTTATTCAATGTGTAATCAACGGCAGAAACTTAAACAGGTCATATGGAGAAACCGAGGTAAAAAGGGCGTAGGAGAAGCCCTACGTTATACTCCCAACAAAATGATAGAATTTTTTTAGAAAACTTTAAAATGTGCAAAAATATATTGATTTTTAAAATTTTATTTTACAGTATCAATGCAGATCATGAATATCTATTACATGTTGTACAATCTGCAGATCATTTTGTCGGCATCCATACAAGAAAGGAAAGGCTAAGTGATACAAAATTACCTCTGTGGAAAGACATATGCCCAATTCTGTCATTTTCCAGAGAAACGTGGAAGTGGTGGATATCTTTAATTTCTCACTTTTGCTCTTTAATAACGAAAAAGAAAATGAAACCTTCAAGAAAGTATACTAATTTAATACCACTTGGGTATCGAAAATTGGCAGATCAATCCATGCCAACGGACGAGATTAAACGGGCGTTTAAGCAATGAATCTACTTAATTGTTTTGAGCTTTTGTGTATATACGCTTACAATGAATATGTAAAACGTTGTCTACTTTTTGGTGATAGAGCTCGATTTAAAACGTGGATAAGAAAGCTTACCAGAATAATTAATTGGTAAAAATTCGAATTCCATTGTTCGCTATAAAACCTGCTCTTCGAAAGCTGTTATTCAAGGGTATTTTGTAGCACTAGAACATGTCTACAAGAGAGGTTGCAGCTGCTCTGTGGAAAAGGTTTCGTTTTTGCATTAACTTTCCTCAATTTTGTAATGTTATCTGGAATGAAATTGTTGTTTTCTTAAGCTTCATAATTTATTAAGAAATTGATTTTACGCTCATAATCAGCTCTTTCTCTATGTCAGTGAATGCCAAATTTTCTTTTCATAGGCACATAAAAACAGAGTCTTGTATCTCCCTGGAATTTTTTTTTTCGAAGTATATTCTGAACAGGAATGCATTTGTTAAATGCAGACTTCAAGGCAAGGTTGCAATAATAACAGGTGGGTCGGGAGGCATTGGAGCAGCCACTGTTCGGCTATTCGCAAATCATGGGGCCAAAGTAATAATTGCAGACATTGCAGACGACGCTGGAACGAAATTGGCGGATTCCTTATCTCCCTCGGCGACATATATCCACTGTGATGTTAGCAAGGAGGAAGATGTAAGCGCAGCCGTGGATTTGGTCATGGAAAAACACGGAAAGCTTGACATAATGTACAATAACGCAGGAGTCGCCGACTACCAAAAAGTGAACGTGACGGAATATGATATGCAGGTTTTCGAGCCAGTGATGAATGTGAATGTAAAAGGGGTAATGCACGGCATTAAGCACGCAGCCCGCGTCATGATACCGAAGAGAAAGGGCAGTATTATATCTACAGCTAGCATTACAGGAATAGTAGGAGGACTCGCTCCTTACTCCTATACTGCCTCCAAACATGCCATTATTGGCCTGACTAAGAACGGCGCGGCAGAGTTGGGGAAAAGTGGCATACGAGTGAATTGTATTTCCCCTACTATAGTTGCCACAGATTTGCTATTGAATTGTATGCGACTGACCCCTTCAGCTGAGGCAAAGGCAAAGGTAGAGGCGATGGCTGAAGGCGTATCCCCCTTAAGAGGAGTGAGTCTTAAAGCAGAGGATATCGCAGAGGCTGCTTTGTATTTGGCCAGTGAGGATTCCAAATATGTAAGCGGTCATAACATGGTGGTGGATGGGGGAGTGACAGTTGTACGAGATGAAAGTGCAGTCTTCGGGAATATTAATGGGGAATGTCAAAGAACAAATGTAAGCCTGCAGTAGAGGTCTTGTATGCGAAAAGGGCCATAAACAACTTCGATACAATATCTCAGGCGACCGATATGTATCTGTAAAGTTGTTGACTAATACAATAAGTTGTTGTTGCTTAAACGTGGAATAGTCGTTTTTAATTAATTAATATAATATAGTTGGTGCAAAGGACATGTTGATATCATATTTTAAATAATATATTGGAGTCTATTAAAATCATAGAATATAAAAATTGTATTTATCACAACAAACTAGTCAGGATTGGGGTCGGTAAGAGACGACTGATTTTCTTCTTTCTTGTCTACTTTGTGGCTGGAGAAATGGACAAGGAAAGCCTAGGGAGCCACTTAGAGGAAATGGGACACCTAGAGCCACTAGGAGTTGAAGGGTTAGCACCACCCATGGACCACCCTAAAGAAAGGCCGCCGCGGCCAGATTGGTGACAAGTGGCCTTGGAACATGGTATGAGGGAATGACACGGGTAGTAGCTGCTAGCGTGTCATCAGTGATGTGGAGGAGAATGGTCTTTGGAAATAGAAGGTTCTAGTGGGACTCTAGAAATCATGCAAGGGGCACTATCCAATGCTGAAGTAACTCGTGCAAGTGGGTCATTTCAAGCACGACTTTCTTGGCTTGTTCTTTATTTTCTATCCTCCTAATTCTTTTTTGTGAAGAGTGTATATTGAATCTTTAATGGAAATGCCTTATTCATTAAAACATAAATTTATTGGTGGTACTTATTTATAATAAAAATGAACTAATTATACTGAAGATGTTGTCATTCATTGGAGTCGAATATGATGAAACAAAATGTATAGTAGTTCATTGAAATGATAAGTGGTACATTTTGCATGATAGGTGAATTATAAGATTGTCGATTGAATATCTCTTCATTTGTAACCTTTTTTTTGGATAACAATATTCAAATATATGATTTATATCCTATTAACTATCACTTCTCATCTTCTTCCATGTTGTGTTGGGGCCTAGCTCGATTGGCATGAGCCTTCTTGTGGTAGTGCTCAAGGTCACGAGGTCCAATCTCACCCAACCAACATCATACTAAAGGATGTATTACACCAACATCATTGCTCATGTTAGAAAGTTTAGCAAGTACATTGCAATTTATAGTGGGCGGTATATGTGATTACTATAGTCTAACAAAAAAATCTTCTTGCATGTCAACTATTTACTATTATATTTAACTGATTTGTTTCTCTCTTTTTTTCTGTTAAAACCTGCCTTATCGTTAAAGTAAAAGAAAATAAACTTATAATTTAAAATTTTACATATGTTCTTTAGATATTTTTTAAACTAAAAACTATTACAATTAGTTATTAAATAATTTTGACTATTAAGATTAATAATTTAAAGAACAATAATAATGTTAGATTTTGCCAGTATTTTTATAATCCACTTGCTAATACAAGATACCACACTCCCTTAAAATGATTCAAATTCTCTTGGAGAATCTAAAATATGGTACATTAAAGAATCTATGCAGAAAGATATAAATGTTACTTTCACTATTTAAGGAGCCGCTCACGAAAATGGATACATAATACCCAAAAGGTTTTCACTTTCACAATCTTCATTTAAATAAAAAATACATAATCTTTCCAATTTATTTGACTTTGGGCTTCAAGATCCTTGTCCCAAGCTCAGGACATAGAATGTCCAACAAATTTCTTTAGAAAGAATAAGAAGAATCTTTAACCTAGATTCAAAACCACTAGATTTTCAAAGAGAGGCTCTCTCTCCAATGACTAGAATCCTTTGAAGGAGTGCACCACTTCCTCCCTTCTAAGGTGTTGGAATGGTACCATGGAAGCTTGTGCCCATGAGATGGATAATACCTTGGAGAAGTTAGGGGTTCAAGTTCATGAGAATGTCATGGTTATTGATGCTTCAACATCTCCTAATAGTTTGGATGAGATAAAAATTTCCTATAGTAATAAAGACAGTCTTTCCAATTACTCTTTGATGGTCATTACAACTCCACCCCCTTTGCCTCCTACCAGACCTCACCATCCTTTATCCATCAATGTTGGCAATATAACCCATCTTCCCACTCGTACTTAGGACAGAGGTGATGATGTCAACCCTTCAAAGGATCTTTCTATTGAGTTATTGGAGGAAGGAGAAATTAAGGAGGTTTCCTTAATGCCCATTAAGCCCACTCAAAAGGAGGCTGAAGGTTTTGTTTTCAATTTATAGAAAAAAAAGAGGACTCTTAAACAAAATGAGATAGTTAAGTCCAGGTTGAATGTAAATCCCCAATAATGGAGAACTCTAAAGTTTTACCTGAGAAGAGAGGGAGACCTCCAAGGACGACCATCAATTATAGAGAACCTAAACACTCAAAGAAAGAACTTTCTATTTTTTATAAGAGCTTTAAGGACCCCATGGACACAGACCCCTAATGTTTATCATGGATTTTAACTATGCTTCATGGAATGTTTGTTGTCTTGAGTCCCTTGACAGGAAATATGTGATTAAAACATTCCTATTGATGATAAGAATATTGACTTATTTATACTCTAGGAGCTAAACAATGTTGGCCTTACTCTACAAATTAATCTCAAACATATTTGGTGAGATGTCAAGTGTTACACCACCAATCATAAGAGAGATAAGGTGGGCGCAACTATCCTAGTTATCCCTAAATTGAGTAACCATATCACTAACTAGGGTTGCGCACATTGAAAAAGATTATTCTAGCTTTCCATCAAACTTAATGACTTTGAGTTTGGGTTTTGCACAATATATGCACATAATGACCAAAGAGAAAGGATTGAGCACTAGAAATGGATGTATTAGATGAAAATGATCCCTTGGATGGTGGGAAATGACTTTAGCATGATAGAATCACCCCAAGATAAAGTAGGTGGTTGCGAGTTTGAACGGAAGTGAGATGAGAAGTATTATTAGCTCAGATTGATCAACAAACATAAACTTTTTAACCCACTGGCTGGGAACAAAGCTTTAACTAAATTCATGTGGTACACTTGGTCTAGTTTATAGCAAGGTGAGAAATAATATAAAGTAGACTTGATAGAATCTATGTTAATAAAGATGTTTTTAGTTTCAAAAAATATGATAATAGTAACTGTGTCAAGGTTGTTCCCTACACACTATCTGATCACCACCCTATCCTTGCTAATATTTTTCAATTGGATAAAGATAACACAAATGTAAAAAGAAGAGATGGATTTTATCTCAATGTTATCCTCTTGAGAGATGAGGATAGTAAAATTTAAGTTTACATCCTTAGATGGTATAACAAGGGAATATTGCAACACAAAAGTGCCATAGAGAGATGGAATCAATAAATTATCAGTTGGAAGTCACTTTTCCAATTTGTGGGAAAAAAGAAGGCTAATGATAATAGGAAGTTGGAGGTTGAATTGTACAACCATCTTTTTACTATAGAATAATTCTTACAAGATAACCCCACCAATCTTGTTGTAGTAGAATCCTTGACCCAGTTTAGGGATGCACTCACACATCATCAGAACCATAAGGTCTAGGGAGCCAAAACAATAGCTAGGATAAATTGGATGTGTCATGGAGATAAAGGGTCTAGATGTTTTTTTCAATTTCTTTAAAATAGAAAGAGGCCAAAGATAGAATCGAGTGAATATGGCATGATGACAAAGAACTAAATTCACATGAGGATATCCTAAATGCTTTTGCATCCTACTACCAATTTTTTTTAATATTTGAAGATATTGGAGGTGAGATAGAGGATGCTAGTAGAAAATTCAATAAAACTAAATCCCCCAAAAAGGTCTCTTTAGAGGATGCATAAGTACTGGATAGATCAATTTCTATAGAAGATATTAAGAATGCTATTCAAATGATGGAAATGAAAAGTGGTGCAGGAGCACCCTTAAATTCATCCATAGCTGCAGGAACACCAACTAACTCATCCATGGCTAGTACACCAAAGGAACCAAACATGAAGGGTTAGTGTGAAGGGTTAAGGTATTGGTTGGATCTTGAATCCAATGATGTAGTAAAGTCCTACTTTGTAAGGCAAGGTGACATTAGGTATGGTTATAAACCTAAGTGTCTACCTTTATCATTATGGACAATTTGGTTAGAAAGGGATAGAGTAATCTAAGTAACTAGGATGGTCTAGTTGCATTAGAATTTGTAATCTTTCCTTGGTTGTATTATTTAAATAAGGATAAACCAATGTATCCTTCATGCATTTTTGTCCTCTAGTCCAAGTGGGAGGACAACTCATATTTTGTAATTCCTTTAATAAGAAAAATAGTTTATTCCTCCTTAAGAGGATATTGACACTTGTCACACACACTTATGAATGGTGGCATTGATAGACTTGGGAGTTACATTCTAACTCCTCTCTCTCATCTCTATTTAAGAGATGCTCCTCTCTCACATTCTCATGATGAAGTTATTGTATTGAGCATATTGCTCTCTTTCTCTCTTCTCTCTCTCATTTTAGGGTATGCCCTCATTCATAATGTCACAAGGGGTTTTCTTTGCTTTCCCCTTTCAAAATCTCTTGGCTCATTGTTTGGATTCATGGATCATTATTGTTTTGGTGATTGATCTTGCAACTCTTTCTCATATTTGGCTTATGGTAAACTCCTTCTTACACTTCACTTTCTTGGATTATTTGATGAACTTATTTTCATTCTTTTAATACTTCTAACATGGTATCAGAGCTACTAATCATTGTTTAAGTGTTTTGTAGGAAGGTGACATTCAAAGGAGCAAGTATTTTTTAAAGTTTCTTTTATAGATCTTTTTTTTTTGTAGCTCTAACTTATTTGTTTCATTTTTTCTCTCTCTAACCCTCTTTGGAAGGCTTGCCACCATAGAGTAACTTAACTCTTTAGTTTTTTTTTTGGGTTTGGTTGGTTCACCACCAAACCCAACTCATCTCTCTTCATTTTAAGTGTTTTTTTTTGCAAGCACTAATCTAATATTTCTTGTAGGTTTTATCTAACTATTCATTTTTAATTTTTCTAAAAAAAAAATCTTGTGCATGTAGGCTATTTCATTTTTTTTTTGCAGGCATAACTCCATTTTTTATCTAATTTCTTCTCTTGTAGATTCTATTAAATCTTTTTACGAAAATCTATTTTTCACTTCATTTTAATCTACTGTTTAATAACTTATTTTCATAATACTTTTACATTTAACAAATTTATTGTTTATTTCATTCTCATTGTTGGTTAAAATAAATCTATTCAATATCTTGACAATAAATAACTCTATTTTTTCATGTCATTTCATTTTACATTCCTGTCTACTTTGATTTTTTTTCTAATCTTTTAAATTTCATCTCATAAATCCAATCTCTGTTGTATCGACTTTGTTGTTTAAAATTAATCCTTAAGCTATCTTATTCTCCATTTCTTTTGTTATTTCATTCCTCCCTTTGGCTGACATGAGCCTCCCAAAAGCTCCCTTTTGCAGCTCTTTGACTCTTACAAACCCGTGTGCAGCTTTCAACATTGGTGTAACCCATCCTAAGCAACTGGAGATAATATAAAAATGTTTTTTTAGCAAACTTAAAGTATTGTTGGCAGCATATAACTACCTTTAAATCTTATTAAATCTCTTTTAATCTACTTTTAAACCTGCTCTTAATTCTACCGTTTAGCAACTTTTAAATCTTTTTTTAAATTTGTTATCTTTTAAATCTACTGCTAAATCTATTCTATAGTAACTATTAATTTTTTTATATCATTACTACTCCTTAAATCTGCCTTTGTTCAATGTTGTGTTTTACCTTTTCCTTGGCTGCTAGAGCCAATCAGCTTCTCAGCCTTGTATCCCTCCTTGCTATCATTCTAACTCTCTTTTTTTGCAGCTTTTTTTCATAAGTTTGCAGCCTTCATTTCATTGCCAAACTTATTTTTTTGCTGTTGCACAGCTCTTCCTAGCTTGTGCCTAGCCTTCCTTGAGTGTAATATGTACCAATTCTTCTTTTCTGCGTAATTCTCTCCCTTTTCTTTTTTTTCAAATCTTGTTTCCACCTGCCTTGTGTGGTTTTGTATTAATGTTTTAAAGGCAATTTGTAATTTCTTCTGGATGTTTTAAAAACAAGTTTCAGCAGGCAAGACCGGTCTATTTTGTCAAATTATTTTTTTTTATCACTGCATGAGCCTTTTTTGGGCTGCATTTAGCACATTCTTTTGCATTTTACTACAGTCTGTTTCTTTTAAATCTTATCTAATCTAATTAGTCTCTATGTTTAGTTGATTCCTCTGCTTTTTTAAATCTGTTACTTTTAGCTATCATTTTAGCCTGCAGGTTCTTGTTCTTTCATCATTTTAGATTCCTTTGAAGTTTTTTTTTAAAGCCTACAAATTGTTTCTTCTTTGAATTGGATCTTCTACAATTGTTATTCAGCCAGCCTTTGTCTCTTGCGCAGACCATAAATTATTTTCACTGTGTTTGCAGAGATTAATTTTTTTTAGCTTGACAAAATAAAATAAATGATTATATCCCTGCTAATTTTTTTTAGCCTGACAAAATAAAATAAATGATTATATCCCTGCTTCATTTACACTTATTATCTCTGACATTCTTTTGCAGTGAATCAATTATTATTATCACTTCTTGTTTATAATTAATATTCAATTTAGTTTAAAGATTTTTTGATTAAAATTTTAACTAGTTAATTAGTTTATTTTTTTAATACTTTAAATACTTTTAACTAATTCTAATAATAAATTCATCTTTCAAATTCATTTTAATAAAATTGTTTATCATTTTAAGAATTAGTACTTTGCATTTCATAAAAGATCCCTAGTTTTCTAAGTTTTAACAAAACTTACATATTCTTCTTCATTATCTCAATATGTTTTTTAAAATATTTCTTTTAAAGTGTTGTTTATAAGTTATGATGTATTGAAGGATTTTTTTTTGCTTTATTTTTAGTGAGAATTCTATCGTTTATTTTAAGATTTTGTACTAAAATTTTTTATTATATTAATTTAGTTTGAGCTTTATTTATATAAATTTCTTTGAAAATCATTTGAAATAATCTATTCATTCTATTAAGCAAAGAAGTTTTCTTTTAAAATCAAATTTATTAAACTATGATAATTTTGCAAATCAAGTTTAAATAGTCCTTTTTTTCAAATTCCACATCCAAGTTTTTAGAAAAAATAGTTTCTATAAGTAAACAAAGTTTGTTTTATGTTTTAAAATTCTTTTAAATAAAGCAAAAGTTTTTTTTAAAACAAAATATCCTTTGTTAGCTATATAATTATCATTTCATTTAAGCTTAGAATTATTATTCAAGTGAAGGGGATCAACTTTTTGTCTAGCTAACCAATGTTCAACCTTTTGAACTCATCTCAATTTTATGAAGCAAATGATATATATCAAATGATTGATCCAATGCAAGTAAAGTCATTATTTTTGCTAAATTATAATTGTTCAAATAAAATTGTCTTTATGAGTCTTATGACAAGTTTAGGTGACTCCTTGGTATAAGTTCAATATAGATCGATCATAGCTTTGTCTTATAATTTTGCAAGTGTACTTCAATGTGGTTAAAATTTTATATAAGTTATAAATAAATAGTGTTTTTTGATTCAAAACTCAATATGATTTCATGCATATGTAAAACATATTTTGTGATGTTAATGAGTTATGATTATATGCATTAAGTTGGCCATGTGTCACCTGAGGTCATATGTATCCTTGTACTATGGTGAATCAAAACTATTATAAGCTTCTCGCTTACTCTTGTTTAACATTCTATTAAACTATCTTGCTTGTCAAATTGATTTTACACTTTCAACTGTCATGCACTTTAAACTAATTCGCACTTTAAACTGACTTCACTATTGCTAATTGATTGCTCAATCCTTGCCTTGTTCAAATATCTCTAGCCTCTTTCTTCATTTATTTAATTTTTTTCTCGATTTATGATTTTGTTCTTTCGACTATTTTCTTGGTGGGCCCATCCTTTCAATATTCACACTTGTGTTCACCTTGCATGGAGATTTTAACTATATCAAATAATTTATACGTATTGCTCTTCGAAATATTTCTTATTTATCTCAAATTATTTGGGTTTATGAGTTATCTTACACTATTGCCTTCATTATTTAGTGATTTGATTCAATTTTATTATGTTCTATTGATCCATCTGCACATGGTTGGAGTTTTATGCTTTTATAGCATCTCTTTATGCTCATGGTAGCAGTTTATGGTTTTATACCATTGGTTTATATGAATTTCATTTGATCTTGTGTAAGTTGCATCAGGAGCTAATTGTCTTTTCAAGGTTAACTATGGTGGACCCGACAGTTTTAATTGACTCATAGTTGCCTTATCTGGCCCATGGAGTATCCCTCCATCCTTTAATTGGCGTGCACTTACGTTTGTTCCACTTTGAAAGTATTTATTTGGTTTGATTTTGATCCACTTTGTTCCTCAGTGAGAGGACAATATTTTATGGAGCTTTACCCTCCATTTGGTTTTATTTATGAAGTATGATATTTTATGGAATGTTGTCCTCCATTTGGTTCCACATATGATATTTGATATTCATGAAAGTTGATATGACCCATCTTGATCTTTTTCCTCATGGTAAGGATATTGCTATTGAAATACCTTTTGACCCATGTTGGATTTCTTATTTGAAGGCAATATGTTGTTTCTCCTCATAAACCTCTCCTTGATCTGCAACTATAATCATGCTTGGCATATTTGAATCTTGAGTTGATCTAATGCTTAAGGCACATGTTCTATCATTGTCTCTCTTACATTTCTTTGATAAATATACTAATGTGATAATGCTCTGCATACTTCATTACCTAGATCGTGGGTCATGTAAGTGACGGAGTCACGACCCATTCACTTGTAGTGAGATGACTCATTACTAGACTATCTATATCCATGTGATTGACGTAATGTTGGTGCAGGTTTCATTGGTTGGCCTTGTCTGTGGTCATTTGTGCATTAGTATGTGCCTTTTACGAGAGATTTATTATACCTATCACTTTCATTTTGAGCTTATGATTTATTTTAGATATCATGTTAACTCCATTGCATGTTGGTGAACAAGTACATTTATCCTCATCTCTATTGGTTCCTCTATGATTGTTTCTTATAATTATTATAACATCAAATTTTACTAACTTGACTATATGATGTAATTTTACTTGTAGATCGGTGCCTTATTTTTTATGCCTCTTTTTTCAGGTGATCCATCAAGGAACATTCTCAGTTTTTCACAAATATTATGAATATGTGGCTATGATTCCACTTGATCACATTGAAAGGACTCATGTACTTCTCTTGGATCTACAAAAATACCATATGACTTGAAGCCAATCAAATTACTTCATCTTGAAGAACAAGTTACAGATTTTTTTAAAATTGGGTTTGATACCCCTTTTTGTAAAATCCTCATGTAAAGATTAAAGGGGGGTGTTATAATTTGTAATCTTTCCTTGGTTGTATTATTTAAATAAGGATAAACCAAGGTATCCTTCATGTATTTTTGTCCTCTAGTCCAAGTGGGAGGACAACTCATTTTTTGTAATTTCTTTAATAAGGAAAATAATTTATTCCTCCTTAAGAGGATATTGACACTTGTCACACACAGTTATGAATGGTGGAATTCATATACTTGGGAGTTACATTCTAACTCCTCTCTCTCATCTCTATTTAAGAGATACTCCTCTCTCACATTCTCATGATGAAGTTATTGTATTGAGCATATTGCTCTCTTTCTCTCTTCTCTAGATCTCATTTTAGGATATGCCCTCATTCATAATGTCACAAGGGGTTTTCTTTTCTTTTGCCTTTCAAAATCTCTTGGCTCATCGTTTGGATTCATGGATCATTATTTTTTTGGTGATTGATCTTGCAACTCTTTCTCATATTTGGCTTATGGTAAACTCCTTCTTGCTTTTCACTTTCTTGGATTATTTCATGAACTTGTTTTTATTCTTTTAATACTTCTAACAAGTTGGACTAAGATAAGGTGGAAATAAGTTTATTTAATCATTTCTAAGGTCCTAGTTGGAGTCTAGGATAGAGATTAATAAGTTTGATTGACAATTGACAACTTTGGCAAAAGTTGTCAATGTTTCATTAAGCAACTTTTTGAAAAGTTGTCAAAATTTGAATCTCAATGGTCACAACCATTTTAGTTGGTCGAAACTAATTGAGGAATGTATAAACATGATGGAAAAATTTGATCCACATTAGTTGGAAGATTTTGGAGAAGTTTGGACATCTAATTTCAATAAAAATTCATTGATTTCCTGAGAAGTAGACTATGTTTTCAAGGTGTATAGATCTGTACGATCACTCATGTTCCTTTAAAGGACTTTGGAAGTTGACCCTGTGTCATATGAGTAGAATACAATTGATTTGAAGCCCTGAAACAAGATAGAACAAAAGTTATTCAACTTTGAGTGTTCACTGATTGTAGGAAGGCCCTACCTGGGGTTTTGAGACTAAATTCCTCTTTCCAGGAGAGTCCACCATGGAAAATTACTGATTATTGGTGGAAAGAAAGGAGGGAGGATGTAATTTCAAATTCTTGAGGTCGTAGATTGGGAAACTAATGGAGAAAGGAGGAATGATTAAACCCTCTAGACATGCATCTCTTTGTGACTATCCAGAATTGTGGGTTTGAAGACACAACTCGGCCTAGGGGTGGAATGGAGATATAAATCTTTCGGCTTAGTATTTTTATGAAATCCTAGAGATGTTCCAAATTTATTTTGGAAGGTGGCAGAGATTTCAGACACTTTGTTAAATTGACCTATTATCCCTATTAGGCCTAGGAGAGATTTGAGGACAGTAGGAGTTTGGAGATTGGTCAAAGGTCCAAACTTGGTGAGTATTGTTGGTAGGTTGATTGAAACCTTTGAGGGTGGTTAAGACTTAGTTTGGTGGAGTTCCAAATAGGTTTCTCTCAAGAAATTAGGTTTTCTCATTGTATCCCTATAGTGGGTTTGGGTGCCTAAATTGTGTTCCAAGATTGCTTGGTGTAGGATTGGTATTCCATTCCATTTGAAATTGATATTAAACATTGAAATAACCCTGGTTCCATCCCTAGATTGATAGGGTTGAGTTGTGTGAGTTAATGCTTTAAAGGTGTAGGAGATTGGATTGAAGAACCAATCTTGATTTGTGGGTTTTGGGAACTCTTTGTCAGAGACCTAGTTTGTATGCTAGAGAGGGGTATCAAGGAACTCTAAGTGTTTGTTTTGAGTATAGATTGGGGCTTTACTTGAAGTATTATAAGAGAAAATAGTAGATCTTTTGTGGAAGACTAAAGTCGTAGCCATGTTAGATGGTGGGGAAGACATTGAACTTCCTAACAGGATGAGTAATGCAAACCTACTAAGGGTAGTGAAAGAGCATGATGTTGAGAGAAAGTGGATTAGGTGAGAGATGGAAAAGCTTAGGGAACAACTCAAGAAAAGACACAATGGGAACTCTGGATTGGAAGAAGAGGAGAGTGATGAAGAAGCCCCTTTGCAAGAGGAAGAAATAGATGTTCCTGCAGACCAGAGGCTATTGTTGAAGACCTTGAAGTCCATGGAGAGAAGGACCATGGATACTAAGCTTGAACTACCTATCTATAGTGGGAAGATGGATCCAGATGAAGTAATGGATTGGATTGATGCACTCACTAGTTTCTTTGACTATAAGGAAATACCAGAGCATCAAAAGGTTAAAATAACAAAGTCCAAGTTGAAGGGATCTGCCTTGGCTTATTGGAATTTTAATTACTCAAGAAGAGAGAGTAAAAATGGACAAGAATCTAGTGGCTACATGGAAGAAGATGGTTGCCTTGGTGAAAGAGGCCTATGTGCCTGAAGATTATGAAGTCAAACTTCATAAAAAGAGGCAAAGTTTAAGGTAGAAGGAGATGGATATCTCAAGCTACACTAAAGAATTCCATAGACTTACTATGAAGTCTAAACTAGTAGAGCCAGAAAGTGTCAAACTAGCTAGATATATGCAAGGACTAAGGGTGAATATCCAAGATGAATTAAGCCTATGATCCCCTACCACTATCCATAAATTCTTTCAATTGGAATTGAAAGTGGAGGAAAAGCTTAAGAGGAAACAAGACTAAGGTGGAAAAGGAAGAGGCTAGAGAGATTTTGGCAATAGAGGAAGAGGATCGGGTAGTGGGAGAGGATAGACTTCTAAGAATTTTGAAGAGGCTAGTCAAGAGAACTCCTTTGGGGAAGGAAGTTCTAGAGACTCCTATAGAGGGTGGAGAGGAGATTCAAGAGGAAGGACTGGTGGAAGAAGTTTAGGGAACATAAGGTGTTACAGATGTAACCAATTTGGGCACCTAGCATCGAAGTGCCCCGAGAAGGAAAATAATCAAGAAGAGAGGAGGGCTAACATAGTCAGAGATGAAGATAACCAAGGGGATAATGCACTTGGCTCTTATGAACCACCTTAAGAGGGAGAGGCACTCATGATGAGGAGGACCTTATTGAAGGCTCCTTGTACTCAAGAATGACTACAAAGAAAGAGTATGTTTAGGACCACATGTAAAAGTGGAGGTAAGGTGTGCAGATTAGTAATTAATAGTGGATCTAGTGATAACTTGGTGTCCAAGGAAGTAGTGAAGAAGTTGAAGCTGATAAGGGTGCCACATCCAAACCCCTACATGGTTTCATGGCTCACCAAGAACCAAAACAGTGTCATAGAGGAACAAGCATGGGTTGAATTCCAACTTGGAAAATACAAGGATCGGGTGCTATGTGACATTGTTCCTATGGATGCATGCCATTTTCTCCTTGGAAGGCCCTGGCAATATGATGTGGAGGCTCATCATGATGGGAGGTTGAAAACCTACACCATCAATCAAAAATGAGAAAAGGTAACACTCTTACCCTTGTCTCAAAATTTAGAAGAGCCTAAAGATTCTAAATTTCTATTTATTGGTGAAAAGGAGTTTTTGAAAACCTTGAAGGAGGATAAATATCCTTGCTATACCCTAGTCCTTTTTCCCAAGGATGACAGACCAAAGAAGTCTGAGAAGGATGTATATTCCTTGAGAAGAGTAGGCTCTAAAGAAGTTGCAGACCTACTGAACTAGTATAAGGACATTGTCACCAAAGATTTTCCAAATGAGTTGCCACCAATCAGAGATATAAGCCACAATATTGACTTGATCCCAAGAGAAACCTTACCCAGCCAAACTGCATATAAGTTGACCCCTGAATAAAATAAGGATATGGCAAGACAAATCCAAGAAATCTTGGATAAGGGTTTGATCACCAAAAGCCTCAGCCCTTGTGCAGTACCTACCCTTTTGGCCCCTAAGAAAGAAGGCACATGGAGATTGTGCACTGATTCTAGAGCCATAAATAGAATCACAATTAGGTATAGGTTTCCTATGCCTAGAATAGAGGACGTATTGCATCACCTAGGAGGTGCAAGATACTATTCTAAGGTGGACTTGAAGAGTGGCTATCACCAAATTAGGATAAGGGATGGTGATGAATGGAAGATAGCCTTTAAAACTAATGAATGCTTGTATGAATGGAGGGTGATGCCCTTTGGTATATCAAATGCCCCTAGCACATTCATGAGGCTCATGAATGAAGTGTTAAAGCCAATCCTTGGAAAATTTGTTAGAGTCTACCTTTATGACATCCTTATCTTCAGCAAGAGTAAGGAAGAGCATTTGGAACACCTTGATTTTGTCTTGAAGAGGCTGCATGAAGAAAAACTCTTTATAAATTTGGAAAAATGTGTTTTTATGTAGGAAGAACTTGTCTATTTGGGATTTTTGATTGTAGGTGGGAACATCAAAATGGACCCTAAGAAGGTAGAAGCCATCCTACGTCGGCCTTCTCAAAGGATAGTGACTGAAGTAAGAAGCTTCCATGGACTTGCATCCTTTTGTAGGAAATTCATCAGGAATTTCAGTCAGTTGTGTGCTCCAATCCTTGAGACCATAAAAGGTGGGTAGAAATGTAAATTTGTGTGGAACAAAGAGGTAGAGGAAGCCTTTCAAATGATGAAATAAAAGGTAATGGAACAGCCTATACTTGTGTTCTGTGATTTTCAAAAGGTTTTCACTATTGAATGTCATGCATCAAACCTAGCCATAGGGGCTGTCTTGAGCCAAGAAGGCATGCATGTGGCCTTTTTCAGTGAGAAGCTAAATGAAGCAAAGAGGAAATACTCCTCTTATGATTTGGAGCTATATTCTTTAGTCCAATCATTGAAGAAATGGAGGCACTACCTCCTACCTAAGGAATTTGTTGTCTTCACAGACAACCAAGCTTTGAGTTTCTTGAATAGCAAAGAGAAACTAAGCCAAAAACACATGAAGTGGGTGGAGTCAATGCAAGCCTACACATTTTCAATCAAACACAAGAAGGGAGTTTCCAATAAGGTGGTAGATGCTTTAAGCTGAAGATCTTTAGTTGTGCAAGAAATCCTTCAAAGTGTAGGGATAGACTCATTGAAGGATGTGTATAATGATTATGATGATTTTAAGGATATCTACAAGGCGTGTTCTAATTTTTCTGAAGCCTATCATGTGGAATATTTAGATTATTTGATCCAAGATGGCCTATTGTTCAAAGGACATCAATTGTGCATTCCCAAGTTTTCCATGAGGGAGAACATTATTAGGGAGAAGCATGCAGGCAACATTGGAGGACATTTTGGATTGGACAAGACCTTGGAATAGGTGAGAAGGTTTTACCATTGGTCCAAGATTTAGAATGAAGTGAGGAAGAATGTGGAGACATGTACCATCTATCAAAAGGCCAAGGGTGCATCTACAAATGCAAGGTTATACCAACCCCTACCTATTCCTACAAGGCCTTGGGAGAGTTGTAGCATGAACTTTGTGATGGGTTTGCCTAGAACACAAAAGGGATATGATAGCATATATGTTGTAGTGGATAGGTTTAGTAAGATGGCCCACTTTATCCCTTGTAAGAGCACCAATGATTCATCATCCATTTCCAATTTGTTCTTCAAGGAAATTATGAGGATTCATGGCTTACCTCAAACCATACTATTAGACAGAGATGTGAAGCTTGTTGGCCACTTTTGGAGGACCTTATGGAAGAAGTTGGGGACTAATTTGAGTTTCAACTCTGCCTATCATCGAAAAATGGATGGATAGATAGAGGTTGTCAATAAGTCCCTTAGAAATCTACTGAGGTTCCTGACAAAGAAATAGGGAGACAAGTGTGATTCAGTCCTGCTACAGGTAGAGTTTTCCTTCAATGGCTTAGTTAATAGAAGCACAGGGAAAAGTCCCTTCTAGATTGTGTATGGAAAATGTCCTAGAGGCATCTTGGAGCTTAGAGAACTCCATCAAATAATCCAATCTATGCTCATGGTGAAGAATTTTCAGAGAGCATGAAGGAGGTACATGATTCAGTTAGGTTGGCACTTGAGAGAAGCATAGAGAAATATAAGAAATCCAAAGACAAGCATATGAGGGATGTACAGTTGTAGGTTGGAGACTTGGTATGGGGAACACTTGAAGAAGGAAAGGTTACCTAAGGGAAAGCACACTAAGCTACTCATGAAGAAGATTGGACCCTATTTGATCTTGAAGAAGCATGGACTAAATGCATATGAGATTCAGTTTCCCCGTAATCTTGGTATCTCTCCTATATTCAATATTTGGGATCTAACCCCTTACAAAGCTAATGTGAATGTAGGATTAGATGTGTAGGTAGAGGAACTTGAAGAGGATTCTGGAAGAATACCTCCTCATAAACCAAGAAATCTTGAGAAGATCTTAGACACAAAGATCATCAAGAGGACCAAGAAGAATTTCTACAAGAAGTACTTGGTGAAATGGCAAGGAAGCCCGGAGGAAGAGTTAGTGTGGATGGATGAACTATAGATTCAGAGACATGGTTCCACCTTGAAAGACCTCATTTGATGAGGACTTGAGATCAGTGCACCTTGGGAGTATGGTGCAGGAGCACCCTTAAATTCATCGATAGCTGCAGGAACACCAACTAACTCATCCATGGCTAGTACACCAAAGGAACCAAACATGAAGGGTTAGAGTGAAGGGTTAAGGTATTGGTTGGATCTTGAATCCAATGATGTAATAAATTCCTACTTTATAAGGCAAGGTGACATTAGGTATGGCTATAAACCTAAGTGTCTACCTTTGTCATTATGGACAATTTGGTTAGAAAGGGCTAGAGTAGTCTAAGTAACTAGGATGCTCTAGCTGGCCTAAGATAAGGTGGAAATAAGTTTATTTAAGCCTTTCTAAGGTCCTAGTTGGAGTCTAGGATAGAGATTAATAAGTTTGATTGACAATTGACAACTTTGGCAAAAGTTGTCAATGTTGTCAATGTTGCATTAAGCAACTTTCTGAAAAGTTGTAAAAATTTGAATCTCAATGGTCACAACCATTTCAGTTGGTTGAAACTGATTGTGGAATGTATAAAAATGATGGAAAACTTTGATCCAAGTTAGTTGGAAGATTTTGGAGAAGTTTGGACCTCTGATTTCAATAAAAAATTATTGATTTCCTGAGAAATAGATTGTGTTTTCAAGGTGTACAGATCTGTATGGCCACTCATGTGCCATTAAAGGACTTTGGAAGTTGACCCTATGTCATATGAGTAGAATGAAATTTATTTTGTTCCATGAAACAAGATAGAACAAAAGTTATTCATTTTTTAGTGTTAACTGGTTGCAGGAAGGCCCTAGCTAGGGTTTCGAGACTAAATTCCTCTTTCTAGGAGAGTCCACCATGGAAATTTTTTGATTCTTGGTGGAAATAAAGGAGGGAGGATGAAATTTAATGTTCTTGAGGTATTACATTGGGAAACTAATGGAGAAAGGAGGAATGATTAAACTCTCTGGACATGCATCTCTATGTGACTATCCAGAATTGTGGGTTTGAAGACACAACTCGGCCCAGGAGTGGAATGGAGATCTAAATATTTGGATTTAGTAGATTTATGTAATCCTATATATTTTCCAATATTTTATATTGAAAGGTGGTAAATATTTTGAATACTTCCCTTGTTAAATTGACCTATTAGCCATATAAGGCCTAGGAGAGATTTGAGGACAGCAGGAGTTTCGATATTGGTCAAAGGTCCAAACTTGGTGAGTACTATTATTAGGTTGATTGAAACCTTTGAGGGTGGTTAATACCTAGTTTGGTGGAGTTCCAAATAGGTTTCTCTCAAGAAATTAGGTTTTCTCCTTGTAGCCCTATAGTGGGTTTGGTGTCCTAAATTGTGTTCCAAGATTGCTTGGTGTAGGATTGGTATTCCATTCCATTTGAAATTGATATTAAACCTTGAAATAACCCTGGTACCATCCCTAGATTGATAGGGTTGAGTTGTGTCAGTTAATGCTTTAAGGGTGTAGGAGATTGGATTGAAGAACCAATATTGATTTGTGGGTTTTGGCAACTCTTTGTCAGAGCCCTAGTTTGTATGCTAGAGAGAGGTATCAAGGACCTCTAAGTGTTTTTTTTAGTATAGATTGGGGTTCTACTCCAAAAAGGCCCCAGGGCCAAATAGCATATCTATTTAGTCCTACAAGGATAACTTCGATTGGATTGGAGAAGAACTTATTCATGTGTACTCAGAAGAAATTGAGAAAGTCTCCCTAGGTTCATACATCAACTCTAGCCTTATTAAACTTCTACCAAAAGAAGGAGATAGGAATTTGATTAAAAATTAGAGCCCTATAACTCTGCTGAATGTGTCATATAAATTTTTTTCAAAGATTATTTCTCTAAGGTTTAAGAAAATTTTGCCTCGCATCATTAATCACACACAGATAGGTTTTGTTAAGGTAAAATACATTATTAAGAACCTAATAACTTGTTGGGAGGCCTTGGATTGGGCCAAGGACTCAAACTAGTAGGTTTGCATGATATTACTAGATTATGAGAAGGTATACAATAGGTTAGAGTGGAAATTTATTAATATGATGCTTGAATGTCTTGGGTTTCCAAAATTATTTTATGAAATGATCCAAACACTGATGTGTGGAGCTTTTGCTTGGGTAGAGGTCAATGGAGTAATATATCTCCCTTTTGAGCTCTCTAGGTACATAAGGTAATGTTATACGTTAGCACCAACACTTTTTTTCATTACTGTATGTGCATTATTTTACCTATTAAGGAATAACACCCTCTCTTCTAAATTTAATGGACTAACCTTACCCAATGGTAAAGTGCTAACTAATGCCCAATTTACTAGTGATACAATAGTTTTGATAGAGCTATTGGAAGACAATGCAACTAATCTCATGAGTAAGATTGACTTATTTTGTGATTGTGATATTTCTATCAGGATTCAACTATGTAGTTTTTTGAGTCAAACTCATTGACCCATGATTCATAAGGCACAACACTTGGTGAAGGTTTTGCAAATGAGGATGCAAGTAGAGTGGGTTTAACCATAGATGAAATTCTGTAGTTAAGCGCGCTCAAGCTGGAGTAGTACTGGGATGGGTGACCTCCTAGGAAGTCTCGGTGCTTCACCTTTATGAGCATCACCTAGATCCAATGAGTGCTAAGTGTTCAACTCATTCTCATGAGAGATGGGTTTGTGTGAACCACTACTCATGAATCATGGGCCAATGAGTTTGACTTAGAAAACTACATAGTTGAATTCTAGTAGCAATATCACAATTTGACTTGCTATGGAAAAATATCTCCTACTTATTATTTCGTGATGTTTTGGGGAGTAAATTATCCTTTCCAAAGTCTAAAATGTTTGGTTAGAGTGATGTCCCCCAAAAATAGTGTAACAATTTCTTTCTATCATGGGGTGGACACAATCACCTAGTCAAATACCTTGGCATACCCTTTTCTGTCAATCCAAACTTGAAAGAGATGTGGAACTGGATCAAGGAGAAGATTTATAGGACGATGAGTAAATGGAACTCTTAATACTTGTCTCTGGAAGGAAGGTTTCAAATTATTCAAAAATTTATTTCTTCATATTCAATTTATTATTCCTCTTCTTGGTTGTTTAACCAAGCTTGATAAAACTATAGTCATAAAAAGTTCAAGGACTTTCGGTGGTCTGATGTGAAAGGACTAAAGAAAAAATATGTAGTTAGATGGAGTTGGTTCATAATTTGTAAAGAACTAGGAAATTTGGGGCTAAAGGAGCTTAGATTCCAAGGAATCACTTTGGTTGTGAAATGGATTGCTAAGCCCACTCTTGGTAAAGTTTTAGCCATGGAAAGTGCTCATTAGTAACAATATTGCTAGAACAATCCCTACTAAAGATTTATCATGGAAGGGACTGCCTACCAATGAATTACTCTTTGGTAAATTTTAATTAAGGTAATAGGCTCTAATGTTTTCAAAGTCATTTGAAATTTTGGGAGAGCATCCAAAATCTAATCACAAATAATGAAATCATTGATGACTAGAATTTGATCTATGGAGAGAAACCATTGGTGGAAGCTATTGCATAATGGAAAACCTGTTTCTCTTATCCAAGGATGCTAAGCCTGGAGTTAGGATAATAAGTGTATTAGATACCTTGAAGATATTGTTAAAGATGGAAGCCTCACGAACTAGGAGGAAGTATGGAAGAAGTATGAAATCTCCACCTCCCAATAGAGTGTATACATCATGATCATAGAAGAATGCAATTGTTTGACTCTTCCTAGATAGTTTGAGTCCAAGGATGACATGATCTACCTCCTCAAATGGAAATATGGCATCGTCTTTCCTAATATCAAACCCAAGCTTATCTACAGCTTCCTCACTGATTTCCATGACATTATTAATCACCTTAACTCCTACTAGAATCTAAATCTGAAACTTTCTATTTGAACCAAATACTTGTTGACCCTATGGTATAGACGTATTGAACCTAAGAAGGCATATTTATTGTGGTGCATTTTCCTCCAGATACTACCTATCAAGAGTCCCACTTGAGAGTATAATATTTGTTCTTCTTTTAGATCATCAAAAACTATTCACCATCTTTTGTTTGATTATCTTACTGCCATGGGAATTTGGGCTCTTTTTGGCTTTCAATTGCACTATAATTTCAATTTTCTTCATATTATTTCTATGAAATTCTCGATCTTAAAGAAAAGAAGTTTATTTTAGTCTATTTTATCTTTTGATAGCTTATGAGCAATTTGGAAATTAAGAAATGATGAAGTCTTTAATGGTAAACAAAGTCACCCTATTGAGTCTCTCAGGAGACTCATAATACATAATGTTTCCATGAAGGTCACTATCATATCAAGAAGATTGAAGAACAAAAGTTTTGGGATCTGATTAAAGATGGAGCAGAAGAGTTTCTTAAGAAGGAGGTTGGATATGGATACAAAACCACTAGGATGTAGACAAAATAAAGGCTATTCAAGAAGGTAATGTACCATGTTTTAGATGAGTTGAATGATAACAAGGATAAGGTAAGACAAGATATATATGAAGAACTGGTTCAAGATTTACCAATTACTATTATATCATTTGCACTAGTGCCACAAGCAAGAGCCCCTGATCTTGTACAACCATATAGTGCCTATTTTCATAGTGGTAAGTTTTTCAAATGGATGGAAGGTCTCAATTGTTGGACCTAATGGGTAGATAGAGGGAGAAATGAGTTATTTAGATCTAGTTACTAAGAACATTTTGTATTATATTTTCTATGCTAAATGCTTATAATGTGGTTTGTACATGATTCTATATGATACTCTCTTTATATGATACTCCCTAGATCATGTGTCTATCTATTTTATAAGATGTATTTGTAAAATGATTCTACTCTTTATCCTTGTTATGTTTATAAATGACAATCAATAGAAAAAAATCTATTTTTTCACGAATACCATGAATATAAAGGTTGAGCCAAAGTCATACAAGGATTCACATTTTGTGAAGTACCAAACTAATTGGCAGAATCAAAGCACTAAAATTATAATTTCTTCAAACCTATAACATAAATAGGTTTTACATTAAGCACTATGAATATCAAAAGTCTTTGAAATTAAGTTAAGAATGGTTCAATTATTTCAAATCTACACAATTTGAGAAAAATGCTATAATTCAAAGTTCTTTTAAACACCTTATATTTTACCCAAATTCTGGTCAAATCTAAAACAAGCTCCCTACACTCTCATCCATACTACATTAGAGGCACAATTATTTGATTGGAATGACAAAAGTTGGCATACATCAACACTTAATAACACATTTTTATGCTACTATACTTTTACTTTCAATTCTACATGTTACAAAGTAGTACAAAGCTTTTGGTAAATATTGCTTGTGGAGACATGATATATCTATTTATAGTTTAGAAAATTATCCAATATTTCAAATCTACATGCATGTGTCTTTGTAAAGTTCAACAGAAGCCATATAAAAAATTATGATATTGATCACAATAAAATAATCAATCGTCAAATCATTTTTTATTAAAATATATAGCAGAAAAGTACACTAAAAGACTCATAGTCATCATCAAAGCTGACCTACATATCGAGTGCCCCAAATTAGGTGGTGGGAAAAAGGGAAGTGTGATCAGGAAGTAGAAAAACATGTGATGAGCCTTTTTAATCTACATGTTCTCATTTATTCAATACTTACAAAATTCCCCCCAATGATGTTAGGTAGTAATAAAACTCTAGAATTGAGATTATCAACTAAACATACATGCTGATTATGTTCATTAGTTAAAATGGTATGATAATGGTAGTTGATTTTAGATCTATAGTTTAAATGAATGCACAAATAACATAGGTATTTCATTCAAACTAGTTATGTTCATTCTCTTATTTTTCAAACATTTTTAGGTAGGAACTTTTTATCAAAAAGCTACCTACCAATGGAATATTCACTGCATTTCTTATAATTCAATAAGTTGAAAAAAAGACCATTAAAAAATTCTTGAATTTTAATTCTTGATAAGAGATCCACAAATTTTGAAGTCACAATAATTTAACATGTCATTACTAACAGAAATGTGCTAGTGTTTTACAGTTAGGAAAATAGCTTCACAGAAAAATCAAAATGATAAAATAAAGACAAACTTAGTTGCCCTAAAAAGGTTAGAATCCCCATCATAAGAGAGATACCTTATTTTTTTTAACAATGAAATCAATCTCATCATGTGTGAAGGTACAAAATGCAAGTCACAATTAACCTCAATGAGAAATTATCAGATCTAGGTAAACTTGAGAGATGGCTTGTACCTAGTTTTATATCTAGTGTAGAAAAATTTGAAGGCACTTTGTGGACTTATTGCAACTCTATAAAGATTTAAGTTCAAGCCTCTAATAATTTGTAAATTCAACTTAAATAGATCACCTATGAATAGATTGAAAGTAGACAACGTCAAGGAACTATTTTCCAAAAGATCTAATTAACTAGGACCATTTTATTATTTGTTTTTCTAGCATATGTCTATTAGAAACATATTGTACATAATTGTTTTCTATTTTTTACTTTAATGCTCATCTCAGTGTTCGATATTTTTATTTACATGCCTTATTGACTTTAGTTTCTCCTTTATTATTCTTACCACTTTTTTGAAATGTCTTTAATGCACTGCAAAGTATGATATTGCAATAAGTAGAATTGTATTTTTAGTGTTGATATTCCTATTAATTACTTTGAATAGAATAAAATAAAATAAAAACACCCTGACTAAGTTTTCATTAGATGTCAAGCTTTTTTCATGTTAGAAATGACAAATTAATGTGAAGAGATTAATTTCTCATCCAAAATGTTTTTTAAAAGCCTAATTTTCATGCATTGTATATACAAGTCTAGAAATTGAATATAATGACATTACTCCAAATTTGTCCCTAGAATAAGAGATTTGTGTTTGGATATGGCCTCCTACATATCACTTTGTCTATCTAGCTAAAGCATGGATCTGTCACCAAAATATCCAAGCCATATCTAGATATGGAAGTGTAGAAGGTATGGTACTATGCAGCGATGCATCCGTAGGGTATCTATACCTTTATACATCTTAGATACACCCATTGTAAATCAGACAGGAGTGTGACAATCTATTGGGTTACCTAGTTGTTGCCTCATGTTAGAATAAATCAGAGGAGCAATTTATCAAGAATTTTGTTTCTAATACACACATTTGAAGGCATACATGTTTTATCCACCCTTAATTTTCCAAGAATTGGGATAGAAAAAAGTTTTGTAAAGATATCAATGTTTATGGTAATAGATGCCTTCCCAAATCCAAAAGTAATCTTAATAATGGATTAATTCCATTTACTGACACTCGATATTAAATTGATAGATTTGGGTAGTAGGGTTTCATGATTGGTTAGAGAACAAACTTTACCCAACAAAATACCCTCAACAAACAAATTACAATGAAGTTGCTACCCTCCCAAATTAATACCAATCATTTTCAATATTGAAGGGTCTATGAATTCAATTAGATGAAAAGGTAGATCAAATCAAATGGGAATGAGAAAAGAATACACTTTATCTATTTTAAGTAGAGGAATACAAGGAAACACTAAGAGAAAAAAAAATTTACACAAGAAAAAATTCTTAGAAAGAATTTTCTTGATCAATAATTCTATTTCAAAAATAAGATCTAAAGTATCAAATGACAAAATATGGAAATAGAGAGATCTTGGCCAATTATGGTGTATCCACTTTTGAAGCTTAAATAATGAAATTTTGCACCTTATACTTGAACCAGCTATTGGTAGATATTAATTTCTACCAGTCTGTTCATTGTTTGCATTAATTGCTTGTTCTAGAATTTTCTTCCAACCATACGCCCAACTACCCCACTGTCATTCTAGATGGTTGTCATCTTTTTTCACATTTTCTTACTGTTCCATTTCCAAAAATATGTAAGGTCCTCTATAAATAGAGGTAGATGTAAATAATGCATTAAAAAGGGAGTAATGAAAATGGATTTGTAAATTTTGTATGTCTATTTCATGTTGTGTGATTTGTGTTTGTTTATTGGTGTGGGTCCACTCCATCCACCCCTGCAAAGTATAACAAAAGTTTGAGGTTCCAGTTTTGAAGCCCATTTCTTCATGGAAGATTTGGTCATTGAATTCATTAAAAGGAGATTATTGTCGATTCTATCTAGGATCAGAATTATGAAGAGAAGTGACTAGAATAATAATTTGTAAGAATAATAGAGATTGATTTTTTTGATTGAGTAAAGATAAATTCTATAGAAGACAAAAATTATATAAGTATACTAGTGGATGTTTGTTGGTGCCGCCAAAGAATGAAATCACTGAATTCATAAGGAGAAATTGGAGTTGTTGAAGTTTTGAGCTACAACTATCAATTAATAAGCTAGATTGTATTATTGTTGTTGAAAGAGATGCTAAGGAAGAATTCATTGAAGGAAAAAAGATGGAGAGGATTACAAAAGTGAACTACCATGGTCTCCAATGTCAAAAGACACTATTTAGAAAATACATTCACAAGAGTCCTCATGACTCAGTTCAAATACACATACTCCCCCATAGAGGAAGTACCAACATCCAATCTAGAAGAAAGATAGGGCTCATATACCACTGGACGGATGCAACCAACTACATCATTACTCAAAAGTAGGTTGGGGTATAACCCCAAGCATACCTCTTAGATACTCAAATGTATCCTTAGGAAAAGGCTTTGTAAATATGTCTGCTATCTGCTCCTTTGTGCTTATGTACTCCAGTCTTACTTCTTTCTTAGAACTTTCTCTCTTACAACATGATACTTGATTTCTATATGCTTTGTCTTAGAATGTAATACAGGATTCTTAGACATACTAACTATACTGGTGTTGTCACAATGTATGACAACAGGCTCAACAAACTTAATTCCAATGTCCTTTAGCATTTGCTTCATCCAAATTATCTAATTACAATTTTTTTCTGCGGCTACATATTCTGCTTCTGCTGTGCTCTGTGAGATACAATTCTACTTCTTGCTTAGCCAAGAAATCAATCTTTCTCCAAGAAAAAAGGCTCCACCACTGGTGCTTTTCTTATCATCAACACTGCCTCCCCAATCAGCATCTGTATATGGACATAGAGTAAAATCATCATATTTGTCATACCACAATCCATAGTCCATTGTGCCTCTTAAATATCTAGGTATCCTCTTTACTACTGCATAGTGTGATTCTCTAGGTTCAGCTTGAAATCTTGCTACAATTTCAACTGAATGTGCTATATCTGGTCTAGTGTGTGTCAAGTACTACAATCCTCCAATCATGGATCTATATTTTTTGTGCTCAACTGCCGGTGTTTCATCTGTACTAGATAGTTTATGTCCTATAACCATAGGTGTTCCAACTGGTTTATAGTTCTCCATTCCAAATCTTTTCAGCAAATCATTCAAGTACTTTTTCTGACTTACAAAGATACTATCATTGTTATGTGTTATCTGTTATCCCAAAAAGTATTTCATCTCACCAATCATACTCATTTCAAATTATGTCTTCATTTCATCAGCAAATTTGTCACTAGCTTCATCTTCTCCTCCAAAAATAAGGTCATCAACAAAAATAACTATAATCAACAAACCATTTTCAATTTCTTTTGTGTACAGATTACTATCAATTGTTCCTTTAGCAAATCCCAATTTTAACAAATACTTATCTAATCTTGCATACCAAGTTCTAGGTGATTGCTTTAATCCATATAATGCTTTCTTTAGTTTACATACCATGTCTCCTTCTTGAGTCAAAGGAAAACCTTCAGGCTGCTCAATGTAGACTTCTTCTAATTCACCATTCAAAAATGCAGACTTCACATCCATCTGATACACTTTGAATTTCTTAAAAGCTGCATAAGCCAAAAACATTCTTACTGCTTCAATTCTTGCTATAGGTGCAAAATTTTCTTCATAGTCAATTCCTTCTTGCTGTGAGTATCCCTTACATACTAATCTTTCTTTTTTTCTTACTACTTCTCCTTGTTCATTCATCTTGTTTCTGAATGCCCATTTAGTTCCAATCACATTCTTGTCTTTAGGTCTAGGGACCAATTCCCATCTTTTGTTCTTTTCAATCTGATCTAGTTCTTCTTTCATAGCATTTATCTAATGTTCATCTTTACAGGCTTCACTAGTAGATTTAGGTTCAATTTGAGAAATCAAACATAAATGTACCTTATTCCAAGTCAAAACTCCTCTGTCCAAACTTCCAATAACTTGATCAACAGGATGATGTCTTGATAAATACCTTTTTGGTGTCATAGTCTCAGATCTTGCTTCAACTATAGATTCTTCTCTAGATTCCTCTTTGGCTTCTTCAGCATGACTCTCATTCAATAAATCATTGTCAGTCTCATAGAATAATTTAGTAGTTTCAGTGTTAGGCTTAGGATAAGTTTCTCCTTGAGATTCATAATCAAGCATTCTTTCTTGAATTTTGAACTTTTCATCAACTTTAACATTTGCGCTTTCAACAATAGTCTTAGTTCTCTTATTATAACATCTATATGCTAATTTTCTCTTCAAAGAATAGCCAAGAAAAATAGCTTCATCACTTCTAGGATCAAACTTTCCAATATCATCATCTCTCTTTATATAACATTTGCTTCCAAAAATTCTAAAATACTTAACTGAGGGTGCATGTCCAAACCATAATTCATAAGGTGTCTTGTCTATGTCTACTTTGATTTGTACTCTGTTCATTGTATATACTATTGTATTCATTGCTTCTCTCCATAATATCTTTGCCAAGTCATTCTCAAATATCATAGCTCTTGCTGCTTCAATCACTAACCTGTTTCTTCTTTCTACAATACCATTTTGTTCAGGTGTTCTAGGGGTTGAAAATTGTCTCTTAATACCATTTACTTCAGAAAAGGTGTTAAACGCTTTAGAAGTAAATTCTCCACCTCTATCAGATCTCAAACATTTAATCTTCATTCCAGATTCATTCTCAACTTTATTCTTAATGATCTTAAACTTATCAAATGCTTCAGATTTTTCTTTAAGAAATGCAATCCACATCATTCTTGTAAAATCATCAACAAGAATCATAAAATACCTTTCTCCATAGAATCCTCTAGTCCTGGTAGGACCGCTCAAGTCTATATGAACAATCTCCAACTTCTTTTTCGATGTGAACTTCTTACTAGGAAATGAACTTCTCTTCTGCTTAGCCATCACACATTCCTTGCAAATCATGTTAGTAGGCTTCATAATTTTAGGCAAATCTCTTACTGCAAGTGTAGTACTCACTTTCACAATGTTATCAAAGTTTATATGAAAAAACCTTCTATGTCATAACCAGCTGTCATCAATATTAGTAATCAAACATGTCATCTTGGTAGGATTCAACTGAAATACATTACCTCTGGTTCTCGATCCAGTTCCAATTAGATCTCCATCTTTATCCTTTATCACACAAGCTTTCTCAGTAAACCAAACATGATATGCCTTATCCACTAATTGTCCACCACTCAAAAGATTATGTTTCAATCCATCCACAAAGTAAACATCATCAGTATTAGTCTTTCCATCAAGAGTAATAGATCCTATACCTTTAATCAAACAAGGTGCATTATTTCCAACTCTAACAACTCCTCCATCATAATTGTTAAACTTTATGAGCTTTTTCATGTCTCTAGTCATATGATGTGAACATCCACTATCTATAATCCAATCAGCTTTCTTTTCAACTTGGGAAACTAAGGCTTCTTCCTTAACATCAGTTTCAAGATTCTCTTCTTTAATTGCTATAAATCCTATTTCATCATTATTCTCATTATCACTTTCACTTAGAGTTCTTTCTATACTAGCTTCAAGATCTTCATCATTAGCATAATAAAACTCTTTAGATCTTCTAGGCTTGAAATTGTTTCTATATTTTTTAACTCTCTTAGGGAATTTAGATGCAAAATGACCATATTCTTGACACAAATCCAACATTTAAAAATTTTCTTACCGTCTGGTTCTCTTTTCACAAGCAAGGCAATACCTTCTTCAATCTTCTTATCTTCTTCATTTCTAGATCTGCTGCTGGCATAATCTCCACTCACACTGGTACTTCTTGACAAAGTAGGATGAATACTAAGAGCACTGAATGCTGTCTCTATTCTAGGTAAGTCTCCTGATAACCTTAGGTTCATTTTTGCTGCTTCCAATCTTCCAAGAAGAGTCTCTCTTGAAATGTTCACAGTACAAGGTATAACTTGTTCAATCATCTATGTTGTCTGCTTAAATACAGGAGTCAATGTCCTCAAAATTTTCCATATCACTTCATTCTCTATCTTTGCTCCTCCACAAGATTTTATTCCTACAATAATCTCTGACATTCTACCAATATAGCTTCTAACAGATTCATCTTCCATCATTCTTATATCTTCAAATGCACATATCTAATTATGTAATCTAGCTTTCTTTGTATGTTCATCACCTTCAAAAGTAGACTGTAAAGCTTTCCAAATTTCATGAGATTTGGTTAAACATTTTACTCGACTATACTCATTCTTTGGAAGTGCTATCAAAAGTGCTTCTCTTGCAAGTATGTTACACATGAATAGATCTAGCTCATCTTTAGATCCTATCTCAAGACTATCTTCTTCAGTGATAGTTTTATTGTTCTTTGTAATCAACCAATAACCTGGTCCTAAATGCAGTAGATGTGTCTTCATCTTCTCTTTCTAGCTGTCAAAATTTACTCCATCAAACTTAGGGCTTTCTTTCCTGAAATTCGCCATGGATCTCCTTAAGCTATTAAACTTTTCTTTCAAGGACCTGTCGCTCTTATACCAATTGTTAGAAAGTAAAGTCCACCAAGATAACTAAGAGACGGGGGGTGAATCAGTTATCAGATAATTATAACTTTTATCAACTTCAATAGCCTTTAACCATGTAAGCAATTTAATTACCAACCATAGAAAGATATTCATACACAATGACACAATAACACAAGATATGTTGACTATAGAACCTCTTGATCAAAGAGTAAACCTCGGTGGGAATGATGCCCACAAAAGATGCACTAATATGAATATTCCTTGTGAAAGGATGGACTCTATTAGGAGTCTTATGAAATACATTCAATACATATGAATCCCTGTTAGGAGATTTTGAATCCCTGTTAAAAGATTCTAACCCTGTTAAGAGTTATGGAAGACAGAAGGACCCACTACCCAAACAACTTCAATGGCAAGATCACTGAACATGCTGTCCAAATGACCGAGCAAGATTATTCAATAGAATAATATCAAATATGTTACCTCCTCACTATGCCAAACCGCACTCACTGCTACACCAGATCTTTGTACTTCGCATGTCTTCCTTCACAATTTCGCTTTCACAACTTTGTTAGCTCTTTCCTTCACCTCATGCTTACATTCACATTCAACCATGTTATTCCTTCATTCACTTACCTTCCTTACTCTTTCAATAAGGAAAAACATTGCTTCCTTTATACCACACTCAAATAATTACAAATGAGTCGGCACACAATTACAAAAAAAATGTTTCCACACGCTACATCAAAATTACACAAAATTGTCGGCTTCCAAATCTGATAACTCTTCACTTGAGCGACCTCAAAGTTTGTGCTATCAACCATGTCACTATCAATGTGTCTCAAACTTCTCTTTAATTGCACAAAACTAGATTCCATCCTGATTAGGAGATATCATCTGATTTCCACAAACCGTAACTTAGGAACACTGCCCGAATACTGCTTCTACCAAAATGCTCATAACTTCCATGAATAAATGAATTACTATATGCACTATTAACCATAGACATATAACATATCAAGGAATATAACCTCAACATCGCATAGCTCCAACTGCAATATCCCACGTGCACTAAACCAAACACTATCTACTTCTCTGCAAGTCTCCTGAAGATCATTGTGTTGACATCAATGACAATCATAGTCATGAATGCAACAAAAACTTCTATAGAATGACTGCCAAGCATTCATTCCTAACAGCTATGTTATACTTTTAGTCACTAAAATAGCTTCAAGTGAAACAATCTCACCATGAATAATTTTCATTATTATATTTTTACAAAAAACAATATTGATTCATTTAGTTCATTAGATCCTGTTTTACAAATCTATCCATAACCTTATGCAACATTTGAACTCTTATTTTAGTATAAATTTATGAAAAATCAATTCAAATCTCGAATTGTGTAACTAGGGATATTTCAAATAAATGATGTGAAATGTATGGAAAGTTAGATACTACATATGATTAGTTTCTTTTTCTCTTTAATATGATTTAATCTAAATATGTAATAAATATTTATTTTATTTGTTTGTTGCCCTGAGCAGTTCAAAAACATTTATATAAATTATGATGGAAAATTCGGTGTTAGGGTTTGAATTCCTACATCTTCACACCCTTGAAAACTAATGTAGTTCATGCTTTAATCCAATGCCGAATTTGTCATTTATTAAAATAAAACACTTCTCGATATGTTATTTTCAACAAATTTTTTGTTACTACATTTTTTAAAATACCGGGCATATGCTTCTTAGCCACTAATTCTTAATAAAATGAACTAGACAACATAGATTATGAATAAGTACAAGAATGGATTAAATGTTGGTGCTCACCTACTAGTGAGAATAAAGAATTATAGGATCACCATTTTGTCCCAAACTTGGATTGAAATCCCTTGGAGGGTTTATATAGGTGTATGCAATTCACCATTTCTAACTCTTGGAATAATCTCTTTGTTTTCTCTTTGTTCGGCTCTGTAGGTATGATGTTTGAAGTGTTGTCAGCTTGGCAGCCTCTGGTAATATTATAATATTGTCCTGTAAGTAACCAAACTTAAATTGTTTACAATCAATCATGACATCAAGGTCATCATATCAACAAGAGATTGTGGAATGCGATCCTTTCAGTGGAATTGGACCACGATGCCAAAGGTTAAAATCGTGCGTATCTGCAAAACTGTTTGATGTATTTATTAACCACCATGGACCCGATGTTAAAGGAACTCTAGCTCTTGGAATGTACTATTCTCTCCATGAGTTGCGATACAAAACATTTCTTGATTCCCATGTGATGAAAATCAAAGATTCATTTCCTTTAACCATAAAGAATGCCATCCATTCCGCTTCAGTTCAAATTGCCATTTTTTTCAAAAGGATATGCAGAGTCCCCATGGTGTTTGGCTAAACTTGTTCTTATGTTACATACTAGAGCATGTCGGGATAATGTGACTCATCCTTATCATGATTTATTATTTTATTTATTCTTTTTGGAAAGATGCTAAATGAAGACAATCTTCCACAAGGATGGACTTGGAGAAGAAAACATAATGTTTCCTTTTTTCTTTGATTTATTCTCTTTGTTTTGTTTTTAAAGCAAGAGTTGTGCATAGAGAAACTTTCTAAAATAATTTGTAAATGCATTGAATGTAGACGCTTTATAAACTATTTCCTCTTGTACAAAAACTCTATAAGTACAAGGCATTGTTGTAGAGAATTTAGAGAGAGAGAGAATTGTTTGAAGAGCACTATCATGCTGCTGAAATTATTATGGATTTAGATATCACAACTGATTTCTCTTGTACAAGTGTGGCTTTGGAGATTGTATTGTAACTTTGTTTCTGATAATACAATTGAGTCTAGCTTTGGAGTGGTGGGTTTTTTCCCGTAAGGGTTTCCCACATATATCTGGTGTTGGTTTTATGTGTTGAATCCATTTTTATGTATGTGTTTATTTAGCTTGCAATAGTCTAAGGTTTTGTGAGATAAATTTCAGCATCATCTCTCCTGTTAGAATTAGCATTTGAAAGTATTTCTGGACTTTGGCTTCCTTTCAATTGGTATTAGAGCCTGGCCAGCTTTGTTATTGTTGTTGGGTAGACAAGGTTTTTGTGCTGATCTAGTTTCAGTGGGAGTTTTGCAGAGCAGTTGTTTTCATAATCTTATTGCAGGTTAGATATGGCAAGCACTTCTAGCAGAGTAGAGATGGATAAGTTTAATGGAAGCAATTTTGATCTATGGAAACTTAAAATGGAGGACATGCTTTTAGATAGAGATCTATGGGCTGTGATTTCTTCAATGAAACCTCAAACTACATCATAGGAAGATTGGGATAAGATGGATCGAAAAGCCAAGGGTTTGATAAGACTCTGTTTGGCTGATTCTGTACTCCTAAATTTTCATGAAGAGAAGACTGCATCAGTTCTTTGGAAGAAGCTTGGCGATATTTATCAAGGGAAATCCTTGGTAAATAAGTTATTTCTAAGAAATAAGTTGTATTCTTTGCGAATGGAGGAAGGAGCTTCTATTGCTAATCACTTCAATGTATATAATATGCTAATTGCTGAGTTGAATTCTATTTGTGATAAGATTGATGATCAAGATAAATGCATGCTTCTATTATGTTCTTTGCCAAACTCTTGGGATCACCTTGTTATGGCTATTGGAAGCACAACAACCACTTTCAAATTGGAGGATGTGGTTGGTTCATTTTTATCTGAAGAGATGCGAAGAAAATCTTCTCAAATGGCTAAGGAGGCCCGAGTTGCTCATGGTAGAACAATGGAGAAAAGAAAGAAAAAGGAAAAGAAGGGAAAATCCAAGTCTCCTAGTAAAAAGTCCAAGGAAAAATGTTGGAATTGTGGCAAACCTAGTCATCTTTGAAAAGACTGCAAAGAGGAGAAGAAAAAGAAAGGTAAAAAGGATTACTTTGATTCTAACACTGATAAATCTTCTCAAGATGGTATAGATGCTTTTGTTGCAGCCTTGGCAACACATGCATCAAAAGATGTGTGGTTGATAGATTTAGGTGCTTCTTTCCACATGACATCTCACGGAGATTGGTTTTCAAAGTATGAAGAGTTTGATGGTGGAAAGGTGTATTTGTATGATAACTCTCACTTGGATATTGTTGGACGTGGTAGAGTCAAGATTAGATTCCCTAATGGTAGAGTGAAGGGGATTGATGGTGTACTGCATATCCCTGGTTTGACAAGAAACCTACTTTCAGTGAGCAAGCTTGGTGACGTGGGTGTGCAAGTTGTTTTCTCAAGTGTTGGATGCAAGATGACAAGAGGCTCTATGGTGCTTGCTAAGGGTGTTAGGATGGGCACCTTGTATAGGCTAGATGCATGCGCAATTCAGTGCAATAGCACTTCTATGAAGTCCAATAAAAGGGCTTTAGATTCTTCATCCTCACTAGCAAATCAAGAAAAGAAGAAGACCATTGTTTCTACATCTGATGGTCATGCTTTCTGGGTACCGAAGGGTGCTAATACTTTGGAGATGAAGCTCCCTACTGAGAAGACAATGTTATGGCACCAAAGACTTGGTCACATTGGTGAGAAGGGCCTTAGAGCTCTGAAAAATAAAAGCCTTGTTGAAGGCCTTGATGATTATAATATGGAGTTTGACTTCTGTGAACATTGTATTTATGGTAAAAATCATCGTGTTTCCTTTTATTCCAGCTCTTATAAGTCTTCTGGAGTTTTGGATTATATTCATTCAGATGTGTTTAGTCTAGTTTATGTTCCTTCAATATCTAGATCTATGCATTTTGTCTCATTCATAGATGATTATAGTAGAAGGACATTTTTGTATTTTCTCAGAAGTAAATCTCAATTTTTTAGTCAATTTAAGGAATTTAAATCCTTGGTTGAAAATCAAACTGGTAGAAAAATTAAGTATTTGAGGACTGATAATGATGGTGAGTTTTGTTCAGAAAAATTTGATAGGTTCGATAGGGATTATGGAATTGAGAGACATGAAACAACTCCGTACACTCCACAAAAAAATGGAGTTGTAGAGAGGATGAATAGAAAATTGATGCAGAGGGCTTGGAGTATGTTGAGTGGTGTTGGCCTTGAACAAAAGTTTTGGACTGAAGCTGTATCCACTGAATGTTATTTAATTAATAGGTTTCCTACTTCAACACTTGTTGAGAAGACACCCATGGAGGCATGGTCTAGCAAGAAGCCCTCTTTGAGACATATCAGAGTCTTTGGTTGTGAGGCATATGCTCATGTGCCAAGTGAAAAAAGATCAAAGTTGGAGAACAAGGTAGTTAAGTGTATCTTCATTGGCTGTGGTGTCGGTGTGAAAGGTTACAAGCTTTGGGATCCAGTTGTAGAGAAGGTTCTCTACAGTAGAAGTGTGATATTTCATAAGCTGAAACCTTCCACAGTTGATTTGCAGCCAGAGAAGGAAAAGAAACAGAAAAAGGAAGTAGTTCATATTCCTACTACCTCTAAGGAAGAAGAACTATGATATCTTGATGGACTTGATAATGAGGAGAGCCTAAGCAGCTCTGAAAGTTCTGAAGAAGAGCAAGAACCTGAGCCTCAAACTTTGAGGAGGTCTACTTGTGATAGACAATGACCTGATAAATTTAGTTATTCAACTGAGAGGTTTGGATATTCTTTGTTGGATTCTAGTTGTATATTTTCTTTGATTTCTAATATTGATGAGCCTAGGACAGTTAGACAGGCTATGGGTATGCATGATGTAGATTCCTAGATGGAAGCCATGAATGAAGAGATGGCAGCATTGAAGAAGAATGCTACATGGGATTTGGTACATTTGCCTCAAGGATGGAAATGTGTTGGATGCAAATGGGTGTTCAAAAAGAAATTGGGTCTAGATGGAAATGTTGAGAAGTATAAGGCAAGGTTGGTCATGAAGGGGTATTCATAGGTGGAGGGAATTGATTATGGTGAAATATTCTCTCCTATAGCTAAGATGACATCCATTCAATTCTTGTTATCACTTGTAGCAACTTATGACTTTGAAGTTGAGTAAATGGATGTGAAGACAACATTCCTTCATGGTGATTTGGAGGAGGAAATTATATGTCACAACCATAGCATTTGATTGAGAAAGGTAAAGAAAACCTTGTTTGTAAGTTGAAGAAATCTCTATATGGTTTGAAATAGTTTCCCAGAATGTGGTATCAAAAGTTTGACACTTGTGTTGTCTTTGGGATTTCTGAGATCTAAATCTAACCATTATGTATATTATAAATCTGAAAATGGTCACATTCTTATCATAGTCTTGTATTTAGATGATATGTTGTTTATTGGGAATGGTAAAAGAATGATTTCAGATTTGAAGTCTCAGTTAGCAGCACAGTTTGAAATGAAAGATCTAGGTGCAGCTAGATATATTCTTGGGATTGAGATCATCAGAGATAGAGCTAGTAGAAAGCTTTGGATGAGCCAAAGGAAATGTGTTAACTCTATGTTGGAGAAATTTAACATGACAGCTTGCAGGCAATTAGTTGTTCAAATATTACATGGGACGGAGCTTTCTATGGAGGGTTGTCCAAAATCTCCTACAGAGATGGAGGACATGTCTAGAGTACCTTATGTGAGTGTTGTTGGTAGCTTGATGTATGCTATGGTTTGTATGAGGCCAAATATTGCCCAAGCAGTGGGAGTCCTTAGTCGGTATATGGCTAATCTAAGAAGGGTGCATTGGGATGTAGTTAAGAGAGTGTTCAGATATTTAAGGGGCACATTTGAGTATTGCTTATGTTTTCATGGTAATCCTATTGTATCTAGACATTCTATTTGCATTCATGGATATGTGGATTCAGATTGGGCAGGTGATATTGACACAAGAAGATCCACCAGTGGATATGTTTTCATGATGTTTGGTGGTGCAATTAGTTGGATGAGCAAGTGGTAGGCTATAGCTGCTTTGTCCACTATAGAACCAGAGTACATGGTATCTACTCATGCTTCCAAAGAGGCCATTTGGCTTAAGAGATTATGTTTTGATATTGGTTTTGATGCAGGATAGATTACTATCTATTGTGACAGCCAGAGTGCTATCTATTTAGCAAAGAATGCTACTTTCCATGCTCGAACAAAGCACATTGATGTACAGTATCATTTTGTTCATGATATGGTGGAAGATGGAAAGGTGAAGTTGGAAAAGGTTGTTACTTTGGAGAATGTTGCAGATGCATTGACAAAGCCAATGAGCACTGAAAAGTTCAGATGGTGTGTTGGTTCTATGGGCCTTGGGGCCTATGTTGTGATACAGTAACTCCTATAAGGTCTTCATCAAGTGGGAGATTGTTGGGATATGGTGACTCAACCTTATCATAATTTATTATTTCATTTATTCTTTTTAGAAAGATGCTAAATGAAGACAAAATCTTCCACAAGGATGGACTTGGAGAAGAAAAAAAAATTGTTTCCTTTTTTCTCTCATTTATTCTCTTTGTTTTGTTTTTAAAGCAAGAGTTGTGCATAGAGAAAGTTTCTAAAATAATTTGTAGATGCGTTGAATGTAGATGCTTTAGAAACTATTTCCTATTGTACGAAAATTTTATAAGTACAAGGCATTGTTGTAGAGAATTTAGAGAGAGAGAGAGAGAGAATTGTTTGAAGAGCACTGTTATGCTGCCGAAATTATTCTGGATTTAGATATCACAATTGATTACTCTTGTACAGGTGTGGCTTTGGAGATTGTATTGTAACTTTGTTGTTGATAATACAATTGTGTCTAGCTTTGGAGTGGTGGGTTTTTTCCCATAAGGGTTTCCTATGTATATTTGGTGTTGTGTTTATGTGTTGAATCCATTTTTGTGTATGTGTTTATTTAGTTTGCAATAGTCTAAGGTTTTGTGAGATAAATTTCAGTATCATCTCTCCTGTTAGAATTAGTATTTGGAAGCATTTCCGCACTTTGGCTTCCTTTCAAGGAAAAGCTTATTCCTATCTTCTATGATGTTGCACCTTCTAACCTCTGCTACATACAAAAGGGAGTGTAGTCTAATGCATTTGGTCAATATGAACAGAAAGGTAGGTATTTGAACAAGCTTAAAGAATGGAAAGAAGCTCTCAACACTGTTTCGTTCATAAACGGCTATGAATTCAGTAAGCATCATAGTTAAGTCCTATTCTATATACTTTTCGTTGAGTTTAATTTCTTATTTTAGTTTTCATTAACAATTTATTAGAAAAAATAGATTGTCTTCAATATAGCAATGCATATTTCTAATCGAAGTTTCTCTTTGCTCCAATTTTTAGAGATCAAATCAAGCTGCGCAAAAATGTTGTGTGCGCTGTGCAAAAAGAGATAGAAAAGAAAAAACCTCTAGATGTTGAAGAAAATGTAGTAGGACTTGATGAACTTGTAGAAGACTTTGAAAGGTGTTTCATGCAGGGGAGGAAGGATATGGAAAGACAATGTTTGCCAAAGAAGTATTAAACCACAAGCATTGTGAATATGACGGATCATGTTTTCTTTTTGATGTGAGAGAAGCATCTATCAAAAATGAATTGTCATGGCTGCAAACTAAGCTTTTCAAAGATCTGCTCTCTCTACAAGATTCCCCAAAATTTCATAGCACAAAAGAGGGAAAGAGTTTTCTCAAGTCTCAGCTTTGAAGGGTTAGTTTTTCACGCTTGCTTATTGTTCTAGACGATGTTGACCACAATGACCAACTAGATGCACGTTTAGTCAGAAATGTCCTAAATTCTGGTAGTTTGGTAATTGTCACAACACGTGATGAGTGGGTACTCATATGAGCAAGAATAACTTTGCGCTATAAGTTGAAGGAAATGAGCCTTGAGCATAGTAGAGAGCTCTTTTGTTGGAATGCATTCCACCAACCATATGCTGATAGTGCTTTCAAGGATCTGGTTGCAATGTTCATCAAAGTATGTGGGGGTTTACCTCTATCTCTCCAAGTAATAGGTGGCAATGTTTTTGGTTGTATAGAGTGCCATTATTAGCAATTAGTTCTAGATGAAGTCCGTAAGACATTGCCTGAGGACATCAAGCGGAGAGTAAAAATAAGTTTTGATACTTTGACCAATGAACAAAAGCAAATCTTTATGGATGTCTCTTGCTTCTTCATTGGTATTCCACTATGCATGGCCATAAGAATATGGGAAGGATCCAGGTAGCATGCTGAGCTTTCTATTCAAGTCCTAAAAGATAAATGTCTCATTGAAACTCCATGGTGCTTTTCCAAGGAATTCGATGATAACAAGCTTTGTTCCTGAATGCATGACCATCTTTGTGATTTGGGGAGAGAATTGGCAGATGAACTGAGCCCTCCTCGCCTGTGGCGCCCTATGCATCTTAAACATTTGGTGTGTTTCTTGGTCGATATTTTTGATATCAATACTTGAATAAATCTTTCCGATTGTTTTTTTTTCTCTTGTATGCTGTAGTTTCCTTGCTGTAGAATGCTTTAACATTCATCTTTGGATACAGGAAATGAGGCAGTTTAAAAGCATTCTCACTGAAGCCAATGGCAGATGTCTTCTCTCAATTTTTGACTGGTCCCTCGGTGCCCAAATTACATGCTTTTTAGGAAATTTGGATGATTCTACCGAGTTATCAATTTGTTTGCTATGGCTTCATCTTGACCTTACCTGGAGAGTGCACACAAGCGTTCCTTTACGGATTCCTTTGCAGAATTTGCAGGGTTTGATAATTGTTGATGGGCATCTCAGAAGCTTGTGGCACAATGAAAGAGAGGTAAATGTTGTTCTCTATGGAGATCACGTCTTTATTGAAGTTACGTTGTGAATTTTGAAATAATATTTGTCACAATTGTTCATAATTGCAAAATAACCATATCACACGTATTGGTTGCAAGTTTCAGGTGCCCTACAAGGTAAAGGAGTTGTTGCTTCATAGAACATCATTGGTTGAATGTGCAAACTCATTAGAATTGTTAATTAATTTCGAAAAACAAAGCTTAAGAGGAAGACCCGGAAATTATCTAATACAAGTGAGGTCCTTGTTCAATTCTCTTCGAAATCTCACACATCTTAGAAGTTTAGTTCTGAGAAATTTGCCAATATCGGGTAAAGTGGCTCTAAACAATTGTGGGGAATCAACTGTACAGTATTGCACGAGTAGGCTAGAAAATATAGAAATTAGTGAAGAAAAAGATATTTGGAGTGGAGATCATTGTCCGAGCCGTGAATCTCTCCGGATTGAATTTATGGAAAATTTATGCTTTGTTGATTTATCAGTTGTAAGAACACTGAGGTCTCTTGAGTTGAGCTCGTGTGTAGAATTAAGAGAGGTCTCAGGAATATCTGATCTGAAAAACGTAGTAGACTTGAAAATTCATCAATGTTTGAAGGTAGTCCAGTTGCCAAGTATTGCATGTCTTAGTTTCCTACAGAGGATTATCATTGATGGATGTGAGAAGCTACAGTGTGTAACAGTTATTGAAGAGCTAAAAGGATTAAAATATTTGCATCTAACAGCACTAGACCACGGAGGTAGATCTTGCAGGTAATTCAGAGAGTTATATTTGTCATTTTGACTTGAGTGCTTGTTTCTACATTACTAGCCTTGAGTTTAGACGTTCATTTCTTGTCTGAAACTGACTCTACTTGATATTTTATTGCATATTATATCTTCATTTTCTTCAGTTTGCCGCTGCTATGCACTTCTGTCAAAGTACTGAGTTTCATCTGTCTTTTTGATAATTCAGAGACTGCCGTCAAAGTTTACGACTATAATTGGTAGACCAGCAAAGGGAGCCTCATTAACATTAACTGAAAAATTATTTTCTGACCTGATTAGTGACATGTGTCAAATTCATATCACTGAAAATGTTATGCCTGAAGCACCGCTGGGAACAGTTGAATACTTTTTGAGCACAATCATTTTATGTTCTGTGGTTCAGAGAAATTATGGGGAAATTATACACATTCCTCTTGGTGACTTTGATTCTATTGAAAGTTATATGGCAGAAGGAGAATGGATAGTTACATTCGTAGTTACTGTAAAGGTGGATTGGATTGCAAGTGTATCATTAGGAGCTGAAATAAACAAGGGGTGTATAATAGTGGTGAAAAATGGTGAGGAAGGGAATGCCCTATGTATATTAAAATGAATTATTGATCAGTTATATGATCGCTAATTTGTTTTCACATAATCTATTTTCGAATATTTAGAATAAAATAGAAACATTAAGGGATTGTTTTGTAGTCACTGTATAAAATACGCATCACTCAATTTTGATATTCCTCTCGAGAATAGGTCATCTGAAGACAGCTTCGCCAGGCTTCCTAAAATTTTTTGTATTGGGGCCAATATAGTGTGTAAAATGTTGATATAGGTGTGGATTATTTCATAATCATTGGTATATTTTATATTGATATGTATAATAAAGAAAATATCATTTTGGAGTTATATTATTTTCCTCCTAAAGACGTATCTTATATTTATTTCAATTTCATTTTAATAATAATATAGGTTTAAAAAAGTTATTTGTATATGAAATTAGATAAATTATTACTTTGCATTATCTTTAAGATTGTAATGATTTGTTTGTCATAATTGAATAAACAAATTATGTTTTTGATAGAAAAAAGCAGCAAGAGGGTGCTGGCCCGTACAAGACTAAAAGCACATTAACAACAAGTTAATGGAAATAGCCAAACAGAACAGTAAAGCAACAAAACCAATCACACTTGCCTCTATCAAAAACAAAGTTAACAAAGCTATCTAACCAAAACATGAAAACAAGCCTAAAGCTATTACTGTTCTGAGTATTACCAGTCCAAAGCCCCACAGGGCTAGTATCAAAACAATAAGAGTTAACAAAGTCCCCACACACAACACAGGGGAAAGTCAAACTGTAATTAACCAAAATAAAAACCACCATAACAAAAACTAATTTTTTCCCCCCAACTGCCTGGATAGCAAAGTGTTGGACCATTCCTCCTGGAGGAACAGGAAGAGATCTTTGTTATCTTCATCCTTTACTAGAGCACCACCAGCCAGTTTTTCTTGCACAAGACACAGAATAGTAGCCGAATTCCTCATAATTTTTAGGGCAAATTTATTGGTCAATCTACAGTGATCCTCCAGCCTCTGCATGTTCTTCTTGAGGTCCTCAATGTCTTTGTCCAGCTCCGCAAATTTCTTTTTGATGGTGCCTCTAAAGTGAGTCACCTCAGGGGGAGCTATGTTGTCTTTGGGAATAGACTCTCTGTTCAGGGTCCCAAGGGTGGGGCTCAAGGGGGGGGGGGGGGGGGGGAGGGGTGGGGTTGATGGGGGTATTCAAATTCTGGGGGCTGGAGGGGGGGGTGGGTGTCAACCCTCAGGGGGCTAGTCAGATGGTTAGAAGAATCATTCAGGGATTCAGTAGAAGGAGAATCTTTCCCAGACACCTCACGGGAAGCAATTTTCTTGAGCCTGGACTTACATTGCTCTTTAGCAATTCTGCTTGAGCGCCTGTGACTAGTACCACTAAGGTCCACCTCAATGTTGACCTGACTATCCATGCCTTTCTTCATTTTATGTTTATGGTCAGTGTCGGGGGTGCTTTCAGACTCAATTCTGAGGTCCACAGAGTCAGAGACATAGGAATCCTCTTGACCAGTCCGTTCCTTGTGGGGTTTTTCGGGTTTCTTTCCTCCGACCGCAACAGGTCTGATCTCCTGGGCAATTTGGAGGGAGTGAGAAGAGGACTAGGTAGGTTTGGCAGCTTCGACATGAGAAACATCCTGGATAACTTCCTAAATTATAGGAGGGTGTTGGGGGGCCGGGCAGATAGGAAGCCTACATCTCTAATAAACAAATTATGTTACTTAACATAGTCATCTTGAACAAAATAGGAAGCCTACATCTCTAATATCACCACACTAAGAATTAACAGTACTTTTATTTCCATCTTGACATTTTAGTTTTAAGATTTGATCTTTAATTATAATTTATATTCATAGAAAATGAAAGAATACTCTATCTTATTAAAAACTAATGAATGAAAAATATGATCAATAATTAATAGATTTCAAATTAATGTATTAATATTAGTGTGAAGAGTGGTAAAATAAAATTATGGAGTTTCTTTAAGTTTTTTGTTTAAGTGGTAGAGTGTGAAAATGTGTAGTCGAACACTTGTTGATATAATGACTATCCAAGACAATATCAATTTTATTTCATGATTAAATTTTTATAAAAGTAATTTTTAAGTTAGAAAATAAATTAAATAATTTCATCCATCTTGTAGTTAACTATATGATCATAGACCCTCAATCTAAAAAATTCAAAATAAAAATCTATTAACAAAAATAATTAATTTTAAAAATTAAAATGTTAACAATAATTATTTTGAAGAATAAAGATACAATTCTAAACATAATTATGTAGAGAAGTCTACATCTAAAATATGATTTAAAATAGAAACAGATTAACTACTCTAAAATCTGATATAAATAGATAGAAACTAATATAAATTAGTGAAAAAATTTAAAACTGTATAAATCTATACATAAATGTAAATCAAATTCAACCATTTAGATAAATATAAGAAAATAAGAAAGTTAAAAAAAAATAAGATTCCAATTTTATACTCTAAAATATTCCATAATTCTATTATTTCAATGAATGAGACCTAAATATTATATAAACGTTATAAAACCATTATTATAGAGAAATATAGTAGACAATGAATTATCTTTTGTCTTCTAAAATAAACTATAGTTTAATTTTTTTAATGAAAGAGACCTAAACATTGTAAAATTATTGCTGCCGTCTATTTAATTCCAGTATTAAACAAAAGTTCTATATTTCAGCTTTTAAGCATGCATCTTCCAAGCATCTTAGACTTTCCAATTATTGTAGATGTTGTCAAGAGTTCGCTGACCTGAGTTTTACTAAAAAAAAATGTTGGCTATAAGACTGGCTCTTGGAAAGCCATTCCTCAAGCGTATATTCTAGCTCGAAAAAATTTCAACGGGAAAGGTTGCAGCAGCTCTCTCGACAAGGATTTGTTTTCTCGTACACAGTATTCACTCTTGTAATGCCGTCTCAAATGAAATTAATGTATATGCTGATTTTAGACTCATAAACAAAGACTCCTATGTTCTCTTCTTTCCCTCATGAGTATTTCTTGTTTAGGGTTGGGAAACATGTTTCGTTTTTTTGACGTGATCATTTTTTTTCTATCTAACTATATTTGTCTTTTGACCTCTCATGATGTTATTTCTTTTTTGTTTTAGCTGTCTTAGTAGTCTCATAACCTCGCATAATGTTATCTTTTTTTTTCTTTAGCTGTCTTAGTAGTCTCATGACCTCTCATAGTGTTATCTCTTCTTTGTTTTAGCTGTCTTAGTAGTCTCATGTGTTATGAGATCCTTATCTTCCGCCTAAATGGTTGTTACATAAAGATTTTGGGTTCTATTGTGATTTGTGTAATAGAACAAAAGATTTCAATTAAGAGGGTCAATGACATAAAGGACATGAGCACAATTATGTTCAATTTATTTTTTTGTTAGAGTATTAAAATTGTAGTGTCTTAAGAAGTGGACCAATATAACCGTGTGCTTACCTTTATATCCTAGGAAAATGCATATTAAAGAGAGGAAATCCCACATGAGAACTTAAGTTTGCACCAAAATTTAATCATATTATTCAAAAATAAATTAAATTAAATTTCTAGATAAAAGCATAGAAATATGTTATACTTTATGTCAATAAAGTAGTTTCAAGTGAAACACTTTCATCATAAACAATTTTCAATTTTCTAGTTTCACCCCATACCACATGGCACATATGTGATACATATAGTTCACTCGGCCCATTTTTTTCAAATTTATACATACATGACTACCTATGCAATATTTGATCTCTTATTTCATAAAAAGATTATGAAATGATGTGAAATGGTGTCCTAGACTAAGACATGAGATCCAAACTCATATCATTTATTGAAGAAAATAGACAAAAACATCCAACTTAATCACATACAATTATTTCCTTTTTTGTATTTGATATAATTAGATATAAATATGTAACAAATATTTTTTTAATTATAAATTTATAATTGCAATTAAATTTAATAATAATTGTTTTAATAATACAATTTAATAAATTAACATTATTATTTCAACTTAAAAATATATTTATATAATTAAATTTATATTTAGGCTACTTACTATAACATCAACATTAAACCTTTTTGAAAGTCAAGAACTTTCAAACATTCACAATATTTATAAACTAGTGCAATAATTTCATAAAATATCAAAAGAAAGATAGCAACTAACTATTTGTTGGTCGCTTTAAGCGGTACAAAAAATTTATATAAATTATGCTGAAAAATTCGGATTTAGGATTTGGATTCCAATCTCTTCACACCTTTCAAAAGCTATGTAGTTCCTGTTTGTATCAGAGGATGAATCTGCCGTTTAATTAAAAAAATACACTTCCTCGGTATATGGCTTTCAAGAAATTTGTTTTTATTACGTTCTTCAAACACCGGGCATATGTTTCTCAGCCATAAACTCTTTATAAAATGAGGTAGGCAGCATAGATTATGTTTATGTACAAGAACGGATTAAACGTTGGTGGTTGTATGCCAGTGAGAATAATGAATTATAGGACGGTTGTTTGTCCTTATACTTGGATCGAATTATCCTGGATGGTTTCTCTATGTGTCCATAATTCACCCTTTCTACCTCTTAGAGCAATCTCTTTGTTTTCTCTTTGTTCGGCTCTGTAAGTATAGTGTTTGAACTGTTGTCGGCTTTGCGGCCTCTGGTTATCTTATAGTATCGGCCTGTAAGTAACCAAATAATAAATTTTTCACAACAAATGATGACATCATTAAGGTCGTTATCTCAAAAAGATATTGTGGAATGTGATCCTTTCAGTGGAATTGGACCACGATGCCAAAGGTTAAGATCGTGCATATCTGCAAAACTGTTGATGTATTTATTAACCACCGTGGACCAGATGTGAAAGGAACTTTGCGCTATAAGTTGAAGGAAATGATTCTTGAGCATAGCAGAGAGCTCTTCTGCTGGAATGCAATATTCCACCAACCATATGCTGATAGTGTTTTCAAGGATCTGGTTGAAATGTTCGTCAAAGTATGTGGGGGTTTACATCTGTCTGTCCAAGTCATAAGCGGGCATGTTTTTGGTAGTACAGACCGTCATTATTGGCAATTAGTTCTAGTTGAAGTCCGTAAGACATTGCCTAAGGACATCAAGCGGAGAGTAAAAATTAAATAAGTTTTGATTCCTTGAACAATGAACAAAAGAAAATCTTAATGGATGTCGCTTGCTTCTTTATTGGCAAGCCAGTATGCATGGCCACAAGAATATGGGAAGGATCTGGCTGGAGTGCCGAGCTTGCAATTCAAACCATAAAAGATAAATGTCTCATTGAAACTGCACGGTGTTTTTCCAATGAATTCGATGATAACAAGATTTGCTTCAGAATGTATGACCATCTTCCTGATTTGGGGAGAGAATTGGCAGATGAACTGAGCCCTCCTCGCCTGTGGCGCCCTAAGCATCTTAAATTTTTGGTGTGTTTCTTCGTCGAGTCTTTTGACATCAATAAGCTTAAATATGTTTGCTATGGCTTCATCTTGACCCACTACTACATAGAGGAGGTTTTTTACAATTTTGAGACAATTATTGAGTTAATTGTTTTAATTTGAGATACGAAAAAAGTTTTCTATTGTCTCAAATATTGTCTTTAATCAAGTGTCTTTAATTATTGTCTCTTAAAGACAATATAAAACCGAAGTCTTTTTGTCTCTTTAGAAACAATTTCACTTTTGTCTCTCTAGAAACAATTTCACTTTGGTCTCTCTAGAGACAATATTTCTTTAGTTATACCTATTGTCTCTAGAAAGACAATATATTTTTAAATCTCAACTATTGTCTATCTAGATACAATATGAACAAATGCATTAAAAAATAAATATTTTTAAAAAAATTAAATATAATTTTTAACATTAAATGTTTCAAAATCAATAATAGAATATTCACTATAATTATTTTCAATATTTTATTCTTGCAAAACACTCAACAAAGCAACATTAAACTAATTTGACTAGAAATACCATATTTATTGTATTTATTCTCAATGTTGTCTTACAAAATGATATGGGAGTTTCTCCACAACAAAAGGAACATACCATGAATACAATATTAAACATTATTGAATATTGACTCTAATTTCCCATACACTATTAACACTGATTTCCCAAACATTGCAGCCTTATAGTGAACTACTTATAAACTCTTCCATACAATACATTCAACCAAGTCCAGTGGTGTAGAAAAAAGGTACTTTGAGTTAACTATATATTTATAAGAAGACAACTGGAAATATTTCATTTTCAACATGTTGGAACTGTAGTCCCTATAGCATGCCATATCAAGAAAGATCACTTGTAGATGTAATTTCCCATCAATGTTTTTCAACCGAACAAGAAGCATCTCGTATTCTTCATGTTTCTCTGATAGCATGAAAGATTAAAATAACAACTGTAAGAATATAACATAACTAATAAAATGATGCTGTTCATATATGCAAAACTCATGAATAGAGAAAATAACTTGTAAAGAACACTACAAATCACACATATCACTCAAAATAAACTAGTTGGAATTGTTGGTTATTGATGTTAAGAAGACAAAAATTAATTTAGTAATTGAAGTATCCTCGTTTATTATATGTGAACTAATGATAGTTAGTCCTAGAAGAGGTTAGACTTATTTTGACTTCATATCCCTATAATAAGGCCTTACAATTTCTTGGACTCATGTGAACAGTCCTGAGTATCTACCATGTCTCGACTCTCATATCAATCAAAATTTAAATTTTACCATGTCTTGCATCAATCATAATTAAGTTATAGATGGGTTTAAACACATATTGAATTCCCAGGATGTATTCTAAACAACTACCACCCACACCCTTCTCCTATGCATGTCTCACCTAGGATTATATCAAATACATGCATAAAGAATAACTACGCTACCAAAAGCTGCAATCACTTTCACTTTCTTTGACCAATTTTTGTGCAGTAAATGTATATCAAGTTTAAAGGTAATGGATTAGATTTGCTGTCAAGTCTATCGTAAGAAGTATATTTTTGGTCCATCAAAGATCAGTCATGTTTGACTACAATAAAACAAGCTAGATTGACATTGAATTTTTGTGGTGCGGAAAGGGATGCAATGGGATCAATCATGTTTGACTGCAAAAATACGCTTGACTGAACTAATATGGTGCAGAAAGGGTTGCACCAGGATTAAAAAATTCCCTATGAATTTAAAAGGAATTTGTGAAGTTGTATCCCTTATTTTCTAGACCAATTATGAGGCCTAGAAATCATAAGAGTATAATTATTGGAAGCTAGTTTTTATACACCTTGATTGCTAGCACTTTGTGGATGATTTTTTCTAGTCTATTAGTGCTTTGTTTAGGTCCATAAATTCATTCAATTTCAAGGTATTAGGGGACAACATCTCTTAAAAGTTATAACTTCTCTTTGTATCTCATGCTATTTATATCGATATTGAAAAGTGATTTTCTCGAGTGCAAACATTGATATACATATGCAGGAGAGTACTTTGTAGACAAAATGAATGGTTTTGGAGTCTATTGCTTTTCTCATGGGCATTGAGATGAGGGTGCATGGCATGAGGGAAGAAAGTAAGGCCTTGGAATGTATAGTTTTAGAAATGGTGAAACTCAATCTTGACACTAGCATTTTGGTGTCTTATAGACACCTAGTACCCTAGATTCTGGAGTAACCAAAGGGGTCAGCCATGCAAAGGTTCTTCATGTAGTCCAGCTATGCTAATTTTAAAATAGGACTTCTGCAATTTTCTCTAAGAAAATCTATGAAGACATTGATTACTCGGATGATTTTGAGAGAAATTTTTCTTCTACCCTTAATTGATGTGAGACTAATAGAGGAAAAAAATTATAGTTTGGAATGTAGATACAAAATGAGGAGAGTGAAGCTCCCTTGTGTTTTCAGCTTACAAAAAGCACCCAATGCAGTACACTTTCAAAAGTTATAAAGCACATATTACCAAATACTCTATATATGCACCAAGTTTAAATAAGTAGTTGTAGAAATAAACTTGGTAGGAAACTATTTATTATTTATCAAAATTCATGTTCATATTTAGCGCATCAGCTCAATTACTTCAAGACACAACACAAAACCTTACAAAGAAATAACATATGTTAAGTACAATGAGGTTTGTTCTTATATAGCCTTTCAAAACATGTATTTAGTGGAAGCTCAACACTCAAAACATTTGTGAGGAATAGAGCATCAGAATATGAACCCATTTGTCAATACTAGAGCATCAGAATATGGATCCTTTTGTCACTTCCTCATAATCATAATACAGACCCATTTCTCACTATCTCAATATCATAATAAAGAGGAGTTTGTAACTATCATAGAATCAGAATATAGACCCTTTTGTCAATGCCAAGGCATCATGATATAAACTCGTTTGCCACTATGAAGGCATCATAATAGGAATTAATGTGGAGGCTACAAGGATTCACAATCAACAAACTGACATCTTAAAATACAACTTTACTTAATTTTGTAGAAACAATCATCCATTTCAACTTTTACACAAGTTTAATAGAGGGATTCTTCACAATCAACCTAGAAACACAAACACCTTGCCCTCCTAGGAATGTACTTAACATGAAATACTGATCATTCTATCATCACTAACCTCTAAAATCTTTCTAGATCTTAAGAACTTCAAAATAACATAAAATAACATGTTATGACTACCCTTGCACAAGAATCATTGGGCACTTCTTGCAATGGGTGGTTAGAAATTCATTCCACTACTATGAGGACACTTCAAGACACCTTGACACAATGCAAGGCCAAGAGAATCCCCAAAGGAAATGTCCAAGCCCCGAGCTACATGACCACAGAAAAAATCCACAACAACAAAGAAAGATCTAATAACAATCTACACTCTTTATTCATAAAATAACATATTACATGTAATGTGATGGGATGTAAGGCCTTCCCTATTACTATGAATTACAAAGTAAGTAATAGTTCTGCAAGACAGCTTAAGATCCAATTCAAAACTAAACCCTATCTATCCAGATCTATAACAACATGCTATGAAAATCTAGTAGAAATATCCAAGAAGAGTCTAAATTTGTGCTCATAAGCCACCAAACAATCTCCTTGTTCCTAAGCCTCAACCACTAGCTCTACTTAAAAAATTTGCAACTTCATATTCCTAACCTAAATATCTCATTGCTCATTGCAACAACAACTACCCAACCCATTATTATATACTACTTCAGCTACAAGTCAGCTAGAAGAAAGCAATAAATCCTAAAATCCACTCAGCTTCTAAAGAAAAATAAACATTAAATGCAACAACAATCAGCTCTCACATAGCCTTACAAATAGATAATTCTCCATGTTGGCCTCTAGATCCACATAGGAGAATGCAACACAAGCTACTCACATTAAATACATCAAGTTGGCCAAAAAAATCCTCAAGAAACTTTGGCAAACCCAAACTGTCGAGCATCAGCAAAACTACCAATCAAGCCCGACATCACTGAGCAAGCATGTTCTACCGAGCACCAAAAGCAACCAAGTCCTTTAGCGATCGAGCTCCTCGGCCAACACTATAATTGAGCCACACCTCTTTGACCAAGCCCTTCAACCAATACTGTAATAAAAAAACACAGGGACAAAACACTCCAACATGTAGGATTGCTAACTTCCCTAGGATGCTGCTACATTAGACACCATAGGTTCGAAAATATGTTCTTAAAGGCCGTGAGAACATCTTACGGGACTCAACACATAAAACCCAAATTTTTTCTTCACATACATGTCCTCTAAGTCTTTAACATTCCTACCTTAGATCCGCTTCTATTTTCTTTTCCTTCTCAAGTCTTTCCTCGACAATCCAAAGGTTTGTTCTCCACATTGATCTCTAACCCTTCCATGATCTTTTAACTCAACTCGTCTCCCAAAGCTCAAGTTCCTCCTATCAAGTTCTTCATTAGGAAAATGAATTAGTTAAAATTCCCTAGCATCCTTCACAATAGTAAACATATTCTTGACACAATTGAATGCATAGTCCTACAATCGTATTGCCGAGGTCTACCAAGAAATATGTGACAACTAATCATATCCACAATATCACACAACACTTGATCCTTATGCTAGCCAATCTAAAAATCACTAAGACATTACTCCTCTTCCAAAGCATTAACATCTTGCAATCAACCAATCCTATAAGGACAAGGATGTCTCACTCTTTTCAAACCAAGTTTGTGAACCATCTCCTCAGCTACAAGGTTATTAGTACTACCACTTTGACAATCACATCATAGATTTTACTAGTAGACTTAAAATGATTATTGAATAATTTACTCCTCTGACAAGGTTTCAATACACACTTACCAAATAGTACTCATCGAGCCAACAAATTCTCTCCTCGCTATTCAACTGCATTTGCTGAGTCTTCAGCCTCATTCACCACATTATATTGTATACTGGTCACAGTGAATATTTTAAATAATCCAGTGATGCACTCTAAAACCAAACATATTTCTATCAAATATCACTTCTTGAGAGACAAGGTGGTAGAAAAGGAGATAAAGTTGGAATATGTTAGCACTAAGGAATAGATTGCTGACATCTTCACAAGCCACTGCCAAAAGATACCTTTGAATATCTCAAAGGTATGCCCAGGTTTCAAGCCCCTCCTAGTCAGAATTAAATGATGCAGAGATGCATCAATCCAAAGGTTTTCAAAGCCTTATCATATTCTGGATTGGAGGCAAGGATCTACTCCTAAGGGAGAGTGATTTTGGAAGAAAGATTTTGGAAAATAGTCGATAACTCATGGCACTCTTTTCCATTGTTGTCAAAGGAGGAGTGTTTCTATGAGAAAATCCCTACTATATACCAATTGTTAGGATTAGGTAATACTGAGATGGGGAGTGAAATAGTATTACAAAACTTTGATCTCAACTTCCTTAATTATAAACATCCAAAGTAATGCAAAAATGAAAAGAACATATAAGCATAACACATTACTCAACTTCCTTATTGTACACAACTTCTTTCTATAAAGTATATTTCTGACTCTTTTTCACCTCCTAAGGCTTCTAAAATGATATCTTTGGGTTTAGGAGAAATTTCAAAGGTAGTAGATGAAAGTGTTCAAGACAACATGCAACCAGATTTCTTTGTCGCTGTTGTGCCTGTGTCCCTTGACACTTTGCATGATTTTATTGATCCATTTTTGGATAATGTGGAGAGTGTGATCAAGGTTGGAGATTAGGAGTTGATAGAAGAAGAGAAATCATAAGATAAACATAAAGAAAAAGTAAAAGAAGAAGAAATTCAGATGAAGAAGGTAGAAGAGATAAAATCAAAAAATGTTGCCGAAGTTAGTTTGAACACTTCCTTATTGTTAGAAAGTATGGAAAAACTAGTAAGTTTTGATGTAGATAGCATGGATGAGGATGAGCTAATGAATCTATCATTCATGGCTTTTGCTAAAGCTAAGGAAAGATCAGTTCAAAAGGGTGACAAAAGAGCTAAGGTAATGGTCAGGGATGTTGAATAGTGAACAAGCTACTCCCCTCACCAGTTATCTTCAAAGAAAAGGATGAAGCTGAGAAGCTTGGTACACTATTGGATAGCTTTGATAATCATTTTGATTCATTGCTAAAAACTATAGAAGAAAAGGTTGAGAAGAACTTCTTGGAAAAGAAGGAGAGAGAAGTTTGTAAGTCCATTTCATGGGACTTAGACATTCTAAAGACTACTACTCCTAAGGACAAGAGTTGTGTATCACAAGGAAAGAAAATATATAGCTACTGCATAAGCCCTATAGACACATAAAGAACATTGAAGAGATCATAGCCAAGGATATCACTACCCTTGATAGTCTTAAATGGATAGTTGTGAATCATCTTCACAAACTGTGGGAGAAATGAACAAAGACACATCTAGGCTATTGGATAAGATAGGGGTATTGGAAATGGAGAAAGGGAGAATCATAGATAGATTTAGCTTATTTAGAAGCCTACTAACCCCTAAGCTCTCAATGCTTGAGTCACATCTTCTGGAGATGGTAAAAGTTGAAGGCTCAATGAATGTATCTACACTTACAAAGTTTAAGGCAGTGAAGACTGCATCATATGCATTGAATGGATTAATCCATGTAAGTCAGCTCCTAATAAATTCATGGGCTGAGGAAGTGAAGAACTTGGAAAATTCTTTCCAAGATGCCTTAAATCTAGTGAGTAAGCACTAAATCATTTCTACTTGAGTTTTACAAATTTTAAAAGTATCTTTGCCATTGATGTCAAAGGGAGAGGAAGAGAAGGAAAAATGAGGGAGAGAAAGAAATATGAGAGAGTAAAATAAAGAAAAGGAAAGATGTAGAAAAGAAACAAAAAAAAAGAAGTAGAAAAGAGAAAAAGAAAAGAAGAGAGTTGTATTGTGACACTTAGTCATTTTTTTAAGTTTTTGCAAGTGATGTTTTCGAGCACTAGGATCACTTGAGGGTTTTCATTTATGGGAACACTTATGTTTGGAGTGATCTCATGTTAAGAAGATTGCCACTGGAGTCACAATCATGAAAATGACTAAGTCCAAAATCAGGATAATAGGGTACAGTACTATAGTTTTGGTCAGAAATGAAGATATATGAGGTATGAGACCTTGTGAAGTTAACAAGAGGTATTTTTGGATGTATACATGCTTTAGTTAAGAGCACATGAGTTCTGGTTACCAGCTCTGAGAGATACAGTGTTCGAAAGATATGCGAAGACAACAAAATAGTATAACAGGGCATATGAACAATTGTGAAGATCAAGGAGAGTATAGTGGATATGGTAATGTGCTAAGATAGTTGAATAAAGTATATTTCTAACTCTTTGGTAATATAAGAGTGTCGAATCCATAAATAACATTTTCATAAGTTATTTTTATGTTTTGTATGATATTTGTGAAGTTGACTTGAAGGCTGATTTTGTATAAGTATAGAGTGCTTTTGTGAAATCATAGTATGGTTATGATAATGAAGGAGTAAGTTTGAGAATCTAAGATTAGAGATCAGATGCAAGATTAGTAAGAGGCCAAGCTATAACTGGAACTATCTAAGCAAGATAAGTGCTTGTACTGTTCATTTTTGAAGAATTCTTTTGAGACAGTTTTTGATTGTAAGAGTAGTGTGCTCACCACCTTTAACCAGGTGTTTTGTATACCCTTAATAGGGTTTTGTATTCCTCCAATAAGGAAATGTACTATGCAACAATCAACTCCTAATAGTGCTAGATCTCCTAACAGGGATATTATATTTTTGTACATATTTGTGGGTACCATCCCCACCGGGGTTGTCCCTTGGCTAGGGTTTCCTCGAGAACAAATCATGGTGTCATGAGTAATGTGTTATGCTTATATTTTTTTCCATTTCTGCATTACTTTGGATTGTTTATAATTGTTTAAGGAAGTTGAGATCAAAGTTCTGTAATACTAATTCACCCCCTCTCTCAGTATTACCTAATCCTAACAATTGGTTGCAAACAGTGAATTCTATAAGAAGTTGTGTTATATACAATATTGTATACTTATTGGATATTGCTAATGCATGGGGAGGTGATTGAGACATTTAATAGGTTTAATCACTACATTACTGAATGGGGACTCATACTATTGTAATTTGTGTTTTGTCACTCAACTTATGTTTCTTTGAGGAGAACCAGATGGTTATCACAGTGTACGTACACTGTACGGATGATTCAGAAGCTATAAAGTTAGATGAGAGTTCAAAAAGATGTTGTGATCTTATATCCAAGATTGTATCATGAAATGTTTCATATTGGATGAGTTACAGATGATTTGGTGGAGACTGGTCACTGAACTGTGATAGTGAGAAATGATAGAGTTAGTCTTTGTGTTTCTGATATATCTTCCAGATGATATGGATTCAAGGTATGTGAGCTTGAGGGATGATAGACAAGGTACTAAAGGATGTTTATTGGCTAGTGCAAGGTACAAAATGATTGGTGATGTCAACTATGGCATATGTTCTGGTGAAGGCTTATTTAGAAGCCGACTCAGGAGATGAAGCGTGTGTTTTCTTGGCAAACATAAATTAAGGATGTCGGTCCTTAAATGATGTAATGTAATTATTATATAATTTTTTTAGATACTGTGTGTATCCTAGCAAGGGTTTATGTAATTTTTGTAAATTAGGAAAGACTTATGGGCCAACTTGATAATGGAGAATTGTAATAGGGTATATATGTAAGGTCTTTTCTTTGGAAAAGATATGGATGAGAAAAAGGTGATATAGGGAGGTTGTAAAAAGCTACGAGCTTGTGTCTACTGTATGTAGAGTAGAGGTTTACTAGTGGAATTCATTGGAACTAATCAAGCAATGACAGTTATTGCCAAAAAGTTCAAAAAGATTGTGTATTTCTTCATATACACTTCTGTTGCAAACAGTGTGTTCTGAAGGTGGATTTTTAACCTTCTTTGGGCACTGAGCCCTTCCTTTCCTCTTGACTCCTAATAGAGTCTGTCCTCTAACAATGACTATGTACTATAATGTTTCAATAAGCTCCTAACATGGCTAAATATTCTAACAAGGATATTATACTCTTAGTACATCATTTGTGGGTGCTAATTCTCAGTAGGGTTTTTACGTTTAATATGGTTTCCCCGACACCAAAATATTGTGTTATTGTGTTGGCATTCATTGTATTCATTGGATCTGATATTGGTGTTACTCAAAGTTTAAAGTTTAATAATTTGTCATACAACTGATTCATCCCCCTCTCAGTTGTATTATGGATTATTATTCCCAACAATTGGTATCAGAGTGAGTGGTCCTTAGAGATAAAAATTAACATCTTGAGGTGATCCTAGAGATGACATTCTATAGGAAGGATAGTAAAAAATTTGATCCTGAAAACTTTGACAGTTGGAAGAACAAGATGCGAACTCACTTATTTTGTTTAGGCATTGACTATTGGTTGATTACAAGGAACAAGATAGCTATAAAGTCTGAAGATGAGTTGACAAATGCTACTGAGGATGAAAAGAAGATATTTTCACTCAACATGATTGTAAGATAAGCATTGATCAGCGCACTCTCTGAAGGATATTTTACTGAAGTTAAAGACCTGGATTCGACATACCAGATTTGGGAATGATTAGAAGCACTATATGAGGGAGACAAGTATACCAAACAAATGAAGTTACAAAATTTGAAGAAAAATATAGAGAAGCTACAAATGAATGAGGATGAAAGCATTAGGGCTTATATCCAAAGGGTTACAGGAGCTGTAGTTGGAATCAAAAACTGTGGAGATCTTGAAGAAGAGGTATACATAGAATAACCAGATGGATTTCCCCTATCTGAAGATAGAGACATGGTATGCAAGTTAGAGAAGGCACTGTATGGACTAAAGCAAGATCCAAGGGCTTGGTATGCAAGGTTAGAAAAATACTTACTTCATCTTGGATTTAGAAAAGGTAATGCTGATAGTAACTTATATTTGAGAACTATTGAAGATGGAGTTGTGATAATTGAAGTTTTTGTTGATGATATTATCTTTGGAGGAAATGATGATCTATGCAAGAAATTTTTAAAAGAGATGGAAAATGAATTTGAGATGTCCATGATAGGTGAAATGAGATTCTTTCTTGGACTGCAAATAACTCAGAATGAGAATGGTATCTTTATTTTTTAGACTAAGTATCTCAAATAAATGCTCAAGAAATTTGGAATGGAAGATTGTAAACCAGTAGGAACACTGATGGTAACCGGAAATAATACATCATGTAATGATGAGACTCGGTGTGTATTTCAGACCAAGTATTGATCAATGGTTGGAGGATTACAATATTTGACTCATACTAGACCGGATATTGCTAATTCTATTGGAATTGTGGCTAGATATTAGGCAGAGCCAAAGGAGACACACCTAGTTGCTATGAAAAGGATATTCAAATATTTGAAAGGGACAATTGACTATGGCCTATGGTATGATAGGAATTATATTTTTGTACTTCATGCTTATATTGATGTTGATTGGTTAGGAAACATTGATGATAGAAAAAGTACTAGTGGTGGACCATTTTTCCTTGGGAAAAAGTTGGTTTTGTGGCTAAGTAAGAAGTAAGATTTTATAGCTCAATCTATTGTGAAATAAGAGTATGTTGTTGTTGTTTTTAATTACACTCAAATTGTTTGGATGAAGAAAATGCTGAAGGATATTGGAATAACTTTTGAAGAGCCTATGGTTATCCATTGTGATAACACCAGTATGGTGAATATATCAAAGAATCTAGTGATGCACTCTAAAACCAAACATATTTCTATCAAATATCACTTCTTGAGAGACAAGGTGGTAGAAAAGGAGATAAAGTTGGAATATGTTATCACTAAGGAACAGAGTTCAGACATATTCACAAAGCCATTACCAAAAGATACCTTTGAATATCTCAGAGGTATGTTGGGGGTTCAGGTCCCTCCTAGTCAGAATTAAATGATGCAGAGATGCATCAATCCAAAGGTTTTTAGAGCCTTATCATATTCTAGACTGGATGCAAGGATCTACTCCTTAGGGGGAGTGATCATGGAAGAAAGATGTTGGAAAACAATTGCAGACACATGGCACCCTTTTTCATTGTTGTCAAAGGGGGAGTGTTGCTACGAGAGAATCCCTACTATAAGGGGATGGGAAGATTGTATGTAGTAGAACTTTGGATTGATATAACTTTGGGATGATGGATTTTCCCATATGTTGACATCAATGCCAAAGAGGGAGATTGTTGGATATTGCTAATGTTAGGAATAGTCCCAAGAGATAACTAAGAGGGGGAATGAATCAGTTATCTACAAGATTAAATTCTTTATCCAATTAAGTACATAATAACATTAACCACATACACAATAAGATAACACTTAACACAACACCACAATTTTGGTTACGGGAAAACCCAAATAGGTAAAAACCCTGGTGGGAATTAGTACCCACTATAAACTGCACTAGAGTATAATGATCCCTATTAGAAGATCTTACAACCCTCTTAGGATTTTATCTTTACAATGCATGAAGTATAGTGACCTGGTCAAAGGTAAGACCCTGTTAGGAGTCTTTTATAAATAACCCTGTTAGGGCTGAGGACACACTATCTGGGAGCACACTACTCAAATGGTGAAGGCTACAACCTTCTACACAATTGATACACACTATATCTGGATCTTGGTGAATTGTGAATTAGACTTGTTGTCTCGATCAGTTCCACTAGATAGAATACACTCTTTTCTTCTTCACATATAGCTTTACTAGCCCAATACTTCACACTTTCTTCTTTGCTCTTTTCTTCACTTCATTTTTTCCTTTTCTACTAAGCGATCACAACTGACCGGCTATAAGTAGTCTTCTCCAAAAGATATAATCAAGTCAGCTTGTTAGAACCTTCTTGAAATCATATTATAGAAACACTAAAACTCTTTGACAACATCCCCAAGGGCTAAACTAAGCATGCAACACAAAAAGGACCGTGCAACTCAATATGAGTATACACATTGCTTCACACTGTCATCTCCACCAATTAGCAGAAACTTTACTTACAAGATGAAATACGTTATGCACTCTTAACCAAATAGTCAACTCATAACCAAATACGCATACCATAATGATAGGCCTAACTGCTAAAACAATACAAACACTATCGACTCCAACAAACAGTCTTAGGGAAATTGTAACTGATGAATAGAAACATCATAACTTAACTTCAACTACATAAATAACTCTATGTCCATGAATATAGCTTCACAAACATGTCTACAACACAAATATAAATACACAAGGCTACATCATAACCATACTATGAATCTCATACTAAACTCTACTTGTAACACTATCAAGAACACTACTGATACAAATAACTGCACAACTGTCTGCACTCAGAATCAACCTTTGTGTCTATGATATCATGTTGATGACATATCTAAGAAACATATGTTCAAGGATCTCTATATAATACTTCAACACACGCTGCTTACCATATGTTATCATCAATGACAAACATATAGTCAACACTAGTTTGCTAGAAAATCTCCAACAATCTCCTCCTTTGGCTTTGATGGAAACATATGAAATAAAAAACACCACCAATTCAAAAGTACAATAATATTATAACATTCTCCATTTCCTCAACAAAAACTCTCTAAAAAATGGTTTCTCCATCTACTGTCGAATGCTCTGAATATCTGCTGCTACAATATTTGACTATATACTCCCCCTTACTCGATACTCCTCCTAGATCAACTGCTTATTTTTCATGACTATATATATACTCCCCCTTTGGAATCAATGGAAAAGGGTGCCAAAAAAAAATAAGTATAGGTACTACTCCTAAAGTAGAGTAGTCCACCATTCATCATTCATTGAAGACTAATGTACTACTGCAAACTCTAATTAGATCCAGGGAAGGAAATTAGTCCCACTTTCTCCCTGAGATACTCAAATGTATCCTTTGGCAAATGTTTTGTGAATATGTCTGCTAATTGTTCTTTATTACTCACATAATACAATTTTATTTCTTTCTCTGTGACTTTCTCTCTTAGGAAGTGATATCTTATCTCAATGTGTTTTGTCTTTTCATGCATCACATAGTTCTTTGACATAGTGATAGTGCTAGTTTTGTGACAATGAATAACAATAAGATAATCAATCTAGATTCCAAAATCTTTTATCATTTACTTAATCCAAACAATTGTAGAGAAATTTAATGCTATTGCCACATACTCTACTTCAGCTATTGACTAAGAAATACAATTATGCTTCTTTCTTGTCCAAGTAACTAGTCTATCTCCAAGAAATACTACTCCTCCTAAGGTTCTCTTTCTGTCATCAAGGCAACCTTCCCAATCTGCATCTATATACACATGAAGCTCTATATTATTTGAGTTAGCATACCATAGTCTATAGTTCCTTTCAAATATTTGAATATCCAATTTACTTCCATAAGGTGACTTTGTTTAGGTTTAGCTACAAATCTTCCAACAATACTGATTGCATTAGAAATATTTGGTCTAGATTGAGTAAGATATGTGATTTTACCAATCATAGACTTATATAGAGTCTTGTCAACTATTGTAGAGTCGTCATATTTTGAAATTTTGCTTCCTGTTATCATGGGGGTGCTTACTGGCTTACAATCATCTATCTTGAATTTCTTCAATATCTCTTTTACATAATTAGAATGATTAATGAATATTCCTTTGTCTATCTACATCACATTTAATCCCAAAAAGTACTTGATAGGTCCAATCATGCTCATTTCAAATTTTCTTTGCATCTCTTTAGAAAATTCTACACTAAGCTTGTCATTACCATAAAAAATAATGTCATCAACAAAAATAGAAACTAGTAATAATCCTTCAAGAGTCTCTCTTATGAATAAGTTACAATCTGCTGCTCCTTTCTTAAATCTAATCTTTTTCAAGTAACCATCTAGTCTTTCATACCATGCTCTAGGGGATTGCTTAAGTCCATAGAGGGCTTTCTTCAGTCTGCATACCATGTTTGGTTTGTCTAATAAACTAAATCCTTCAAGTTTTTCTATGTATAATTCTTCCCTCAAATCTCCATTCACGAATATTGACTTCACATCCATCTGATATAACTTTTAGTCATTGAAGTTGCATAGGCTAGAAATAAATTTATAGCTTCTAATCTTCTTATAGGGGTAAATGTATCAGATTAATCAGTTCCTTTTCTCTGCGCATATCCTTTACATACTAATCTAATATAGCTTTTAGTCATTGAAGTTGCATAGGCTAGAAATAAATTTATAGCTTCCAATCTGCTTATAGGGGTAAATGTATCAGATTAATCAATTCCTTTTCTCTGCGCATATCCTTTACATACTAATCTTTATTTGTTTCTTACTACTATGCCATCTTCATTCATCTTGTTTTTGAATATCCACTTGGCTCCAATCATATTTTTTTCACTAGGTCTAGGGACCAAATTTCATGTATCATTCTTAACTATCTGATCTCATTCTTCTTTCATTGCTTAATGCCAATCTGAATCATTACATGCATCTTCAACACTTAAGGGTTCAATTTGTGAAAGTAAACATACCACTTCATCAACTATTGAACTTTTTCCTTTTGATCTTGTAATGAATTTTTTGTTCTGATCTCCAATGATATCTTCTTTTGAATGATATCTAGATGTGAATTTTGGAACATTAGGTGTGGCTCTCTCATCTATCTTCTATGTTTCTTCTTCACTTGTTTTAGGATCATTGAATAATACATCAATGTTGTCAAACATTTCTTCAACAACTGCTTCTCTATTGATAGGTCTAGGTTAATCTTCAATCATAGGTTCATAATCATAGTATCTCTCTTGAATCATAAAATTCTCATCAATTTTCACATGTGCACTTTCAATGATCTTCTTCAATCTCAAGTTAAAACATCTATAAGCTTTTCTTTTAGTAGAGTAACCAAGAAAAATACCTTCATCGCTTCTTGCATCAAAATTACCAACACCATCATCTCTCTTGATTTAGCACTTGCTTCCAAAGATTTTGAAGTATTTTATTGTAGGTACATTCCCAAACCATAGTTCAGAAGGTGTCTTGTCTAAGCCCAGTCTTAATTGAATTCTGTTGATAGTATAGACTTCTATATTGACTACATCTCTCCAATAGGTGTGTGCAACTTTTCTTTCAATCATGATAGTGCACGCTATGTCAAGTATGATCCTATTTGTCCTTTCTGCAATTCCATTCTGCTAAGGGGTTCTAGGTGCACTTAGCTATCTCTCTATCCCATGTTCTTCGCAATACTCATAAAATATGTCAGAGGTGAATTCTCCTCCTCTATCTAATCTTAGACATTTTATCTATAATCCAGACTGATTTTCAACTTTATCTTTGAATATCTTGAACTTCTCAAATGCTTCATATTTATCACTTAAGAACACAACCCACATTATTCTAGAATAGTCATCAACAAACAAAATAAAGTACCTTTCACCATAGTATGATCTTGTTTGAGTTGGTCCACATAAGTCTATAGGCACTAGATCTAGTTTGTTTTCTACTTTGTTCCGCTTTCTTATGAATGAATTATTTACATGCTTTCCCATTACACATTCCTTGCATATTGTATCAACTGGTTTTTCAATACTAGGGAGGTCTCTTACTACCTTTACATTGCTTATCTTTACTATATTATCAAAATTGATGTGACATAGTCTTTTGTGCCATAACCAATTATTATCTACTTTTGCAACAAAAGAACTTGCTTTTGAATTAAGCTAAAAAAACATTACCTTTTGTCTTTGACCCTAATGCAATCATTACTCCTTCTTTTTTATTAATGATGTACTTATTATTTTTGAATTCCAACTGATATCCTTTGTCAAGTAACTTTCCAACACTTAGTAAGTTATGCTGTAAACCATTAACATATAGAACATCATCAGTGTTATTCTTTCCATCCAAAGTGATAGCTTCTCTACTTATGATAGGTTTAGGAGTGTTGTCTCCAAATCTAACCATGCCACCTTTGTACTTATCTAGACGTACAAATCTATCTTTGTCTCCTATCATGTGATGTGAACATTTGTTGTCAATGATCTAGTCTGTCCTGATGTCTACTTGTGAAATTAATGCTAGCTCTTGTGCTTTCTTTTCATCTTCAATATCCATTTAATGAAACATTTTTTCCATGTCTTCAAATGCAATAAATCCAATTGCATCTTCTCCTAAATCTTTATCTAAAACTCCATCTTCAGCATAGTAGCATTCTTTTTTGTACTTCTTGACTCTTGTAGGACACTTACATGCAAAATGACCAATCTTGTTACATGAAAATAATTTGAATGGTAACTGACCTTCATATTTTCCTTTTCCTTATCTTTCTTTCTTTCTTAGCAATCATAGAAATGAATTCATCTAGTTCTTTATCATTATCTTCATCATCAAAATTACCAGAAATGATTGAAGATTTCTTACCATGGATTGAGGCTTTGAATGTTGTTTCTCTTTTAGGCTTGTTCTTCAATTTTGATATTTCAAATGCTAAAATGTTGTTGATTAAGGTCTCTCTTTTGAAGTCTTTTGAAAACTACATAGTCTCATCTAAGATGTTTATCTTGCTCTCATATTCTGCTGTTAGAGTAGTTATCAATTTATCCATTATGTCTTGTTCTAAAATTTCTCCACCATTGTTTCCGATTCCTGCAACTACATTGATTGTTTGATTGTAGGCTCTAATGTTCTCTTTAGGTAGCATCTCCAAAGTATTGTATCTTTTCTTCCATGTCTTTCTTATTGCATTCTTTTCTTTGATATCTCCTTCAAACATGTCTTTTAGATGCTTCCATATTTTGTAAGCTTTATCATCTTTCTTGATCTCTGAAAACTCACTGTCAGATAAGGTGCTGATAAGGGATTCTTTGGAAATTAGATTTTGAGTGAAAATTTCCTTTTGTTTAATAGTTGCATCATCTTTTGCAAGATCTATTAGAGAGGGAATCTGAACATCTCGAGTAGCTACTTCAAAAATCTCAAAACCAATGCACTTCAAATGTGTTATCATTTTGTTCTTCTAGTCTAGATAATTCTCTGCATCAAATTTAGGACATTATTTTCTAAAGAACACCATCTGATCAACCTCAAGCTGTTAAAATTCTCTTTGAGGCACTTGGCTCTGATACTAATTGATAGGAATAGTCTCGAGAGATAACTAAGAGGGGGGTGAATCAGTTATCTACAAGATTTAATTAATTATCCAATTAAGTATAGAATAACATTAAGCACATACACAATAAGATAAAACTTAACACAACACCATAATTTTAGTTACGGGGAAACTCAAATAGGTAAAAAACCTGGTAGGAATTAGTACCCACTATAAAATGCACTAGAATATAATGATCCATGTTAGAAGATCTTACAGCCCTATTAGGAGTTGATCTTTACAATGCATGAAGTACATTGACCTGGTCAAAGGTCAGACCTTGTTACGAGTCTTTTATAAATAACACTATGAGGAGTGAGGACACACTGTTTGGGAGCACACTACTCAAATGGTGAAGTCTACAACCTTCTGCACAATAAATACACACTATATCTAGATCTTAGTGAACTATGAATTAGACCTGCTATCTTGATCAGCTCCAAAGGATATCATACATTCTTTCTTCTTCACATATAGCTTTATTAGCCCAATACTTCATAGTTTTTTCTCTGCTCTATTCTTCACTTTATTTTTTCCTTGCCTACTAAGCGGTCACAACCAACTAGCTATAAGTAATCTTCTCCAAAATATATAATCAAGTTAGCCTATTAGAACCTTCTTGAAATCATATTAGAGAAACACTACAACTCACCAACAACATATACAATGGCTAAACCAAGCACACAACACAAGAAGGACCACGCAGCTCAATATGAGTAGATGCATCGCTTCATATTGTCGGCTCCACCAAATTAACTGATACTTTACTTACAATCTAAAATATGTTACGCGCTCTTAACCAAACATTCTTAACTCATAACCAAACATGCATACCATAATGATAGGCGCAATTGTTGGAATAATACAAACACTATCGGCTCCTACAAAAAATCTTAGGAAACTATAACTGGTGAATAGAAAAATCATAACTTAACTTCAATTGTACAACTAAATCTTCATCCATGAACATAGCTTCAAAAACATGTCTACAACACAAATATAAAACCACAAGGCTCCATCAAAACCATACTATGAATCTCATACCAAACTCTACCTGTAACACTATCAAGAACACTACTAATACAAAAAATTGCACAACTGTTTGCACTCAGAATCAACCTCTTCATCTATGATATCATGCTAATGACATCTCTAAGCAACAAATGCTTAAGGATCTCTATATAATAATTCAACACATGGTGCTTACCATATTTTGTCATCAATGACAAACATACAGTCAAGACTGGTTTGTTGGGAAATCTCCAACATTTGCATGAGGTGGTGATTGAGACATTTAATATGTTTAATCACTACGTTAATGAATGGACACTCATACTGTTGTCATTTCTATTTTTTCACTGATGTCAACATATGTTTCTGTGAGGATAACAGGTTAGTTATCACAGTGTACAAACACTATATAGATGATTTAGAAGTTGCAAAGTCAGATGAGAGTTCAAGGAGAAGTTGTGATCTTATATCCAAGATTACATCATGAAATGTTTCATATTAGATGAGTTACAAATAATTTCATGGAGATTGGTCATTGAACTGTGACAGTGAGAAATGATAGAGTTAGTCTATGTGTTTCTGATATATCTTCTAGATGATATGGATTGAAGGTATGCAAGCTTGCGGGATGATAGACAAGGTACTAAAGGATATTTTTTCGTCAGTACAAGGTATAGAATGAGTGGTGATGTCAGCTATGGAATATGTTCTAGTGAAGGCTTATTTAGAAGCTAACTCAGGAGATGAAGCATGTGTTTTTATTGGAAAACATAAATTAAGGATGTCGGTCCTTAAATGATGTAATGTAATTATTTTATTGTTTTAGATAGTGTACGTGCCTTAGCAAGGGTTTATGTAATTTTTTGTAATTAGGAAAGCCTTATGGGCTGACCTGATCATGGAGAATTGTAATAGTGTATATATGTAATGTCTTTTCCTTGGAAAAGACATGGATGAGAAAAAGGTGATATAGAGAAGTTGTAAAAAGCTTTGAGCTTGTGTTTGATGTATGTAGAGCATATGTTTACTAGTCGACTTCATTGGAACTGATTAAGAAAAGACAGTTGCTGCTAAACAGTTCAAAAAGATTGTATATTTCTTCATATACACTTGTGTTGCGAATAGTGAGTTTTGAAGGTGGATTTTTATCCTTCTTTGGGCAGTGAGCCTTGGGTAGTGAGCCCTTCCTTTCCTCTCAAATCCTAACAGGGTCTATCCTCTAACAAGGACTATGTACTGTAATGTTTCAATAAGCTCCTGATAGGGCTAAATCTTCTAACAAGAATACTATACTCTTAGTACATCATTTGTGGGTGCTAATTCCCACTAGGGTTTTTACCTTTAACAGGGTTTCCCCGACACCAAAACATTGTGTTATTGTGTTAGCATTCATTGTGTTCATTGGATTTGATATTGCTATTACTCAAATTTTAAATTTTAATAATTTATCATACAACTAATTCACCCCCCCTCTCAGTTATATTGTGGATTGTTATTCCTAACATGTCTCACTCTTTTCAAACCAAGTTTGTGAACCATCTCCTTAACTACAAGGTTATTAGTACTACCACTTTCACAATCACATCATAGATTTTACCAGCATACTTACAATGATTCTTGAATAATTTACCCCTCTGACAAGGTTCCAATACACCCTTACCAAGTAGTACTTGTCGAGCCAAAAAGTTCTCTCCTCCCTATTAAGGTGCATTCACTGAGTCTTCAGCCTTATTCACCACAGTAGCTCTTCGATCACCAACCTTCTAGGAACATTCATATGCTCTATTTCCTTCACAATAATTAAAATAAGCACCTTTATAAGAAACCTTACCCATCCTCTTCCTTGGCTCAATAGGTTTTGGTTCATCTTCAACAGTTAGCTTATCTTTGAGCGAGTGATCTTGTTTCTCCTTCCCTCAGGAATTACCATGTTGGCTCCTCTTCCACTTATCTTCTCCCTTCAAGGTATACTAATAAGCATCCTCAACTGAATCAATCTTCAGCATACCAATATCATCCTGAATATTGAATCTCAAGCCGTTAACATACCGAGCTACCGTTTTCTTACCCAGTTCTCTTTGTCTAGACCAAATAGTCAACTTATAGAAATCCTTAGTATTGTCTTCTATGGTCAATTCTTTCTGTTTCAAATTCTACAACTTCTTAAATAACTCAAGTTCATATTCAACGGGTATGAACCTAGCCTTCAATTTAGCAACCATAAACCTCTACTGATTGATCTTCATTTCACCCTCATCTTTTCTTTCTCTCTGTAATTCTTTCCACCATAGAGAAGCATGTCCTTTCAAATTTTTCTATGCCAACCTCACTCTAAGAGGATCTTCAATTTCTTCAAGCTCAAAGAAGTCTTCTAACTTACCAATCCAATCAATCAAGTCCTCAGGTCTCAAAGTACCAAAGACGTTAGAAACTTCCATTTGGTAACTAGTACTTAACCGAGCTCTAGATCTCTACAACCAACTAGTTCTTTCTTCACTAGATCTATCCCTTTGATTGGTTATATCATCTCCAATATATCCAATAGCTTCAAAGTCATTAGTAGCTTCCTCATATCCATTATCAGTACCAAGATTCCTCGGCATACTAGCAATACTACTCATAATCTCAGTGATTATGTCATTCTTCATCAATTCCATCTAAGATTTGACATATGATTTGACCTTCTCTAAAATCCTTGCTTCCACAACATTAGAGAGATCTAAAATTGTCCTAGGTTCTAATCTTGTCGGAGGCATCTCAAAAGAGATTCATAAACCCAAGGCAAAAAATCACCACCAGATCAATCCAACCCAAGGTCCTGGTGCAAACTGCCTCAACTTCGGTGATTTATCCACACACTCAAGAAATTCAAGATTTGATACCACTTGATGTAGTGCAAGGCCAAGAGAATCCCCAAATGAAATGTCCAAGCCCCCAGCTAAAAAATCACACAATGAAGCTACAACAACAAAGAAAGATCTGATAAAAATCTGAACTCTTTATTCATAAAATAGTTGATTACATGCAATGTCCCAGGTTGAAAGGCCTTCCTGGTTATGACCAATTACAAATCAAGAAATTGTTCTATGAGATCTAATTCAAAACCAAACCCTAGCTAACTAGATCTGTAACAACAGGCTACAACAATTTGATACAAACATCCAAGAAGAGTCTAAACTTGTGGTCACAAGCCAACAAACAATCTCCTTGTTCCTAAGCCTCAGCCACTAGCTCTACTTATAAAATTTGTAGCTTTAGATTCTCAACCCAAATCTCTCATCACTCACTACAAGAAAAACTTCCCAACCCATGCTTATATACTACTTCAATCACAAGTCAGCTGCAAGAAAGAAAGAAATCCTAAGACCCAATCTTCTTCTAAAGACAAATAAACATTAACTGCAACAACAATCGGTTCTCACATAGCCTTAAAAATGGATAATTCTCCATATCAGCCTCTAGATTCACATAGGAGAATGCAACACAAGATACCCACATTAAATACTTTAGGCCAGCCCAACAGATCTACAAGATCTCTAGTCGGCAAGCCAAAACTATAGAGCATCAGTAAAACTACCAAGCAAGCCAGGCATCACTGAGAAATCATGTTCTACCGAGCACCACAAGTGACCCAGTCCTTTAGTGATGGAGCTCCTCGACCAAAATTGCAACCAAGCCACACCTCTTCAACTGAGCCCCTCATCCAACACTGTAACTAAGAAACACAAGGACAAAACACTCCAACATGCAGGATTCCAAACTTCCCCTAGATGCTCCTGCATCACACCCCTTGTGTTAACCCAAAAGACATCCAAAATTAAATATATTTGTTTAGAAATAATACTCTCCAAATCAGATTGTCACAATACTACTATAAGACCCATTTAGGATTCTTGAGGTGTCCTAATTTACCACTCACCATTGAAAGTATTCTCGAAAACAAATATAGGTTTGATAATATTGAATGCACTCTTATGGATTGTCTCTAGGGAATTTCCATCATCATATGAGGAAAGAGACTTCACCTTATTTTGAGACACAAATTAGTCTAGACTATCAATAACCAGGCTATCATGTTCACAATAGATATGGTCCTCTACCCTTTGAGTCTTGTGTTGTGTCTATCGTGCAAGATTATTCTAAATTATCCTGAAGACACCCTTTAATAGTTCCATGAATATACTTGATCCTTCAAAAAGAAATTCAAAACACACCAGATCTTTGATTGAAACATAGACAATCATACCTTTCAATAGTAGGACAGTGTTAAATAATGATCTCAAAAACTTCATTCTATAATCATTCTGATTAATAAAGGGTTGTTTTTCATGTTTTTCCATACCCATTTCACAACACAAGATTATTTAAAAGAATTGGATTTTCTATAGAATAAGTTAACATTCATTACGTCATTATCAAATTAAGACACAAAGTTACAGTCAACTAGGGCATCATTAAAACATGCATAAACTTCACTATCAGACATGTACATATGAAAAACATCAAACAAACCCTACAACCTTTCAAATAACCAAATCACATGAGTCTTCAATGGATAGAATGATAGAAACACATTTTCTTATGCAACCTGTTTACCCTACTGGGGGTTTTGACAATTTTTAATAAAATATAATTTCTTTCATAATATACCATGAAATTTAGTAAAACCAGTGCCATAAGAGAGTTAAATTAATGTTATGTATTTCATACACAAGTGAAAGTCAAGGGATCATCATATAAGATCATAATAACCACTACTAACCAAGATAATAATATAGTCACAAAAAGATGGAAAATGCACAATTTTAACTAATTTTTATTATCTCCTTCCTATCTCCATATAATCCATCATTCCATATTGACTGCCCCCTTTGAAGAATTGATATACAAAGATATTTAAAATTATTCCCCACCTTTACAAATGTTCATAACTGATTTTTAATCCCTATGCCCATTGGGGGCTCAATTTGAAGAATGCGATGAATTGACACCAAAACCAAAACCATGAAATTAACGCCACAATTCTACATCATTTCTACAGTGAAGAGAGCAGGGAGAATAAAGAGATGGTAGAACTTGAATGAGTGTTTTAAACACTTCAGGAGTAATTTAAAAAAGAGAAATATTTTATGCCATTTGCGTTTATCTATATCCTTCCCATTGTTTTGTTTGTAGACATAGTTGGGAATATCTAAGAAAAGTAAGAATGAATTTCTTTCAGAGATAAGAGAAGCCAACCAAATGTCAAATGAAGTAGGTTCTCCAATGCATATTGAAGAAAACTTGACGAGACTTACACTCTTTTGGACCACTTAGGGAATCTAAATACATCATTACCTAAAGGAAGTATAGTAGATTATGCAACAAGTTGTTAGATTTAATTTTGATTTGAAGGATAAACATTTTGTATTAATGTTTGCATTGAATTTATTTATGCCTTAAATCTTTAATTTGGTTGAAGCTTCTTTCCTTATCATGTTGATGCTTTCATGACACACATTGAGCACTGGTCGGGTGTTGTAGTGTTCAATAAATTGGATTAAAATAGTCATATCTAATTACTAAATTATTAAGAACTTCACATAATTTATAGTGTTCAATGAAATTGTATTAAAAGTCTCATGTATTTCTTGAAAGGAAAGATATTCTCTAAAATGTTGTCAAGGTGCATTTCCTTAGTGTAAATTGAAGCAATTGTCAAAGATTTAGTGCATATAATATAATAAGCATTTGAAAAAATTTGGAAATGAAAATAAGGAAGAATGAGAGGTGATGTGTTCATTGCTTGCAGAGATGGCGATTTGAGCTCTATTAAAAAATAATATGGGAAGAACCCTTGCCTTCTATAGGAGGTTTCATTTGAAGACAACAGTCTTCTCCACATCATTACAAGGGAAGGTCACAATGAAATTGTTTCATGGGTTCTTACCTGCCTGAGAGATTCACAAAATAAAAACCTCAATAAAGAAAGATAACAAATGACTAAATAAAACATGAATGAATCTAAGACATCCTCTTGCACTGAATACAAGATAATAAATGAAATAACAAAACACAGTTTTAGTAATCTTTTCTACACAAGGAAGATAACAAATGAAGTAGCAAAACATGAAATAACAATTGAAAGAATCTAAAACATTACTCTTACCAATAGATGTTGAGAATATTATGAGATCTAAGCATGGCACCGACATGGGTGTTTATGACTGTGAAGGAAGATTTATTCCAAAGAAGTTTGAATCCATTTTGACACAGATCAAGGTGGGGAGAATCTAATTAAGGACAATCCAAACTTGTAGCTTCAAAACAACACCACCAAATAACACAACACAACAATTGTTTCAAATCCAATTTTCCATTAACATGACCAGCTGTAAGGCCTTCTGGGTTAGGGCCAATTACAATCAAAAATAATTCTGCAAGATCATCAAGATCCAATACAACACTAGCTATTTCAGCACTAAAAACTATTTGTTGGCAAGTTGACTATACTTTCGCATATGACTAGATATAGTGTTTTCATTATGGAAACAAAGTCATATAGTGTTTTGGAGTCAGCGCACATCATCAGAAGATTAGTATTTGGCTAAGTACAAAAGACTAGATAGTTAACAGAGCACCAGTAGATCAAAGCATCAACGCACGCGCGTATGACCTAGTTATGGTATGTGCCCTTGAAGTTAAGCTTGTATGTATGTATTTATGATAATTCTAAGAGCACATGATCAGATGATACCATATGATGAAGATATAGACAGTTGAAGAGGTATAGCCAGTGAATGCCAGAACATAACAGAGTATGCAGCTGACTGTTGGTAATTTGTTTAGTGATGATAAAATTGTTTTGTAAAGGCTATACACCCATTGTAATTAGGTTGTAGACATATAATTAACTTTTTTTGTAAACACACTTGAGCCAATTCACTTGGAAGCATTGTATGTAATTGGTTATAGGCTGACCTAGTTAATTATTTTGGTAGTACATATAAATATAAGATGCACCTTCGTAATAAAGTGTGGAAGTAAATATAGAGTTGTAACTAGAAGAGAAGAAGCATGCAAAGAGTAGTTAAGATGTATTTGAGCTTTGAAAGAGGTCAAAGCATCAGCTCATCAAAGGAACTGATCAGACAAGCAGTGTCACAGTGCCAATTCATCTTGCAGATAGTGTGTATCTAAGATTAGAAGGTTGTAGCCTTCACCACTTGAGCATTGAGCTCTAGGATAGTGGGTCCCCACCCCTAATAGGGTTATTGTTAAAGACTCCTAATAGGGTCCAACCCTTGACAAGGTCACTATACTAAAATCAATGTAAAGATAACTCCTAACGGGGTTAAAGATCTTCTAACAAGGATCGCAAGACACTAGTGCAAATTATTAGTGGGTGTCAATTCCCATCGGGGTTTTTACCTATTTGGGTTTCTCCGTAACCATATTGGTGTTATGTGTTATGTTTTCTTATCTTGTTTACATTGAAGTTTATTTTAGTACTTAAGCAATCAGTTATTTTTCAAGAGTAAAGTAAAAAGTTAAAATATAGTGAACACTGATTCACCCCTCCCCCCCCCCTCTTAGTGTTCCCATTCCTAACAATTGGTATTAGAGCTCTGGTCCTCAACAAAGAAGTTTAACCACTTGAGGAGATCATGGATAAGGGAGAAATGGAACATCTAAAAAAGAATCTTGAAGCTACTGTTGAGGACCTTGACAGATCTGAAAAAGAAATTGAAGAACTCAAAGAAAAAGTCAGTGATTCTCAAACAGTCATCAAAAGACTAAGAAAATATTTGAAAGATTGTTCTAACAGTGATTTAGGGATAATGGTCAAAAAGCTAAACAAAGAGAACACATCTTTGAAAGATTAGATTGAAGAATTAGATGATAAGCTAACTAACAATCAAGAAGTATATGATGAACAAATAAAGGAGAACCTTCAAGTAAATGAAGAATTAAGGAAAGAAAACATGGAAATCTTGGAGCCAAGAAACAACAAAGAAAATTTGGAATCTGAATTGAAAGAGGCAAATAATCACATTGATAAATTACACACAAGCAAGGATCTAATATAATCTCAGTTATATGCTCAAAAGCTCAGAGGAGATAATAGTGGCATTGGATTCAATGAAGCACAAAATCGGATTGATAACATGCAAGAAAGAATGAAAGCACCAAAAGACACTACAAATGCAAAGAAGTCTCAAAAATCAGACTAAAGATAATGTTGAACCATCCAAGGATGAGCGCAAGCCAATAGACTGAATGTGTTATGTCTATAACAAGCATGGACACATAGCAAGGAATTGTAAAGAGGTAAGACCCTTTAATGGTTATTGTTATTCATGCAATAAATTTGGTCACAGAGCTATGAATTGTAGAACAAGTTAGAAGAACAAGACTTAGCATAATCAGAGACATCACAATCAAACAAATGTAAGAAGTTCCCAGAGTATTACATGTTAGATATGTAATTATAATGGTCACTCACCAAGACAGTGTAAAATGGTAACCCATATCAATGCATCGAGGAATTTAAGGCCTCCAGTTATTTTTAACTCTTGTAACAAGGTTGTACACATCTCAAAGTTTTGTAGATCAAGGATGCAAAGTTAGGAAAGCCCTAAAAAGCTAGAAGAATCAATACTGGATACCGAAGGAGAAGTCAAGTTTGTGAAAGCTTCAGAAGATGCAAGCTTGATTTGGTTAGAGACAAAGAAGGATAATGTTAATGAGTATGTATTGGATGCATCTGTAGTGGACGCACCCTCTACATCTGGAAAAATGGCCCTCGGGGTCCTAAGGGGAGCTAATTTAGCTCTAAACCCCTGCACGACCTATATAATCACCTTCAGAGTATGCATCTTTGGATTTAACCTTTTGGAGAGTATGTGATGACATGTGCAAGAGCACACTACCTGATTGATTACAGAATGAAACTTGGAGATTTTTTGGTGAAAGTCTGGTTTACGCGGCAAGCATTAATGATGGAAATTTCACTTTAAAGTACAAAAAGACTTATAGATTACTCATTGCATTCACGTTTGAGTGATTATAGAGCATAGAAGCCCTAGCAATTGATTGTGAAGGATTGTAGCTTGATTCACCAGTGAAGAAGTGTATTTGATCGATTGCGGAAGCCCTAATCCATTGTGATGATTCACAAGTTCTCAAAAACCATTTGTGAAGTGATTTACAAGTAAGTAATGGATACTCCTATTGTGTTTGATGTTGCGGAGAAGAAGAGATACATTTTTAGGAGACATCCCTTTAAGTCTACCCTAGATGACTTAGAAGGTGCATTCTCCTAGACCCCTATGGGTGTTATGCATGTTGAAGACATATGTGCATACATTCACTGTAAGAAGGAAGTAGTATGTCTTGATAGAATTAGAGAAAACATTGAGATAATGATGAAACCAAAAAAACCTTCATTGATGAGTTCACATAGTTAGAGAATCATCCTATTATTGAGTTTTGGCACATGAGTTTTAAAAATCTGAATGGATCAAGATCTTGTTAAGCAGAATCCACGATGACCTATTTTGGATAGGTGAAGTTCTAGTAAGAATTATAGGAGATCTCATTCATGAGATGATAGGCCTTTCTAGGACAGGCTTCATTTTGCCAATGGGTAAGGATGTAAGGAAACAAGTAGAACAAGCATGCAAATCAAGAAGTGATAGGTGCGGAATGACTATTGAGCCTATAGAAGAGAAAGACATCAAACTGACGTCTATGATATTAGGGCATAATTTTTAGCACACTAACAAGGTGAGTAGTGTGTCTATGGCCACTATTCTTGAAGCAATAAGGATTTTTAGATAAAATGGAGAGTTCAATTTGTGTGAGATCTTGTATGCACAACTGATAGACAACATTAAGGTAATTAAACATGATAAGACCAAAATATTTAGGTTTGGGTCTTTAATCATTTACATGTACTTCCATATACTTGGAAAGGTTTCATATTTATACCTAGACTAAGATATACCTACAATGCCTCAAATATCCTTTAATAGATCTATTGATAGTTCATTGGAGGATTACATAGAGCTAGAATTGAAAACATTCAGAATCAAGATGTAGATGAGATACAAAATACCAGAGAACATTATTGAGAAGTACAAGGACAACATCTGCTTTATGGTAGAAACTGATGTAACCTATATGGAAGTAGTTGAACCAAGAACAAAGTGGATCCATCCACTTGGATATGAGGTTGATGAACAAATCCTAGAAGCATATGTACAAGTATTGCTATCAGCCCCTAAGGACCCTACTGAACCAAGATGAAGGACTTATGAAGAGAAAGCAAGAGAAGTTGATGTTGTTTTGAACAATGCATCGACTAAAAGAAAAGTAGCTAAGGTTACTTCTAAGATCCTCGTAATTCATGGAGTAAATCAAGAAGACCTTGAAAAAACAAGACAAGAAAAGATTGCTTTGGGAATTGAGAGCGGATTTATAGAAAAAGAAAAGGAAGATGATCCTAAGTTAAAGAAGGTCAAGATTGAGAAATTTAAAGATCCCAAGGATAAAAAGGACAAATCTGATGTTGTCCCTCCTACACCCATAGAAACAATTGATCTTACAGCTCCTCCTGAGTACAAGGAAATGCTTAAGAGGAAGAAAGAAATTAGCACCATTCATCCATCCTTGTGAGCAACCAGAAGTAAGAACAATCAAGCACCTCCACAAGTAGGTTTCAAACCTAGTCTTAGTGTGTTGAGTACAAGGATTATTGATGAAGGAAAGATTTACCAAGTAGGAAAAATCTATGAGAAGTATAGTGAAATTGACAAATAAAAAATACATGGAATGATTATCAAACACATGTTGAAGTTTAAAAGGATAGTCCTAGAACTAAAGACAATAATTCCCGACAATGTGTGGAATATCTTAGAATTCCTAAAAAGATAGGCCATTGAAGAGGATCAAAGGATAAGAGAAAAGACTCTAGATGAAAGCCTCCTAGTATGTCCTCTAGAGGAAAAAAATTTGTTGTTAGATATGGTGAAACCTCACCTCAGAACCAAGACAAGAACATTACATATCATGGACAAGAACTATGAGTTGGTTGCAAAGGAAACAGAGAAAGCTTTTGAGAAAGTTTTTATGAATAGGCACATGTACCCACCTACTACACCCATAACTCAAGTGCCCACAAAGGAAGTCAAGGTGGTAGAGCCCACTAATGTACCAGTGATAGGTCCTCAGGACTCAGCGCCTGCAGTTGAAACACCTACAGAGGCAGAAAAATCTGCGCCCATGACAGAGACACATAAATATGACACAATTTTTATTGATAATGTAAAAATTACTATGGCGGCCATAGACATTGATTTGGACAAGTTTGAAGAAGCCTTCATAAGCACACAAGAGGTTGAAAATATATGTGGTAACACTCCTCCTAATCAACAAGAAGAAGTATTGATTGAGGACATAACAGATGAAAAAGAAGAAAACGAGATAGAAAAAGAAACAAAGAAAGAGGAAGAAAAGATAGAAGAGAAGAAAGGAGAAGAAGAGGTAAAATGAAGTGAACCAATAGACAAGCAATATATTGAAATGACAATGAGAGTAAAGAAAGAAATGGCGGATAGCACTCCTATCACTCCATTACCCTCAGCATCATTTTTGACAAGATTGACACCAGACACCACTAGTTTGGATTCTTGGGGAAAAGAAGACTTGATCAAGATCAGTGTCTTAGCTATGGAGAAATAAAAATAAAAAAAAGGTGATGAGGAACCCCCTATTTGTTGAATCAGTCAACATATTGAATAGTCTATTACCTTCAGACAAGAAAATTTCTAAGGTCAATATAGTTGATGATGTTAGCAACATCCTTAGAGCTTTTAAGACTAATTTTTCTAGTTTGGAAGAGTCTACATCTCAAGTTGCAGAAGAGGAGTATATGAAGAAGAGACTAAATGAATTGGTTAGAAACTTTTCACTTGACCCAAGCTCCCTAAAGATTGGTCAAGCATCTTTGAAGGAGTTCACAGAAAAAGGGTAGAAATATTATTACTGACTGTAAGGATTAGGATAAGCTAGCAGATGATCATTTCAAGAAGATCCAAGAGGCAGAGGAAATGATAGAAAATGTTAAGAAATCACTGAATGATCCCTCCATACATGTCAACATGTGTAATAATGTGTACCAAGGACAGATAGATAAGATTGAAAAAGATGAGAAAGAAATGTCTAAGATAAGGGCAAGGCAGACACAACTCAGGAATGCTCTTTCACTCTCTCTAGATATTCTAAATCAGAGCATCAAGGAGATTGATGCCACCATGGTGACATATGATAAAGGTCCTAGAAAAAACTTGGAAAAGATGGAGAAGCTACAATATGCATTATGCACCCATCTACATATTATTAATGCACTGATTGCATTCTGGAAGCAATAGATCCAAAACCTATAGATAGCATATTCGGATGTTCTCACATTATAAGTACTTGTAGAGATACAATTTTTGAAACACCTTTGTCATTAATTTCAAAGGGGGAGTAATGTATAAAATATGGATTCGTATATGTAAAGAAGATGTATAGTAAAAAGTATAAGGGAGATATAAGTTAGAGTATGATAAAGAGTTTTGTGTACAGTTCGTAACTATGACATATTCCTTTGCTGCCATTAATGAAAAAGGGGGAGATTGTTGGCAAGTTGAATATATTGTTGTATATGACTAGATATATAGTGTTGTCATTATGGAAACAAAGTCATATAGTGTTATGGAGTCAGTGCACATCATCAGAAGATCAGTATTTGGCTAAGTACAGAAGACTGGACAGTCAACGTAGCACTAGTAGATCAGAGCATCAATGCATGTGCGTATGACCTAGTTATGGTATGCACCCTTGAAGTTAAGCTTGTATGTATGTACTCATGCTAATTCTAAGAGTGCATGATTAGATGATACCATATGATGAAGATACAAACAGTTGAAGAGGTATATCCAGTGAATGCCAGAATAGAACAGAGTATGTAGCCGACTGTTGGTAATTTGTTTAGCGATGATAAAATTGTTTTGTAAAGGCTATGCACCCATTATAATTATGTTTTAGATATATAATTAACTTTTTTTGTAAACACACTTGAGCCAATTCACTTGGAAGCGTTGTATGTAATCGGTTATAGGCCGACCTAGTTAATTATTTTGGTAGCGCAGATAAATATAAGATGCACCTTTGTAATAAAGTGTGGAAGTGAATATAGAGTTGTAATTAGTAGACAAAAAGGATGTGAAGAGTATTTAAGATTTATTAGAGCTTTGCAAGAGGTTAAAGCATCAACGCATCAAAGGAACTGATAAGACAAGCAGTGTCATAGTGCCAGTTCATCCTACAAATATAGTGTGTATGTGAGATCATAAGGTTGTATCCTTCACCACTTGAGCAGTAAGCTCTAGGAAAGTGTGTCCCCACCCCTAACAAGGTTATTATAAAAGACTCCTAATAGGGTCCAACCCTTGACAAGGTCACTATACTAAAAACAATGTAAAGATAACTCCTAACAATGTAAAGATCTTCTAACAAGGATCACAAGACACTAGTGTGGATTATTAGTGGGTGTCAATTCCCACCAAGGTTTTAACCTATTTGGGTCTCCCCATAACCATATTGGTGTTATGTGTTATGTTTTCTTATCTTGTTTACATTGAAGTTTATTTCAGTACTTAAGCAATCAGTTATGTTTCAAGAGTAAAGTAAAAAGTTAAAATATGGTGAACATTGATTCACCCCTCCCCCCCTCTTAGTGTTCCTATTCCTAACACTATCAAAAACTAATGGAAACCCTAAGGTAGATCTAAACTTGAGCTCATAAGCCTCCAAACAATCTCCTTGTCTCCAAGTGTGAAAACCACTAGCTCTACTATTATAAACTATCAGATAACAATATGATCTGCAAGATCTCACAGGATCTTTTCCACATCTTTACTTATCCAATTCTCCTAGATCTTCTTTCATGATCCTCTAAGTCCTCTAAGTTTCTCATAAAACATCTACCCAAACACCCCTTAAATACTAATCATTAGCCATAATTCGGCTAGATGACACCCTTAACTCCTACAAACAAATATTAAATGCAATGCAAGTCAGCTTCCAAATAGATTTACAAACATTTAATTCAACATGTCATCCTGTAACAACAGCTACCAACAATAAATGCACCAAGTCGGCCCACAAATGATACAGAACTCCAGTCGGTGAGACCAACTACCAAATGCCAGAGAAACAACCAAGTGACAATGAAACAACTAATCGCGGTAAGAAACATCAAGAAATGCAAGCATTACTAAGCACTAATTCCACTGAGCACCAGTGGTTCCACCAAGTTCCTTCAACAATCAAGCTTCCTTTAATAACTGAGACCATCGATTAAGGCTGCAACCAAGTAACACCGTCCATATAACAAGCCACCATGTAGATTCATCGAGGACCAAGAATTCCCCTGCATCAGACAACCCAGGTTCGAAAAGATGTTCATATGTGAGAAGAACATCTTCAGGATTCGACACATAAATCCTGAACTGGTTCTTCACATACAAGTCCTCCATCTTCTCACTTTGCATGCTCTTCCACTTCAGCTTCCTCTATCTTTTCAAGTCTTTTCTTGTCAACACACAGGCTTCTTCTTCACATTGATCATCCATACCTTCAAGATCCACCAACTCAAGTCGGCTACCAATACTCAGGCTTCTACTACCAAGTGTTGTATCTAGCAAAGGCATTAGGGAAAACTTCATGTTATCCTTCTCCATAGTAAACACATTTCTGAAACAATCATACATAGCTCTGCAATCATATTGCCAAGGTCTACCGAGCAATATATCACAACTATTCATCTTCACAATATCACATAACACAAGATCCTTATACTAGCCAATCTGAACATCAACAAAGCATTCTTCTCTCACTTCCAAAGCATGATCATCTTACAACCAGCCTATCCTATAAGGACAAGGATGCTTCATTCTATTCAAACCAAGTTCTTGAACCATGTCCTCAAAAACAAGGTTATCAGTACTACCACTGTAAACAATTATATCACAAAGTTTACCTCTACACTTGCATCGAGTCATAAACAAGTTACTCCTCTGACAAGGTTCCTCCTTTGTACTGAGCAATGTTCGTCAAGCTAGAAGGTTCTCAGATTCAAGTTCATTCTAAATGTTCTCAATTACCACAACAGTTCTGTTAGCTCTTTTTCATGTAGAATCGCCAATATTGCTATTAAGCTTGACTCTCAGGTTCCCAATTCTAGATTCTTACAGGGGAAAAGGCTAATTGATAAGGACCAAGTCCTTCTTCTACTTCAGGCTCCACAAACCCAGGCGGGTGTACCTATCTTTGGACTCACTGCTTCACAATGAAATCCTTGCCGTGGATTAGGGGTTCTCACAATGACTTGCTAATGTCTCTTGCTGCAACTGATGCAGAGCTTAGAAAGCCAATCCATGATGTTAACAAAAGCAAACAATCATTGCAGAAAAATGGCAAAAGTGACAAGGGTATTCACCCTTCTTCTCTTCGAGCTTAAAACTTAGGTAGGTTAACCTATCTGATTCACTTCTACAAGGAATCACCAAAAGTACTTGCACTATTCAATGCAATCAACAAACATTTATGCTCTTAAACATGAAAGGGAAAAGTGATTGGAAAAGATTTTGATTACAAGTCTAGTTTAAACCAGTGCCTAATCTTGGGCATGGAGTCATGAGATGCACATCAATAGGAAACTTTAAATCTTATACAACTGGGAATCAAACAATGCACCTTGCACATGATTCTTCCTTCCCCCTATCTAGACATCAGATCCTTATGAAACATCATACTATCAGTAAAAATCTTCAAGATATTACACTCTCCTTGAAAGAAACTCAAAAATCATTACACCGTTTACCTTGTAAACAGGTATATAGAGATGCCTTACAAATCAGTATACAACAATTTGACAAAGACACAAAGAGACATTAGACAAATATGGGAAAGGATTTTCACTGTATTTCATTGAATCACCTATATCTATACATTCAAATCACAACAAACTCAAAATGAGAACTCTAAAATGAAACTGAGAACTTGCATTCATGGAACTCAAACTTGCAGAGCTTTGCTCATGCAAAAAGATTGGAACCCTTACAAAAAGATCAGAAATGGGAATAAGAAGAGAAGGGGGAAACACTAGAAAGCATCACAACTTGACACTTGTCAGACTCTGAACTACTCATTGAATGAATCACCATGTCTGGAACAACAAATATGATCTGCCCTCATCCACTAAAAACACCTGTTCACCTGCTCAAACAAACTATGAATCACCGGATTGAACAAAATAGATATTTTCAAAATATCTTCCCGGCCCCCCTGATTCGTTCAACTACAAATATCATGAGCAAATGACCACCTGTGAAAAATCTGATTCCAAAAATGGAAACCTCACTCGAAGACCTTTCCAGCAGTATATCATACTTGGTATTTGGGCGAAAAACAAAGCCCCCAGCCATTAATTTCAATCTCCCATGCTCTGTAACTTCATTTTTTTGAATTTTATCATATAGTCAGAACTATACAACTTTATCATTTATAACTTTGATTTTGAACTCTTTCAATGCACGAAAGAAAAGAATAAAATACTATTTTTGAATGCCCCTGCCGGAACCCACATGCCACGTGTCGGCCTAGCGCATGATCACATGGGCCAAAAATGGCCCATGAGATCATATGACCACCATTACCAACTCATCAAGCACTGAATCACTGAATGAATTCCTCTAACCGCCAGTCTTCTAGCGACCACGCGACTGCTTGTATCTCTGAATCGTGGAATCAAAGGTCTTAACTGTGATCTATCTGGCGAACTGGAAAGTGAGTTATCTCCCATTCTCTTAATGTCCCGGCAAACTGTTAAATCTTTTGGAGATTCAGCGAACAAAGGGTTTGCACATTCGCTTAATGAATCACTTAACCGCTAAATTACTTGGAGAACTGGTGAAGCCTTTACTCTCTGAATCGCTGAATCTTTACTCTACCATCATCTTTACTCTGAGATTCTGAATGAACCGTTGATCTTGTCGATGATCTATGGCTGTCGCCAGTTCGCTGAAATATTTGATCCTTGGTCATTTGATTATGAGATTCAGCGAACAAAGGGTTTGCTGAATCACCAGATCATATTAAACATTGAGTATTTCAATCCGCAATTAAGCGACCGAAGACTCAAAACTTAGCCAATCTTTTTATTCACGCATTCGCCAAATGATTATGCCCTTTACCTTTCTTTTTAGAGAACCCACGACCACATGATTCGCTGAATCGCTAGATCATTTAAATTCTTACTAATTTATTCTGAGAACAAGCGAACACTTGAAACAACCCGTTCTGCCAAATTCTTCATACCAAACTATCGGGGCTGCCAAACTTAAAAGACTTTACACAGTCGCTCATTTGCCAAATGAAACATGTAGGACCCAATAATATCTGAGATTAAGCCACAACCGTTGATCCTGACAATGATCTACAGTACTCGCCAAGTTGCTAGGTTATTTTGCCTTTAACTGCTAGATTCAGAGAATGAGCGATAACCGTTGTCGCTAGGTCGCTGAGTATAAGCACAAAACCGCCAAGGAATACACGAATAAGAGATAATGCATTCACCAAGTCACTTAAAGCTTTCTGATAACCGCCTGACACTTGGAGACTCTGCGATCAAGGATAACACTTAGCATTTTTGACACATTCGCCAGTTCGCTGAATGGTTGAGGTGTTCACCGGGAGACTTAGAGACCACGTGACTAAAATGACGCTTAGCATAAGATTGACTTGTTTGCTGAATCGCCGAATACTATATGAGACATGCTATGACCTTTTCCGATTCAGCGAACATAAAACATTAAACACGTGCACAATTTAATCAGCTTAAGTGACTTAAAAGGTAACAATGAAATAGAAGAATAAGGGCTCGTTAAGAGGACTTTTGCATGAATTCGACAATTTCAAAAACAAAACCTAGGGTAAGGGTTTTTTGAACTCGACTATGACAATTTCCTATGAATTTTCCAAACCCTAGACCAATCAAAACACCTAGAAGGAGATTTAACCCAAAATTTTGACACACACCTTAGAAACTTAAGAATATATCCAACAAGTTCATCGGTCACCAAGCTTCTTCTGTGTACACTCAAAAGAATGGTGTCCTTCCTCTCCACAGTTATAAAAAGTACCCTTCAAGATAACTCTACATGTCTTCTTCTTTGGTTCCACAGGTTTTTGTTCATCTTTAGCATCAGTCAGTTTATCCTTCACCAAGTGATCAATCTTCTCCTTCCCTCAGGAGTTACCATGTTGTTTCCTCTTCAACTTATCTTCTGCCTTTAGAGCATACTGATAAGCATCTTCAATAGAATCAATCTTCAGCATACCAAGCTCATCCTGAATATTGAATCTCAAACCATTCACATACTGAGCTACCTTTTTCTTACCAAGTTCTTTGTGTCTAGATCAAATAGTAAGTTTGTAGAACCCCTTGGTATAATCTTCAATAGAAAAATCCTTCTACTTCAAATTTTGCAACTTCTTAAACAAGTCAAGCTCATAGTCAGGAGGTATGAACTTAGCTTTCAACTTAATTACCATCAACCTCCATCGATTGATCTTCATTTCACCTTCATCTTCTCTATCTCTTTGTAATTCTTTCCACCAAAGAGCAACATGTCCTATCAACTTAGTCTGTACGAATCTTACCCAGAGTGGATCTTCAATTTCTTCCAGGTCAAAGAAATCTTTAAGTTCATCAATCCAATCAATCAAGTTCTCAAGTTTCAAGGTACCAGAGAAAGCAAAAATTTCCATTCGGTAACTATTACTTAACTGAGCTCTAGATCTATGCAACTAACCAATTTTGTCTTCACAAGATCTGTCTCTCTGGTCATCACCACTAGATCCAGCAGCTTCAAATTCTTCATAAGCTTCTTCATACCCATCCTCAGTACCAACATTCTGAGCTACACCAATAATAGCCCTCATGATCTCAGCGACCATGTCATTCTTCATTAGTTCTATCTTAGATCTAAAATCATATTTCACCTTCTCTGTAATCCTAGATTTCACAGTATCACAGAGATCAACAATTACTCTAGGGTCCAATCTTCTTGGAGGCATCCTTAAAGATTAAGAGAAATGCTCTACAACAAACCCTACACCGACCACCTTGTGACAATCTCCAAGTTGCATGGAAGTCAGATCGCAATCTACCACCTCGCATAAACAACTAGGGCAAGATGTCACAAGTTTAGTGCCATAGATCTACAACTCAGATCATACAATCTCTTCACCAACAAGATCAATTTTGCAGGATAAGCCCTCGCAAGATTAATCTTTGCTCCACAAGATCAACTCAACTCTGATACCACCTGACGTAGATCAAGGTGGGGAGAATCCAATTAAGGACAATCCAACCTTGCAGCTTCAAAACAACACAACAGAATAACACAACACAACAATTGTTTCAAATCTAATTTTCCATTAACATGCCTGGTTGTAAGGCCTTCTAGTTTAGGGCCAATTACAATAAAAAACAATTCTACAAGATCATCACGATCCAATACAACACTAGCTAGTTTAGCCCTGAAAACTATCAGCAACTGATGGAAACCCTAAGGCAGATCTAAACTTGAGCTCGCAAGCCTCCAAGTAATCTCCTTGTCACCAAGTGTGCAAACCACTAGCTTTGCTATTATAAACTATCAGATAACAATCTGATCTGCAAGATCTCGCAGGATCTTTTCCACAATTTCACTTATCCAGTTCTCCTAGATCTTGTTTCATGATCCTCTAAGTCCTCTAAGTCTCTCCTAAAACATCTACCCAAACACCCCTTAAATACTAATCATCAACCACAAGTCAGCTAGATGACACCCTTAACTCCTACAAACAAATATTAAATGTAATGCAAGTTGGCTTCCAAATAGCCTTACAAATATTTAATTCAACATGTCGGCCTCTAACAACAACTACCAACAATAACTGCACCAAGTCAGCCCACAAATCACACAAAACTCCAGTCGGTAAGACCAACTACCGAGTGCCAGAGAAACAACCAAGCGACAGTGAAACAACCGACCATGCTAAGCAACACCGAGCAACGCAGGCATTACCGAGCACCAGTTCCACTAAGTACCAGAGGTTCCACCGAGTTCCTTCAGTGACCAAGCTTCCTTCAATAACTAAGACCATTGGTTAAGGTTGCAACCGAGTAACACCGACCAAATAACAAACCACCATGCAGATTCACCGAGGACCAAGAATGCCCCTGCATCACATTTTTAGCAAATGATCACCATGCTGTATATATGTTTCAAAAGACAAGGTATGCTTAGAAATTGTCACTTCTAATAGTAAACAATTTTGGAATTTATACAATCTATAAAAGTAAGTCCCAATAGTAAACAGTTTGAAATTTATACGATCGAGAAAACTAAGTCATGATGGAAATTCTTGATTGTTGAAATCTAGAGAAAATTGAAAACATAGTTTCTCACCCTTCTCTAGATCTTGATAATGTTGAGTGCACATTTTCTACACAACAATACTTCTTTTGATTCGGTTATTTCACAATTCAAACATATTTCCAATAGTGATGAATACACGAGGTATATTCAAATGAATTTGGATGATCAAAATAATTCCCAAAAGGCCCAAGATTGAATGTCTTTAGATGATGAATTATTTTCAGATATGGATCTTTCTCCTCTTACAGTAGATGCTTTGAGTGTAGATCCGATTTCTACAGATTTTGAATGCTTTTCAATAGATAATACATTCATGGAGGATAAATATTCCTTCCCAAGGTAATGGTCCTCAATTGATTGAGATGGGTTCCAATAAAAATGGATTATTGTAGAACCAGATGTGTACTAATTGAGTTTTACAAGGTGGGGAAGAGAATAATTGGCATATGCAGCAGCAGGAAGTTGCAATCAGATATTATCAGATATTTTCCAACAGTTTTCTGGAGTGGGTAATGCAGCAACCTAATCTAGATTGCCAATCTTCATCTGAACTTTTGAGACTGCTTGTCCATTCAAATGGTATTTCCTCCCTTGAATATAGAACTCTTTTATAATTGTATATTTCTTATTAATGTTATAAATTTCCACAATTCATAAAATATCAAAATTATGCTTCAAAATTTGATTGTCGAAGTCATTTTGGTGATGGTTCGTTGTAGTGTAACTCCCTATTATTTTAATGTTAAAAATTCATACACGATAGAATTTAGAAGTACAATGTGAATGCATATTCCTTTCTAGATAATGATTACATGCTCACAAGCACATGTGGGTTGCTCTATGATTTCAATAGTACTCAAGCATCTGGAAATGCAGAAAATTCTAGTACCCAACATTCCAAAGATCATAAGAGTGGTTACAGCATAGGTAGCATAATGTTCTATATTTTCTACAGATAAAATCAATATTTGGGTGAGCTACGTCTTTCTACGGTGATAGCTGCTGGACTGGCTAATTGGTTACGGGGTAAAGATAACCCCATGCCATCGAGAAATAAATCCTACCTCCAGCACATTCAGGTTCCTTATCTTCTCAGTGATTGCCCCATGGAAGTTATTATTTGGTAATTGTCTCATTCTGCCTGGAGTGAGATGGGGAGAAATCTAATCAATTTATGGCACTCCTATAGAAATAGTGATACACATACTCTATATCTCCCACCCCCATTCTCATGCCTACCCTATTCCATATTAGGGTGGTTGCGGGTTGCCTCTTAGTGCACCTGCCCTACAATTCAATAGCTAAGTGAGGTTACCTGACAGAACGCACTATAAATCCAACCCAATTACTCCAGTCTAAGGCCCTATTTAAATTCTATTTTATTTAATACATACAAAAATCAAATAGCCCCCAAAATCTATCTTTTCCTCCACATAAAATGAAAGATATCATTTTTACATACTTAATAGAAATCATAGCCAGGGCAAAAGATTTACTGACAACATCGAGAAGTGTGAGTTCAAATGAGTCTTCTCCATACTCCTTGGGGTCCACAAATATGCCCAGAATGAGATACAGATATGCCTAGAATGAGGCATAGTTCCAGAAGGGTGAGTTCGAACGGACATTACAGATCTACCGTTCATTATACAACGGCTCTCATTTTTCATCACTTTGGCACCCTTGTCTAAGATCTTTGGATGTTTGGGCTAATGATCAAGAGCGATTCGAAACAACTATTCAACATTAGAGGGAAAGAAGAAACATCGACAAAGGAAGAAACAAAATGAAGGGTTTCAATGATTAAAATAAAAGGAAGAGGTTTCTTTTCACGCATCACCCAGATAACAGAAAAGAGCAAAGGAGAAAACCCAGATAACAAAACAGAGCAAGGGAGAAAATCCAGATAACATAACAGAGAAAGGGAGAAAACATTTATGTAAACTACGTACCCACATTATAAAAACAAAACGATATAACATATCTATTACCTGTTTGTAATACAGATCTCTCTGAGCTGATTGAAGAGTGAAACTCGCTATCATAACAATAAATCGCAGTACTGAACGGGCCATGGCATAGAAAATGCAAGATATGGTGTTGTTCCTACATATAGCCTGATCAAAATACCAATTAATCAAGTTGTGACTTCCCGCCATACCCATGATGATAGCCCTTTCTGTGATCTTCATAACTGGATTCTGAAATGATCGCATTGGCTGCCGCTATTTGCTAATGAATGGAGTAGTAGTTGTTCAACAATGGATCAATAACAGATGATGAGTTGAGGGCCCTGAGATTAGGGAATGAAACATTGTACTTTATGAGTGAGTTTTCTACTGTCATAATTTGAGACAATTAAAAATAAATAAAATAAAATTTAAATATGAAACATGTATTTAAGAGAAAATTAACATTTTGTCTTAAATTAACGTCTTAATCACCTCAGTTGTATAGTAGTGACCTTACCTGGAGTGTACACACAAGCATTCCTTTAGATAATTTGCAAGGTTTGATAAAGGTTTGATAATTGTTGATGGGCATCTCACAAGGTTGTGGCAAAATGATAGAGAGGTAAATGTTAAATCAAGTCTTTCTTTATCTTATGTTAGGAATTTTAGAATAATATTTGTCACAATTATTCATAATTAAAAAATAACTATATGACATGTATTGGTTGCAAGTTTGAGGTTCCCTACAAGGTAAAGGAGTCGCTTCTTCATAGAACATCATTTGTTGAATGTGCAAACTAACTGGAACTGTTAATTTGGAAAAATTAACCTTAAGAGGAAGACCCAAAAATGATCTAATACAAGAGAGGTCCTTGTTCAATTCTCTTCGAAATCTCACACATCTTTGAAGTTTTTTTTTGACAAATTTGCCAATATCTGGGAAAGTGGCTTTGAACAATTTTGGGGAATCAACTGTACAGTATTTTATGAGCAGGCTAGACAATATAGAAATTAGTGAAGAGAGATATTTGGAAGGTTTCAATTAGTGGAGATCATTATCCGACCCTTGAATCTCTCCGGATTGAATCTACGGAAAATTTATGCTTTGTTGATTTATCAGTTGTAAGAACACTAAGCTCTCTTGAGTTGAGTTTGTGTGTATAATTAAGATAGGTCTCAGGAATATCTGATCTGAAAAACCTAGTATTCTTGAGAATTCATCATTGTCCAAATGTACTCCAGCTACCAAGTATTGCAGGTCTTAGTTTCCTATAGAGGATTATCATTGATGGATGTGAGAAGCTACAGTGTACAACAGGTATTGACGAGCTGAAAGGATTGAAATATTTGCACCTGTCAGCACTAGGCCATGGATGTATATCGAACTGTATTTGTAACTTGCAGGTAATTCAGAGAGAGTTATATTTGAATTCTTTATTGAGTACTTGTTTCTACATTACCGACCTTGAGTTTAGTTCACTTCTTGTCTGAAACTGTTTCAACATGATATTTTAAAGCGCATTATTTCTTCAATTTCATCAGTATGGTGCTACTATGAACTTCTGTCAAAGTACTGAGTTTCATGTGTTTTTTTTTTAATTCGGAGACTACCATCAGAATTTACAACTATAATTAGTAGAGTAGTGAAGGGAGCCTCATTAACATCAAGTGAAAAAAGAATTCTGATCTATTTAGTGACATGTGTCAAATTCATATCACTGAAAATGCTATGCCTGAATCACCGTTGGGGACGGTTGAATACTTCTTGAGCACAATTATTCTATGTTCCGTGGTTCAGAGAAATTGTGGGGAAATTACACATATTCCTCTTGGTGGGTCTCATTCGATTGAAAGTTACATGGTAGAAGGAGAATGGATAGTTATATTCATAGTTAATGCAAAGTTGGATTGGATTTCGAGTGTATCTTTTGGAGCAGAAATAAAGAAGGGGTGTATAATAGTGGTGAAACATGGTGAGGAAGGGAATGCCCTATGTATACAAAAAAGAGTTATTGGTTAGTTATATGATCTCTAATTTGTTTTCACTTAATCTATTTTCAAAGATTGAGATTAAAACATAAATATTGAGGGATGGTTTTGTAATCACTGTATAAAATAGGCAACACTAAATTTTGATATCCCTACAGAGAGTGGATCATCTGAATACAGCTTCGCTAGGCTTCCTAGATATTTCTGTATTGGGGAGAATAATTGAGAATGAGGCTTCTAAAAATATCTACCCTACGATTCCAGAATATATGTAAATTGGAGTGAATATTATAGCGTGTAAAATGTTTATATTAAGTGTGGATTATTTCATGATAATCTATATTTTTTATTTTTTATATTCATATGTATAATGAAGAAAAATATATTTTGGAATTATATTTTATATCAGAATTAAGGAGATTGTCTATATGTATGTATGTATATCTGATATGTATTCTAATTTTATTTTAATAATGATATTGATATAAAGAAATTATTTGTATATGAAAGTAGACAAATTATTACTTCACATAACCTTGAAAATTATAATGATTTTCTTCTCATAGTTGAATTAAAAAATAATAGTACTTAATATAGTTAGCTTGAACAAAATAGAAATCATACATTTCTAATATCACCAAACTAACATTTCATTTATTTTTCTCACAATATTTTTTTATATACATCTTTAACGTTTTAGTATTAAGTTTCAACCTTTAATTATCTTTTATATTGATAGGAAAGGAAAGAACAACCTAACTAATTAATAATAATGAATAAAATAAGAGATAAATAATTAATACAAGAAATCTTAATGTGAAGAGTTTTATGAGATTTATTCTCTATTTATCAATATAGAGTTGGTAATGATTTGGTTGTATGGAACAATAAAAGAATATTAGAAATCTTGAAATATATTGGTAGGTTTAGATTGTGATGTTTCTTAATCTATGGTTATGTTATTAAATAGGATTTGGTTGTAAGCATTATCAAATTTGTAAACATTATTTTTCTCATTAATTTATCCTATAGAAAAATATATATGCTGGTAAAATCAAATTATGAAGATTCTTCATGATTTTTTGTGAAGTACAAAAATCTTCTCACTTCAAATCAAACTCTTTTTTCAAACTTCAAAAATATTGAACATATAAAAGATAAAATGTGAAAATGTGTAGTGGCTATCCTTTACAATATCAATTTTTTTCTTGATTGAAATTTTATAATGCTCGACTATCCTTAAATTAGAAAATAACTAATTTCATAGATCTTATCTTAATTGTATGATCATAGACCCTACATCTAAAATACTCAAAATATAAATTAATTAACAATAAATAATGATTATAGAAACCAAAAAAATTAATAGAATATGTTTCAACATTTACTTTAAGAGAGGGAGGTTTAGTGAGACGGAAAAATTCTGTGGCATAGATTAAAATTTTATTTAGGTTTTTTTGAGACCATCTCAAAAACAGAGATGAAGAAAGGTCCTGTGTTCTTTAGGGGCTACTCTGTTACTAGCACCAGCAAGGTCATAGGATTTCACTCTATGCCTGTTTATTAATAATCAGATTTGATTTGAGAAAGTCAAAAGGCAAGAAATTACCTTTGTATCCCCTAAAATACTTCATAATTAGTCGATAGGCTTTCTCCCGGAGGAACGCCCTTCGGTTTTTTCAAACTTTCCGGCAGTCTTACGCCGGGAAAAAAGAAAGCGGTGCTGCAAAAAGAGGAAAGCGGTTAGGCTGACGTGTTGTTGTTAGGCTTCCTGTGCAGACTACTAGATGTGGCATCTGCATATTGCCTTGACATCCACGACATCGGGAGGATTCATGTGGCATCCTGCATGTAAGCTTGGTTATTTTCCCTTCCCTTTCAAAGTTGGCGCTTGAACTAAGTGCAAGCATATGAGCACACAATCTCGAATGCCATTGAAGAACAATTGCCTTTCTCTGCACTTCCTCGTGAAGGCCTAGGCCGCTTGCAGGAAGCGGTTCAGGAGTGCTTGGAGGCAATTAAGCTTGATCCTTCCTATGTTCGTGCTCATCAGAAACTTGCAACTCTCTATCTCAGGTATGCTTTGTTTATCTATCAACTCTTTTTTTTTCTTTTTTGACATTTTAAACACAGAAGTAAGTCATTGAATTCCAGGCGAAAAGAACAGACCAAAGGCAGGGGAAGCACAAATTACTCTATTTTTTTTAGCAAATGCTTTTGGTTTGAGAAGATAAACACCTTGGTTAACATTAAATCACATAGCAATTTACAAAAGTCCAGAAAGTAAGAGGGATCAAACCACAAAATAAATAAGACTGATTAATTTATTTTGGGTATGCAATGCAGATTGGGGGAATAGAAAATGCTAAAAGGTACTTGAAGGTAGCTGGGCAGGAGCCAGATTGGACTGAAATGCAGACAGTACAAGCAGTGGAAGTTTACCTAACCAAATGTGCAGAGGCTAGGAAGATAGGAGATTGGAGAAGTCTTTTGAGAGAAAGCACCCCAGCTATTATGGCAAGTTCTGATTTTGCACAATAGGTAGGTAACTGGAGGAGCTTTTACTCTTTTCTTAACGAGAAGCTTCATGTACAAATTTTGTTGCACTGTCTTGAGAGTTGTTCTATTTAGCTGATTTTGTTTTCATGTTTTCCTTGCAGTTATTTGCATCTAAAGCTGAAGCTTTACTAAAGATTCAGAGATTAGATGAAGCAGATGGGGCTCTGATGGTTGCGCCCAAGATAGTAGTTGATACATGTGTGACGTTTTATGGGATTGTAGGAAATTCCTATTTGCTACTGGTTCAAGCACAGGTTGACATGGCATTGGGAAGGTGAGTCACTAAGATCCAGTTGTTATCAGAATTTTCTCATTTGTATTTCTATTGTATGGTGTTTCTCAGATATAATGTTTGAAGATTTTGTTAGAAAAGTAGTAAGATAAATTAAGTGTAAATATTAAAAATGCAGAGAAACGGAATTAAACATAACAAAGAAGACAAATACAAGTGACACAATATTTATCGTGGTTCGGCAATATGCCTACGTCCACACTTAAAGCAAGGAATCAGTTATATTAATTAGTATACAATAAGATACAATCCGTTATCTGATCCATCATACAAAGCATGACTGCCCATAGTCATTTATAGAGAGAGTTCTTCTAAGACGAAGAGACGGAGGAAAGTGAATGGTCATGTGACCGTTGGGCTTCATATCCCAACAATCTCCCCCGTGAAGTCCAACCGGCACAGCCATGCAATGGCATCCCCTGCTCCATTTTTTGATTCTCAGAGAAGAACGAGACCTTGAGAAGATCTCAACTTTGCCAGATTTTGCTCCAGCACACTCCAAATTAACCTTCTCCAAGTCAGATCAGAGTCAAAAATATCATCTCCTCGGACTTTACCAGACACTAATTTGCCCATCAGTCCATGATGAAAACTACAACTTGTTACAGATTCAAAACACATTTCTCGTCCAACACCTAGATGTTCCCTAGATTCTTGAACTTCTCCCCTGATTCTTATCTGCTGAACTGAACCAGCTTCCACGGCTTCTATCAGTGACTCAAACAAGAACATCTTGGCCCCATGCGTATGTCGGACCTGATAATAACCTGCGCAAACAATAGAGCCTTCTTGGACCCCTTTCAAATGTATCTTGTCAAAAACTGCCTTAAACACACGATTTCCAACCCAAATCGAACCGTGTTTTTCTGCAAAAATAAATGGAGAATATAGGACGTTAGGAGTCAAACTCCAGACTCCCCCGTGATGCTTGGTCTCTTCAACCATTTTTGCTTCCAACGTCATTATAGCTTCCTCAGTCTTCAGCGACATCTCCCTTTGCCCAGTATGAAGAATGGTGCCCAGCTCGGCAGGCACAATGTCATGATCACTCTCATCACCCAACATCATTAGCCCCCATCTGTGTTCATCTACAATTACGGCTTCCTCGGCCGTCGGCACAACTTCTACCGAAAGAATTTCTCCCTCTGGCACAGGCTTTACCTCCTCCCCTGTTTCCGCCGGCTTTACTTCTTCCACCGCCTCGACAATCTTTACTTCTCCGACCTCCACCGCAGGGTTCGGCTCCTCAGTTTCCATGGCCGCCGCGGGTGTCTCAGTCTCAGGGGGGATCTCAGTCTCAGGCAAAATTTTGGTTTCTGAAACCTCCTCTGCAACAGATGTTTCTACTGCCATGGTGTTGGTATGACCATGAACTGTAGGAAAAACCACATCCATCCAATCTGGTTGGTGAATGATGTCTCCTGCCTTAAACCGTTTGGACCGATGTTCATTGTCCTCTACTCCCATCAAGGGCTGTTTCCACTTCAATCTAGAAAACTTTCTTTTATCATGCACTTCTTCATCCAAGTCCATAGGTTCATATTCTTCTATGAATTTGTCTGTGCAAAAGTCTTCTCCCTCTTCAATAATGGCTTCTTTGTCAGCATTTTTCAGCCCAAAAATTCCAGCATCTTCTTTAGGGTCATCCTCGTTCGCTAGATTCAGGACTACATCCTCCTCATCCCGGGAGGCATCCTCCTTATCTTGGAGGGAAAACAAACTAGTCTCTTCTTCAAACAGTGAACACGACAAACCCTTTTCTTCTTCAGCCTGACAAGGCTCAACCTTCACCACACGAACACCAATAATTTTTCGGCCATTAACAATTTGGCCAATCGATGCTAGACCTATCTCAAAAGAGGAGTAGATAAAAATCTCAGCATCCTTCTCTTTAGCAAAATTCTCTTCTACAACTGAAATCTCTTCATCTATTGAATTCCCCTCTTTCTTCCAGCCATCCCACCAGTGTACATGACGCTTGAAGCATAGTTTTACATTCCATGTAAAACTACGATAGAAATTTTGAATTTTGCCCTCTTCTTCCTCCATCTCTGCTCAACATTTCACCATAGCTCTGATACCAATTATAAATATTAAAAATGCAGAGAAATGGAATTAAACATAACAAAGAAGACAAATACAAGTGACACAATATTTATTGTGGTTCGGCAATATGCCTACGTCCACACTTAAAGCAGGGAATCAGTTATATTAATCAGTATACAATAAGATACAATCCATTATCTGATCCATCATACAAAGCATGACTGCCCACAGTCATTTATAGAGAGAGTTCTTCTAAGACGAAGAGACGGAGGAAAGTGAATGGTCATGTGACCGTTGGGCTTCATATCCCAACATTAAGCTCTTTCTTCTAGACAATTTGCCTAATATCAAAGGATTCAATTTCACACAAATGATCTAATGAGCTGGTATTTCAAGGATTCAAGCTCATTAGAGATTGATCATAGAAGAAGTGATCGGTCATGTGAGATTTGTTAAGTGATTAAATGCTACACACATTTAATCCCAAAGAAATTTTATGCAAAACTGTGCTGTAGAAACTGCAATTGCTTACAAATGTTATCTTAGTCATATATTTTTTGGACTATCAATTAGAATTGTAGTCAGAATCTAGCAAGAGGCACGACCAATAAAAAGTGGTGTTTATAAGTTCGAAAGTGCAGTTACAAATGATAAAGTAGTAAAATAAGGTTTCGTGCTAATGCCAGTACAAGATAATTTGAGGAACATGTAGAGAAATATATCTACCTGTAAATAGTATAAGGGACTTGTTGTGGACTCTTCTCCACACATCACCCCATCAGTGATGGGTTCCCCCCCTCTTTCTCCTACTAGCTTGGCCCTATTTTTTGGGTTTCAAATCTCTGTTAGCGGCAGTCTCTCAAAAAGATAATCCTGCTCCAAGCGCTGCCTCCTGGAAACTATGGAGTAGAAGAATAACTAAAGGGCAGAGGAATCTATTGGAAAGAAAATGCCTTCACGAAGGAAAATCCCTCTAATGTGCTTTCTTGCACTTCCACTTCTCTCGGAGCGACCGATTCCTTCACAAGGACAAAATCCCGCCAACATGTTTCCTTGGGTGCAATTGAGGGTCAGTTACGGAATATATGCTCAAGAAAAATTTTGCTACCCAGTCCAAATCCCGACTCTAGCTTCCCAAACTGCATGCACTCACAGAATGTGTGCTTAAGGAAAGAATCCCTCACCCGCTGGGAATCCCGCTCCCAACCTTTTAGGAGTGCAAGTCAACAGGGTCAACAGAGACTGTAGAAAAGAACAAATCCTTCACACATGAAGAATCTCGCTCGCACATTCCTTGGAGCGCAAATAGCAGGCACTCACGGAATGAGTCCTAAGGACAAATTCCTTTACCCACTAAAATTCCTGCTCCGAGATAGTGGAAACACAAATGAGAGTCACTCACGGAATGAGTGCTAAGGATGAAATCCACGACAAGCCCAAAATCCCAACTTCTCATCTTTGGCATGAAACTACTTGATACCGGACTGAATTCTTGAGGCTAAATTTGGCACACACCCGAGTTCGAAGTAATAAAGTTTTTTTGGTTTTTTGGTTTCAAATTTAAAATTGATTGAATATTAATTTTTATTAATATTTGATTAATTAATCTTTAAAAAATCAAAAAATTTGGAAATAAAGGGTATGAAGGAAATTGATATGGATTTTAAATTGAAAATTAATTAATATTGATTTTATCAATATTTAATTAAAACAAAAAAATTGATAAAACATAAAAAAAAGCAATTAAAGAATGAAAATTCAAAGTTGGAAATTGCTTTAAAAGGTTTTTCTTGATTTTATGTTTTAAAATTCAAATTGGTTAAATATTGATTTGATTAATATTTAATTAATTGACCTCGCCAAATCAAAAAATCAAAAAAATAAAAAAAAAAGAAAATTGGGGAAAAGCAAGACTTCTTCATGAAGAAAAAATGCTCAGATTAGTAGATTCCAAAAAGTGGGAGAAAAACACAGACAAGTGGCAGGGAATCTTTTCAAAAAAATGGAAACCTGTGTTAAAACAGAGCAGCTACCTAATTTTAGCTTGTAGGCTTTAAAGTAGCTTTTCGAGTTTTTGAGAAGCTATAAGAGAAGGCTTTGCTCATTTCATTCTCACACAAATCGAGAGAGCATTCTTGAGAAGAGAGAGAAGGATTATTTTTAGGGAAGTATGAAGAAATTTGTGAGATTTTAAAAATTTTCTTCAGTAAGTTGATCACAGGTAAAAATCTCCATGAGGAGAGAGAAAATGGAATTTCAGACAAGATGAAGAAATTTTGGCAGATCTTTGAATTTTAGGATTAAGTGCTTTTCTCTACTTTTTCTTTATAGTCTTATAAGTTTGTGTTTTCTCTTTCTATTTTGCAGATGGTTGAACCCAGAGGAACCAACGGAAGTCGAAGGCAACTGATCAAGAATGAACAAAGGGAATTCTACCTAGAATCCAATATTGTCTCGAAGTGGATTGATGTAAAGGACATGAATCTTGGATGCCTCGATTTGAGTGAGTTCCAGAGGAGGATGTTTGACCTAGCTGCTTGGATTGTGAATAGTGGAATCATAGCTGCAGCGGTATTCCCTCTTGTCGTTCAGCATGTTGAGTTGATCGTGGAATGTGCAAAACATTATCATTCCAGTGATAGAATGATCAAGGACTCTGACGGGAATATCATTACAGATCTCTCTTCGCCAGCCATTACTCAGGCATTCAGGATCCCTTCATCTCAGAGGTTGGTCTCGAAGACAAAGGAGCAGGTGCACAAAGTCTTCTTCAGTAAGTTGATCAGAGGTAAAAATCTCCATGAGGAGAGAGAAAATGGAATTTCAGACAAGATGAAGAAATTTTGGCAAATCTTTGAATTTTAGGATTAAGTGCTTTTCTCTACTTTTTCTTTATAGTCTTATAAGTTTGTGTTTTCTCTTTCTGTTTTGCAGATGGTTGAACCCAGAGGAACAAGCGGAAGTCGAAGGCAACTGATCAAGAATGAACAAAGGGAATTCTACCTGGAATCCAATATTGTCTCGAAGTGGATTGATGTAAAGGACATGAATCTTGGATGCCTCGATTTGAGTGAGTTCTAGAGGAGGATGTTTGACCTAGCTACTTGGATTGTGAACAGTGGAATCATAGCTGCAGCTGTATTCCCTCCTGCCATTTAGCATGTTGAGTTGATCATGGAATGTGCAAAACATTATCATTCCAGTGATAGAATGATCAAGGACTCTGACGGGAATATCATTGCAGATCTCTCTTCGCCAGCCATTACTCAGGCATTCGGGATCCTTTCATCTCAGAGGTTGGTCTCGAAGACAAAGGAGCAGGTGCACAAAGTCTACGTGGTAGGAGTTCAACATTATGATGAGATCATCAACAACAAATAGATGAGGAGAAATAAAACCCACTACTCTAAGTTGCCCAAGGAGCTTGTGTGGATGGATTTCCACTGTGAATATAGTGATCTAATAATGATGCTCAGTAGGATATTTGGCTTACCCCACTCTTACCTATTCGAGACGTGGATGTGGTACTTTGTTCAACAGGTAGTAGAGGAATTTAATCACATTGATTGGGCTGGATTGATTAGCGACAACCTTGATGAGTAGCTAAGGAATTTGGAGCATATGAAGAAATTCTTCATGAGCTCATATGTAATATATATGCTGGCATGAAATATGAGGTATGAAGGACTGAGGTACAAGGGATTCCTCGGAAGTGGAAGTCCAAGGTTAAGGGTCCATGATTGTTACCTACAGTTGCATCTACATGCTATAGATGACTATACCTGGGTTAACGATGCATTTGCAATGCACATCGTGAGAACCTTGTAGAAGGGATTACGTATTTGATTGTCTTCAAAGGCAATGAAGCTGGTGGAGGAATTTGGGGTGTGGTTCATTCAATTTCCCACTTTCTCCTATATCAGATTGCAAGGATTCTCTGAGCAGCCATTCAAGCTTCCACGGTATCCTATTGATAAAATGGTCTGGTTGGAAGTCACCAGGCAGTTGATAGCTTACAACAAAGTCATGAAGAAGAAGAAGAAGCTAGGACTGGAGTTCCCCTTGTCCATCGGAGGTGATGGAGTTGAAGTGTGTCCTTGTCTTCTAGCAGTTGAAAGGTCATCTGATGAGCTGAAATTCTTCCATCTACCACTCTATCTAGGAAGGCCATCTTTGGACCCATATAATAAGATTAGAGTAGTGGCAGGGATGAGGCATCAACACAAGGCTCACCTCAAGGATTTTTGGGCAAATGCAGTTGATGAGAATGAGGTTAGGAAGAGGATGTGCTCCCGATCACCCTTGGACCTGATCAAGGCATGTAAGATTGTCCATGTTCTTGATCAGATGGAAGAGGACCTGAATGTACTATAGAGAGGTTTTAACCCAGATAAGGAAAAGGTCATTCATCCTTACGATTGGCATAGGAAAGAGATCATGGATCTTGATGTATTGATGAAGCCAGTTGTGGATTTCACAAGGTGGTGGGTAGAATGAAAACTTGAAAGGATGATTGTGTCAAAAGAAGATTGGACCTACAAGCTGATGGGTCATCCACAACTGCAAGATGAGAGACCAAGGTAGCCATCTAGAGGAAGAGTAGAAGAAAGAGACATCCCATTAGGCAGTACAGAACATAGAAAGGAGAAGGGTGTAGCTTAGGAGATGCATATAAAGAGGAGATTGGATCTCCATGTTGAGGAACCACAATAGAAAAGATTAAGGTTTGAGGATGCACCATCTTCTCCTAGCCGAACTTCTAGTGTGCAGGAAATTGGAGCATTCACCCAACAGGTAGGAGAAGCAAGTGAAAGAAGAACACAACAAGGAGAGCAATGCATGACTAGACTGGTACAAGATAGATTGAGCATTAATGCCAATGAGAGGTTTATGCTAGGGACAAGTAGGGAACAAGATGTGACAACAGAGGAGAGTCTTGGTGTCTTCTTTAGCAAGATAATTGAGGAAGAAATTCCTAAGGTAGAAGCAAAGGCCCCAATGGAAGAAGAGGAGATCCCTACGACAGAGGCACCTACTCCTGAAGCAATGGTAGAAAGTCCTAGAGCTAAGGAGATTGATACCAGAGTAGTGCAAGGACAAGAACAACTAGTAGTACAGAGGGACCAGAATCCAAATGTTCTAGAGTGGCTCAAGTAGAGGATTCAGAGAAGCCAGGAAAAGGAGGTAGACCCTATGGTTGAGTTACAAGAGATTCTCGATCGAATTGACCAATCAGGAGAAGGGGAAAGGCCAAGAAATTCACCAAGGTCATCAGAGGAGAGTCCAGATCCAAAATTTTGTGAATAGTGACTCCAGCAGTTGACAAGACCAAAGATCAAATTTCTCCTGAGGAGTATCACATAACAGAAGTAGATCTTGGTTAAGCCTCTCGAGGACAGGTCATGGAGGAATTTGATGATTCAACACAAGCTATTAAGGATAAGATGAGGAGGCTAGAAGAAAAATATCAGAGAATGAAGGAAGAGAATAGGGCTTTATGTACATACAGTGATAGGTTGCCTTGCCAAGTTCGAGAAGAGGATCCGTCTTTTTTTCAACCAACGGCTGTTCTAGCTGAGTCAGTTGAGGCCATTGATGAGATTAGGAGGATTGCATAGGGTGCAAAGACTTGGATTAAGGGGATCGAGGATGAGGCCTACATCTACGCCGAGGAGTTAGTATGAATTCATGATAAGGCATTGGTGATTCTTTCTCGAATTTGTTGCATAGAGGAGACTTGGGAAGATGAGCATATCTATGAGGATGAGGCAATCTCTGACTTGTAGGAGTTGATGGAAACCCCTAGGCAGGTCTTGGTTGATGGCAAGGTCATTGGAGAAGGAGAATATGATTTCTCTTAGTGGTATTGTGCAGTTCTTCTAGCAAAGGATATGTTTGAACATTTTAGTAGGGAGTCAACTCGATTGAAGGGGATAGTTGAGAATATCTGGTAGGAGCTCTCCAATACCATTGCATCATTGTGGTTGCAAAGGTTGGCCGAGGAGGAAATAACAATAGACAACATGAAAGGGAAATTGGAGGAATTCTTTAGGCTTAACTCATTCATAAGGGATGATTTTGAGAACCTCTCTTCCTTCTCAAACAACATGCACACAGCCTAGGATCTATTGCCAGAATGGAAGGATAGCTTGAAGAGGTCAAAGCGGGTAGTTTTGGCATTGGAATTCAGGTAGGAATCAACGCCGAGTGTCAGCATTGATGAGTTGGAGGCCATATTGGGTAGATTCCAGGAATTCAAATGCAGAGGTCAATGGTAGATGCATTTAATGCATAGTGGACATTCATGTAGTGGTCATTTATGACACTTCACTCTCCTCTTGAGCATGCACATGTAGTGGGCATTTATTACCCACTATCATAGTGGTTTCTTCCTTGCATTAATTTAGATTCCCTCTTCTATGCCCTAACCCTAATTAGGGCCAAGGTGGCAAAATCTAGGCCATCAATTATTGTTTTGATTCGGGCCTCTTGTTGTTTTTGAAGACCTATATAAGGCCTCTTCTTGTCATTTGTAAAGAAGCAAATTTTGAGATTGTTGCTTATGAGCTATTCAGACAATAAAACTTTCATTGAAGTGTGGTGACTATTTGATGTGTCTTAATGCTTGCTTGGTTTCATTATTCTCTCAATTAGATTAAGTTTGGTAGATAAAGTGTGATGAATATTTTGGAGAATATGATGATGTTTTGATGAGTTTCTTTGGTTCATACTTTTGACATTTTAGTGATTCTAAAGCATTGTGCAAACTTAGCCTGAACCCCTATCCATGTGCCTAAATTTGATCATCTGCACAAACCTTTGAACATTGCACCGGTCTTCGTGTAGTTGTAGCTTGACTTGGAAAATCGAGACTTGGTAAATTAAGGAACTCGTCCATTAGCATACTTTCCTTGGCCATCATTACCCTTAGAAGTAGATTAGGATCTCTGAACCCTAAACCCTTTTCATTTCTATATATCCAGTGAAAACCCCAAAAATAGTACTTAATTGAAAATCTTTTGATAGTAACCATATTCATCATGACATAAAAGATTGAAAACGTAAGGCCCCTTGTGATCATTAGCAAATCACATCAACACCAAGCATATCCATTAGTCAAGGAACCTTGGAGTTATCGTATGATGTTTTTGCAATCTTAGCATACGTAGTACTTTGTTCTAGAGAGGATAATATATCTCAGTATTTTGTTCTACTATTTGGTGAGTCATAAAACACGCATCAACAGGACTTTGCATCATTCAAGTAAAATGTGATTTTCTTGGGTCTGAGTGATGTTAATAATTAAGATAGTAGAATGGCATGAATATGAGTACCCCAATTGCCCAACAATGGCATGCAAAATAGAGTGACAGGAATGGGAATAGTTAAAGATTTTACTTTTAAATTTGTTTAATTTTAATGATTTCATCAACATGGTTTGGCATAAACTTTTCCGTTTTGAAAATTATTGAAAACTTATAAGTGGTTTAAATTTGCAGTAAAGAACTGTTCATTATTAAGGTGAGATTATAGATCTTATAAATTTTGAAATAAAAATAGTTTCAATTGAGGTTAAATTTACTAACAAGATATATAGCTCAAGAACTGATAGATCAAGAGAAACAATCATATATAAGATGAAATATGTTTCAAGTAAATTAGAGATAAAATTAAATCTTATATAAGATTTTATTTTCTTTAACTAAATCTAAAAAAATTATTATATTAAAATTTTCAAATTGATTATAAAAGAAATTAAATATAAGTTATCTTAGTATGAAGTGATTTTTTCCTAAATTAGAAAGTCACCTATACATGTACGAAGACTGAAATTGTATAGTAGAGAATGGAACACAAGCAAAATGCAAGCCTGAGATTACCAGACACTATAGTAACCAAGGTACAGAATTAATATTTCAAAAAAAATATATAGATATTTGGAGCTAATCATGTTTTAAACAAAGACTTTTTTAATTTATTGTAGGGGTGTAATTAGAGATAAATCAAGAGCATGTGGTGATAGTTAAATTTATATGACAATTAAAAAAACCAATATCAAAGTAGACAAAGGTTAAATCTCACAATTTGGAAAAAAGATTGTTGAAAATTTTTAATTTTAAGGTAGGCAAAAAAATATTGGAGCATTTTCTGCAAACAGAACGAAGGCTTCCATAGTTTACAATGCGAGAGAAGGAGTCATCATAGTTTACAATGCAAGAGAAGGACTGAAAACCAAAGCAAAGGTATTGGGTTTTTCTCCTTCGCATACGAGCTTAGCAGCTCGTGTTTCTGGCAAGGGCCTGGCGAACATTCGTAGCCTAAACATGCAAAGAGTCCACATGCCTCATCTAAGTTTCCACATTCTTGCATACATGTCAAGAAATGGGGCAAACAATGAATAAAGAAACCCCCAAATTCTGAAGATGGAAGGGAACAAATAAGGAAAAGGTAACTGCCACTAAAATTTGTTCTTCCATATTTTTTTTATTTCTGCATCTATGTTTGACTTTCTTATTTTTGTATAAACTTCACTGTTCTGATGGAAGCAAATATGCAAAGGACATCAAGAGGCATGAAAGCGAGCCAATCCTTGAATGGAAAAGCACATTACTTACTATTGCCAAAATGCTTGGTTGGTGTTTCAGTGATTATTCCAGGTAACCCTCCACTTCAGTGTGTTTTCACTTTTATTTCCTCTGTAGTAGCCATTTATTAACTATGTAATTAATTTAAGTTTACAATTTTTTAGTGGGTACGATTTGATTCAAGCTGTTGTGGTCGAAATTCAGAAAATGTTAGATTCCAAAAGTCCCCTGAATGTTTTGGATGTTCTAGAATTGTTTGGTTTAGACAGATCCATGGAGCATGTCAAGGGATTGCTAAAGGCAACTGATCATGAGAAGAAGATTGTGAAATTGGGTATACATGGCATGAGTGGGATAGGAAAAACTACCCTGGCAAAAGTTATTTGCAAAGAACTCTTCCCAGGGTTTGAAAAATTTTGCTCTGTTCTAAGTGTGGGAGAAAGATGTAAAGAGCCGGATGGGCTTGTAAATCTACAGACCCAGATGCTCAAAGATGTCTCACATTTCAGAGGTGAAGTGAGTTATGTTGATCAGGGAAAGGGTCTATTACTAGAATGTCTCAGAGGTGAGAGAGTTCTGCTCCTCCTCGATGACAAACTCCTGAACAACTTGATGCTCTTGGAGGAAATTGTAGTCACTTTGGGGCAGGTAGTTGAGTCATCATTACATCACAGAATGAATAAATTTTGAAAGTGGCCAAATTTGATATAGTATACAAGGTAAGCAATCTTCACCCCCAACATGCCTTGAGGCTCTGTTTAAGTTCCATGCATTTTCCGATTCATACTGTCTAGATCAAGAACTGGAATCATTATGCAATGAAATTGTTGTTGCCTGTGAAGGCCTTCCTCTTTCCCTTCAAATCTTTGGGAACCTTTTATTCGGTAAAGAGGATAAAAATGTATGGAAGGAAATGGTGGGTAAGTTAATGTCCGAGCCTAGCATGCAAAAGAAACTTAGAATCTCCTATGATGCTCGTGATCCCCATGAAAAGGAAATGTTTCAAGATATTGCTTGTTTTATGACATGGAGGAAGAAAGAAATAGCTATGATGTTTTGGATAGAGGCTATTCGCAGTCCTCTTGCATGTCTTAGAAATCTCTTGCAAAAGTCCTTGGTAGAATTGGGCCTTGGTAAGGAATTGCTGATGCATCGCTGCCTCTGAGATATGGGAAGAAGAATAGCATAGAATTAGTAATGTGGGAGGGAATATACACATCAGTAGCATGGTGGTGACTTTTTTTGGGCATAATAATGATAATCAAGCCTTCTGGTTTGAAATTTATGATTAAGAAATGGTTGGAACTGCAAAGCTTATTTTGGCTTATGAGGTTTAGTGTGGATAATTTTATGTTTGCTCATAGCTTAGGCTACATTATAATTTTTCTTGTATTTGTTTTCAAATCCTCATTATAGATATCTTGTAGTTGTGCTGATATTACATGGTGGTCTACATTGTAGAGTTTCATGATGGTTAATCTCTTATTTTATTTCTTTGGGATATTAAAAAATATATTCTTTTTGGAACATATTTAACTAATTTTGAATTTGCCTAGGTTGGGCAAATATTTTCCACTAGAGATTCAGATCGGGGTCCAAGTCTAAAATTGGCTTGCAGAGTAAAGTATGGAAATTATCGTAACATATAATGACTAGTCATAGTTAGACAAAAACTAAAATGCATACTGACCAGTTTTAATGTATGTCAAATACCTAACACTATGCTTTCAGGTAACCTAATAACCGGGGCCTTAGTGTTGCCCTGTTTAGTCTTTATTTATTTTAAGGATTAGCTAGGACTTAAGATCCAGGATCTCTTATGTAAATGCTAGTGTGTTCTATTACTATTTTAATAGAACTCTTTTCAAACCTGTTGTTGGCTTATATGAATCTGTAAACATTGAAATGTAAGGCTTTCCATGTATATATGTGGGTGCTTTACTACTGGACAACCAACCATTTTTGTAATCAAGTTTTTATCTAGGCAGAGGCATTTCTCATATGCAAGAAGCCAAAGTTTTGTTTCTAAAACAAAGTAGTTATTTTTGGCTCATCAATATTCAAATTGTGAAACCATTATTGATTTATGATATTTGAGTTGAGTTGAGCAAATAACATTTTGGTAAATAAAAATGTATAATTTACATTAGGCCTCTCTGTGCCATTAAAACTCTATAATTGTCAGCTTCTGATTTACAGATGTGAGTGTTTGTGACATTCCTTGTTTGAAATGGCTTTGTCTTTCGCTGATTGAAATTTTAAAACATAACTATTACACATCTAGAAACACTTATCCAACATAATTAAATTGATGCATCTATCTAGCAAAACCGCCCTATCTGCACTTGGTAGGAACTATGCTGCAGTACTGCAGCTCTTGTTGTAGATGCTCTCAGGAGTTCCCTGACCTGAGTTTCACTGAAAAACAAATCTTGGCTATAAGGCCGGTCTTGGAAAGCCATTCCTCATAAAAATGTCAACAGGAAAGGGTGCAGCAGCTCTCTCGACAAGGTTTTGTTTTCTTGTACACAGTATTCACTCTTGTAATGCCATCTCAAAATAAAATTAATGTATATGCTGATTTTACACTCACAAACAACTCTCTATGCCAATTAATGCTAAGTTTCTATTACTCTCTTGACAAATTTTTATTTCAAAAATATTTTATTGGAAAACAAATATCTATTTTTGAGATGCAAATTGCAAGATAAGATCGCAATAATCACAGGTGGGTCGGGAGGCATTGGAGAGGCCACTGTTCGGCTGTTCACAAATCATGGAGCCAAAATCATCATTGCAGACGACGCCGGTATCAAATTGGTGGATTCCCTTTCGCCCTGGGCGACATATATCCACTGCGACGTTACCAAAGAGCAAGACGTAAGCGCAGCTGTGGATTTGGTCATGGAAAAACATGGAAAGCTTGACATAATGTTTAATAACGCGGGGATCACCAACAAGCAAAAGGGGAGTATGGCAGAGTATGATATGCAGGAATACGAGCGAGTGATGAATATCAATGTAAAAGGAGTAATGCACGGGATTAAGCACGCAGCCCGCATTATGATCCCCAATAGAAAGGGCAGCGTTATCTCTACGGCCAGTATTGCAGGAGTACTAGGCGGAAGTGCTACTTATTCCTACACTGCCTCCAAACACGCCGTAATTGGGCTCACTAAAAATGGTGCCGAGCTGGGGAAATGCGGTATCCTAGTGAATTGTATATCTCCTTCCACAGTTGCCACAGATATGGTAATGAATTACATGGGATTGATACCTTCACCAGAAGCAATTGCCCAGTTCGAAGCTGCGTATCAAGACGTAGCAAACTTAAAGGAAACATTTCTTAAAGCAGAGGATATTGCAGATTCTGCTTTGTATCTGGCCAGTGAAGATTCCAAATATCTGAGCGGTCAGAATATAGTGGTGGATGGGGGAATAGCAGTTGCAAACAACTACTTTGGATTGTATTAGATAATATTGCTATTTAAGATTGAGAGATTTGGGAACTCATGATGGGGAATCTGTAAGGAAAATCATAAGCTTGAAGATGAAGTTGTCTTGAAAGTAGGTTCCCCTTGGGTTGGTCTTCAACTTGATTCGCTAGGATATGATTGGTATTCGTATATAGTTATCCATGTCGTACTTGTAGTCCAATTCTTATGGTTTGATCCAAGTTCATCTCAACCCTTGTGCTTTCCTAAGATTTAATCATGAATCACTTTGACTTATGTCTTTCACACTTAACTTTTTAATATATTAGATCTTTTTAGTGAAGAATATATCATATTTTTTTTAACAAAAGTTTTTTATAACATTTTGTGATCTATATTTATTGTCCTTATCTAAATAGAGATCATTGAGTGTGGTAGAAAAAGTTCATTCAAATTTATTTATAAGAATTCAAATATATTTACATAGATTATGCAAACACCATCTTTATAATCAATTTTATTAATTTTCCATGAGTTAATGAATCACTTAGTTCTAAGTATTAGATTTTTGCAAGACATTCAAATCTCAGAAATTATGTTATTTCTTTATTGGATTTGTTAAATTAGGTGGTGTTATCCTATTAGTTTAGGAATTGTTTACTTGCAGATGTAAAGTGATGATGTGAGCATATATTATTACTTATGATTACTTAAGTCATTTTTCCTATGAACTCAACTTGTACTGGGATTTAAACTGGGGTTTCATTCTTTATTTATATAATAATAATTTATTTAATTCTATAATATATTGATTTCATTTTGTATATAATGAATTCTCTATATTCATGACATTTTCTTTGCCTCTATCTTGTTTGGAAAATTCTTTTACTTGCAGTTTATCATTTGGCCACTCTATGATTGATCAACAAGTTTTGCATAGCATTAGAGCCTCATATATATAATTTTCTTCTTCTTCTTTTTTTAATCCTATAATACTCAAATATTACATACTAGTGTCGAATAAGCTGCATATTTTTTATTAGGATACAATATTTATAAATACGTATAAGGAATAAAAGAATTCATGGTAAAAAAATCAATGAAATTTTATTGCTTTTAGAATTTTCTTTGAAAATAATTACACAACCTTATGGACCTTTATTCTTCCATATGACTATAATTGTAAAATCATTGATAGGTCAGTATCCCTTTAACTAAAAAAAAGTTGTAAGTTCTAGTACATTGTTCATATTTTAAGCCAATTTATACCTTACCCTATAAATTAATTGCTATACTTATAAATTAGTTATGATCAAATGCTAATTTTCAAAATGTCTTATGTTTTTGACCTTGACAATTTACTTCCTCCTTTGTTGACTCCCTTTTGAATGTGTGCACCTAAGACCCAAGTCTCTTCAAAACAAGCACGATATTTAATATTTGTGAGTGTTACCCTTTATCATTTGTTATCTATTCTTGATATTTTGATTTGATCACCACTTATTAGCCTATGCTTGAAGATACACTGGCATGCCTATATAAAGTATATTTTGTTTCATCCATAAGGTCCAACAAGATAATAAATTCAATTGATCCAAGATTATCAGTTGATAGAATCAAAATTCCAAGTTATCAACATTTTGAACTCCATAAACTACAACTATTCTACATTCAAGTAGGGATTTATGCTTGTAGTTTGTCATTAACATGTTATTGAATTAACACTTGTAGAAACAACTTGAGGTTCAAACTAGCAACAATGGTGATTGGCAAATATAGTGTAAGGGGCATTTCAAATGAGAGGGTTGTAGTGGGGGATGATGATGATGATGATGATGATGACGACGATGATGAACACGATGAGGACGATGATGATGATGACGACGACGATGATGATGATGATGACAACGATGATGACGACGATGATGATGATGACGATGACGACAACAATGACAATGACGATGATGACAATGACGACGACGACGAGGATGATGATGATGATGATGATGATGATGATGATGATGATGATGATGATGATGATGATGATGATCATTTGGGCATGGAGGTTTCTCCTCTAGATGGTCTTGAATAGGTGCATAAGGTGAATAGCTTCCTATTTTTATTTTCATGTGCCCAAGTTTGTTTATGTTTCTAGTGGATTCCTTTTCCCCTACCTTTTCTATTGGTGAGGAGGTAGTTGTGGAAATTTTAGAAGTTGAGGTGGTTGATATTTCTTAGGACATGTTTTCATGTTATCAGTGTTGCAATGAGATTCATTAGAGATGCTAGAGAAAATTATGCAAAAACTCCTTTTTTTAGCACTCATCTTTTGTGTGGGAGGTTTCAAGGTGTTTGTCTCCTTGATTGATCTTTTCTCTATGATAATAATATCATCAAGGAATTATTGATGCAAAAAAACCAAATTAGCCAAAGGAGGAGATAATGCTTGCAAATCACCAATATAAATATGCTTTTGAGTGAATCTACCCATAGTTTTAGTCATCAAAATAAAGATAAAATCAGATATAGGTGTTACTCCTAAATGGATTAAGTGTTGTCATTATTATTCAGTTGTATAGTCAGTAAACACATGAAGACAGATCAATTGGTTATCAATACATAGTAGTCATCGAGTAGAGTGATCACCGAGTGTACTAATTATTGAGTACATAGGATTACCCAGCACTAGTGAACAATGAGACTAAGAGACAACATTTAACGAGTAATCTAGAGTTCACATAAAAGTTTGGAATGACACATAGTTCAAGGTCAACAACTTTTTTTTTATTAAGAAAATAGTTTACCAAGATCGAGGTGAATATTTATTGCGGATGTAATCATTTCATGAATGATGATTCCTATATAATAATGATCTAGGTTAGTCTCATGTGTTGGAAATATTCAAGAGTAGCCAAGTTACTGAGAGGGGAGGGGTGAATCAATAACTTCAAAAAAATTTACAAATTTTAGATCTTAACATTTAGCTCATTGATCTAATTGCATGCATGAGAAACTAAAAACATAAAAGCATTCATAACACTTGAACACAATGATTTGGTGACCCAGAAACCTTCCAAAGAGAAAGTAAAACTGAGGTGGGGATGATACCCACAAAACTTCAATACTGCAGTATAAAGTTGGCCGGTTAAGGCTTACAATGATCACTTCTGATGATCTGCCCTGTTAGGAGCAATTAGGACTGCTAGGTCCACCTTGTTAGAGGATTTACAAACATATAATGAAGTATGCACTCGGTTAAGAGATTTAACAAAAGATTGTTAAGTCTACCATGTTAAAGGATTTGATGTTGATTCACTTGTTAGGATGAAACAATAGATTTCTTACTTGAAACAGTACTTGCTGATTGAGATTCCTTGATGTACTGATCACCTTCTATGATAAATATGTCTCTGCTACTCCTTATACCATTGTAGCCCTTTGTAATTCACTTATCTTTTCTTTCCATGCACCTTCGCATATACACTTTTCATTCCATTTCACGCACACTTACACTTACTTTCACACTCATTGGATGTGATACAAAACATTACTTATATATCAATCCAAAATAATTACAAAGTCAGTTTCCATACAAGTTAACACAAGTATTACTGAGTCAGCTCAAATGTAGTTACATGGTTTCTGTAAACTGACTTGGTGACTTTCTAATACACGGTGTCCACTACATTACTCGACATCATCATGCACTCAGTAGAAGTGGAGGCTCGATCCATACTAACTACTCAATCGTAGTTTTGAACTCGGTATACACTAGAGACTCGGTAGATATAGTGTCACTCTATAGAAACTGAATTCCATGTTTACCATGCCAGCACTTGGTAAACACTGCTCATCTCATCACTCAGTTAACACTGGCTTCATATCACAAGAATTGATAACTTAGTAAGCACTACGAAGCTTGGTTACCATGGATTGCTCGGTAAGCACACTGAATCTAAATAAGTGTTGTCACTAATGACAAACATAACTTAATGCCAATAATCTCTCCCTTTGGCATTAGTGACAAAAACACTTACTGGCCAAAACTTATATACAAAATCATGTTGATTTGATTTTGATTTTTCAAAATTTATCTCTTTTTTTTTTTTGCTGTATATACATTTCATGTCTCCCCCATACAGTATACATATCATATCATATATACAAATATCTTATATCTCCTCATATTTCTCCTCATTTCATATTCTTTTATATCTCTCCCCCTTTTTGACAATAATGCCAAAGGTGTATATACAAACAATTTACATGGAGATACCAAAATGTGAGAGAAATTCAGAATGTACCTTAATAATCAGTGCTAGAGTTCTATCCTAATTTCTTGCAGAATCTTGCATGTATGGAGTGCAACTTGGACTTCTGCAGAGAGTTCAATCATATGGTCTGCAATAGAAAAATGGTTGTCATGGATCGATGTTTTTAAATGAACAATATGCTTCTGCATTGTATCCATGATGGGAAGGATCATATTTTGAATGTCTATCAGTGTTGACCAGATCCTTGCTTCCTCTTTCAAAAAATTTGACTGCATATCAGATAAGAAAATGATTTTCATATGATGTGCAGAGATTTAACTAGGTTCAAGTTGCAGCTTTTGTGCACTGACCTTCAGATCCTCATCAATTTTATTCAATTTGTCCTTAATTTCTTTAGTGAACTTGTCAACATTACATAACTTGACAAAAAGTGATGTTAGATTGGAGTAGGAGGATTCAATGTTTGACAAAACTGAAGATAGCTCTGCCTGATTTATAGCTATTTGCTAAGCAATATGCTCAAGCACTTTATTGTCAAACTTCTTTTCTACTTTCTCAATTAACTTTTCTTGACCAGAAGAGTCCTTACTGAACTTAGTGACTACCTCTGCCAACTGCAACAAAATGTGTTGAGATGAATCAATTTCAACACCTATAGCCTATGTCAGAATGTTCTTGGCATCTTCTAAGATCTTATACTCCTTGTCTCTTTCCTCTTTTAATTTCTTCTGCTTTGCCTTCTTTTGGAGGAGTTCACCAACTATTTGCATTAGGTTTGTAGTAAGATTTGCAAAATCCCATTTTGGAATTTCTATTTCCTCATCTAAATCTATGTCTTCTTCTATGACTTCACTCTTGCTCAAAAATCTTGATGCCTTTGAATCCGGAATAGAAATTATTGTAGATATAGTAGGATTTGCAGTAAAAAATGATGTAGCCCCAACTGATGGAATCCTAACTGGAAAACTTGATGAATTTAAAACTGAAGTATGCACAACTGTAGTATCAAAAACTGAAGTACTTACTGAAGTATCCAAAATTGAAGTACTTACTACTATAGAACTCAAAATTGTAGAAGGTACAGAAGTAGTTGCTAGAGACTACAACTCGATAGAACAAGGAGGCTATAGCTCGGTGGATAAGTGATAGCCACTTCTGTCATTGATACATTGAGTTGTGTGTGAGCCAGGGATGATTGGACATTTGATGTATCTATTGGATTTGTTACAATCACACTTGCTAAAGCTATCTCCGAGCTAGATGTAGCAATTTTTGCTGGAGAGTGAGGAAGTGAGGCAACTACTTCTACAGCTATCTGAACTATATCATCTTCCTCATCATTTTTCTTGGCTTCCTCGGTAGCTTCTTCCTCTGCTTCTTCTTCTATTTCAACACTATCTAGCTTAACTATTTCTATGGCAGCTTCTTCTTCTATATCTTCATCACTGTCATCTTCAATATCTTTTATCACAATAGTTTCAACACTCAGTTTGTGAAGATGATAGATGTTTTTCCATGTAGTAGTGGCACTCTTTACAATGGATTCTACATTTTTGGTTAGAATCAGACAAGTGTTGAATCTGAGTGTCATCTTATTCTCATTTTCTTTCAATGCCTTATTAACTTCAACATTTTTCAAATTTGGCATTAACTGTCTTAAGGTTTGAGCATATATATCCTTGACAGTTTGCTTTGCATTCTCCCATCTCATCTTGACTTTATCCAATAGAACACCTAGAATTTGTGAAGCTATATCATCAGGTGAGTACTTCCATTGCCCCATTTTCTCAATAACAACATCTTCAATCTCCTTCTGCTCTGTCTCTATTCTAATTTCATACTTGAGAGATTTGAAGTTTTCTATTCCAGATCCTTCTCTCAAATTCTTAATCTTTTCTTCAAATGTGGGAGGAGGCCTTTTAAATATTACATCACTACTGTCTTTACCTACCTTTCCCCTTGTTCTCCTTTTAGGTGCCTTGGTGATGGTCACCTTCCCTTTCTTCTTCACAGGTACTTGTTCTTCTTCACTCTCATCCTTTTCCTCTTCTTCTTCAATTTCCTCTCCTTTGCCCTCAGTTAACATTAGAGGTGTGCTAGATTGCATCTTGGCCATCCTCTTTCTACCTTTGTTAACTGCCTAAGGTAGCTTTATGCTTAGCTCTATTCTTACCTTTGCTTCATCATATGTTCCAAAGTATGGAGCCTTTGGATCAACAGGTTGATTTATTAGGGCTTCAATTATGTCCTTGGTTTCATCAATATTTACCTCACAAGTAAGAGGTTTCACCCATACAATTCTTGGTCTTACTACCTGAATATATACTTTATCATAGTCCACCATAAAACAAACATCATCTTTGTAATCTTCCACTAACTTCTATGGAATCCTGAATCTGTCGTTCATCTTTTTCTTAAAGGTTTCAAAATAGTTGTCCATTATGTTCTCAAAATTCTCACCCATTTTAGCAATATATTCATTTATCTGATATAGTACAGGCACATCTTTTCTCCATTCCATCGTACCTTTTGATGGGAAAAACTTTTGAACATAGAAAAATAGACAAGTCAACAGTGATCCAAACTTACATGGATTGTTCTTTGAAGTTTGAATGCTCTCCATATTCTTGTTGAACTGCTTCACCATCAAATTTGCGAGGTCATATGATAGATTGTTCTTCACAATATTATATGCTAGGTCAACTGCTTCACATGAAACACTATTTTGTCGGCTTGAACTATATATCTTGTGGGCTATGACATGTGTGCCAAATTTCAGCTCTGCATCAGTTATACTACTTATCTTCATACCTCTACTATCCCACACAGCTAGGGTTTTCTTTTCCAGCTCTGCTCAACCTAGGGTTTTTGTAGATTTTGCCTTGGCAAGCATGGGAAGACCTGTAACTCAGTGACTCATCTTCTTTGTGATCTCTATTGGTTTCTCAAGCCAAATTTGACCTTCATGCACTCGGCTTAGGATATATCTAATCCATTGTACTTGGAAATTCTGAGGCAAGAGGGTGATATGTATCAAACCCTTATCTTCCAAATATTTATGCTCCAATTTGAGAACACCATTAACACACAGTTCATTTTGAGCAACATCTATTTCTAGGGTTCCAAGCTCTTGAATTGTACCTTTAAAATGATTGCGAATATCGTTAACAAGAAGTACCTCGGGAGGGATCTGAGTTTGGGCTCCACTCGGGTCTAGGGTTTCTACAACCACGGGCACAAGTTTTAAATCTGGCACTTTCCATTTTGTTCCTTGGACCAACATTTTTGAACCTTTCTTCACTTTGGTGCTGGTTGATGCCATGGTAGCTCGGTAGACAGAAAATTCTTCAAAAAAATTTTGCAGCAAATTTTTCTTCGAATCACTTGATCGCACTAGGAAATCTCTCTGATCTCAATATGCTAAAATTCACGGTGAAGAATGAATTCAATTTCATGCCTTTTTGTTAAAACTTTTCTATTAATGCTTAATATAGATGTAGGTAAGTTCAGCATTGTATTGGACAGGCTGTCATCCACTATTGCATTGATTGCTCGGTGAAGACTCCACAACTCGGCGATCATAAGAATTCATACTGCTCTGACCATACTCGATAACCTCATGAATTTTGGTTACTCTTGACCTTGCTCAGTGGTAACTGATACCGACCTTATTAGTGATCCTTCTATATCGTGCATACTAATTTGGATCTTTGTTCCTTTCAATTCTAGAAATCTTTGGAATTTGTCTATGAAGATACAATTCTAGTGCTTTCTTGGAGACATGGTTAGAATTGATAGAGCCACCCTTTCATGAGTGACTTCATTACTTGGATTGGTTTTCTTAGTAGATTTAGGAATCTACTATTGTCTCATCTGCTTCCTGATGCTATCTTCTTTTGCTTTCTTTTCATCTTCCACTCTGCCCATATTCATGCAATTTTTATCTATATGACCAAGTTCAGTGCATTTATAACATCTTATGGTAGTATCCCTTTTTCTCAAGTGATGTCTTACACAATTTATGCCAATGTGTCCATATTCTCCATAGTAATGACACTTGCACCAAGTGTTGTAATCCCAACCAAATATTGCTTTCACAATTTGCTCTGCTGGATTGGATGTTTTAGATCTACATTCAGATGCCTTGTGACCTTGTTTGTTACATTTGTGACATTTGCCTTTAAATCTTGGTTTCTCCTTGCAGTCATTTTCTTTATGACCATGCTAATTGCAATTGTAGCATTTTCCATTGAATTCTGCTTTTCCATTGCTCCAACATTTGTTTGAAGTATGAGCCATTTTGTCACAGTGATTACAAGTAGGTTTCTGATTCTTTTGAGTACCTTGTTTGGAGGATTCACCTTCCTCTTTGTATCCAAATCTTGCTTTTCCTTTTTTCTTATGAAGGTTTTGTTCATGTAGTTGATTCATATCTTCTTGAGATTTCATCATTCTCTCATTGATTTTCCTTTCAGTGTTTAGGTCATTCACCAATCTTAAACTGATTTTCTTTTCAAATCTCAGCTCCTCTCTTATCCTTTCATTTTCTAATTTTAGAGTCAAGATTTCTTCATTTTCATTGGAGATTTGATCAATAACATTTTCTAGCTAAAGAGTTTGATTTTGGATTTAATTTTTCTTTCCATCTGTTTCATCTTTCATCTTGTTTCTTTGTTCCAAGATCTCACATAATCTTGTTGACTAACTTTCCTGTTCTCTTTTCAAGTTTCTTACTTCTTCTTGCAGAGATCCATTCTTTTCTAGGAGTTCTTTGATTGCATTGTTTGCTTCATCTGAGCTACTTGAAGGGAAAAAATCTTCAATCTTTTCTTTGACATACTGGTGGTCATTCATCTGATTTACAAGTTCCTTCCTTCTTTTTAGGGATTGGGAAAGATGGTCTTTTGCTTCCTTGAGTTGAGCTATGGCCATTTCCAGATCTAGCTTTTCATTTTCAATTGTTTGGTTAAGTCTGAATATCTCCATTGTCCTGGATCTTTACTCAAGCTGTCAAACTTTATCCTGAGAACCACAAAGCTCTGATACCAATTGTTGGAAATATTCAAGACTAGCCAAGTTAATAAGAGGGGAGGGGTGAATCAGTAACTTCAAAACTTGTTACAAATTTCAGATCTTAACATTTAGCTCATTGATCTAATTGCATGCATGAGAAACTGAAAACATAAAAGAATTCATAACACTTGAACACAATGATTTAGTGAGCCAGAAACCTTCCAAATAGAAAGTAAAACTAGGGTGGGGATGATACCCACAAAACTTCAATACTGTAGTATAAAGTTGGCCGGTTAAGGCTTACAATGATCACTTCTATTGATCTGCCCTGTTAGGAGCAATTAGGACTGCTAGGTCCACCTTGTTAGAGGATTTACAAACATACAATGAAGTATGCACTCGAGTAAGAGATTTAACAAAAGATTATTAAGTCTACCCTGTTAAAGGATTTGATGTTGATTCACCTGTTAGGATGAAACAATAGATCTCTTACTTGCAACTATACTTGCTAATTGAGATTCCTTGATGTACTGATCACCTTCTGTGATAAATATGTCTCTGCTACTCCTTATACTACTGTAGCCCTTTGTAATTTTCTTATCTCTTCTTTCCATGCATCTTTGCATATACACTTTTCATTCCATCCATGCACACTTACACTTAATTTCACACTCATTGGATGTGATACAAAACATTACTTATATATCAATCCAAAATAATTACAAAGTCAGCTACCATACAAGTTAACACAAGTATTACTGAGTCGGCCCAAATGTAGTTACACAGTTTCTATAAACTGACTTGGTGACTTTCTGATACATGACATCCACTGCATTACTCGGCATCGTCATGCACTCGGTAGAAGTGGAGGCTCGGTCCATACTAACCACTCAATCGTAGTTTCAAACTCGGTATACACTAGAGACTTAGTAGATATAGTGTCACTCGGTTGAAATTAAATTCCATTTTTACCATGCTAGCACTCAATAAACACTACTCATCTCATCACTCGGTTAACACTGGCTTCGTATCACAAGAATTGCTAAATCGGTAAGCACTGCGAAGCTTGGTTACCACAGATTGCTCGATGAGCACACTGAATCTAAATAAGTGTTGTCACTAATGACAAACATAACTTAATGCCAACATCATGAACCATTGATCTTAGGTTTTCCAATATAATGTAAAACCCTAATTAGGTCAAGGTTAGTTTGATATAAAATATGTAAAAATATCATTTTGACAAGATCTTAAGAAGTAGTCGCACTCAAGGACATCTAAAGTTTAGATAGGGTTTTGATAGAAGAATTTCTACAGAAGTATTCAGTTTATCAAAATAGTTATAAAGCTACTAAGTAGTTCAAAAGCATATAATCATCACAAAAAGGTGATATCTTTATTATAATTAAAGGATTTGATATCAACAATTTGAGTTGTATTTCATTCAGGTCATATATCACTATTACTCTCTTAAAATTGTAGTAGATTCAAAATCTCCTAACATAGTAATCTTAACTATTCTTAGTTAAATCTCTTAAAAGAGTGCACACATGAATTATGTTGCTAAAATCCTTTAACTTGATAGATCTATTTGATCTTTTTGTTACTCCTAATAGGGTAAGATCACCAGAAGTAATCAATCTTTGTAAGCCTTAACCGACAACTTTATTTCTGCAGAAGTGAAGCTTTGTGGGATCCATCCCCAACATGGTTTTTACCATCTCACAAGGGTTTCTATGATACCAAAATACATGTTTCATGTGTATTGGAGTTTCATGAATGTCTTATTGATTTACTTTCATGCATTTACTTTTCAGTTATATTATTGAAAGTATGTTGAATGCAATCTACACAATCAGTTATTGAAGTTGATGTTTACAAGGATTAGTTTGGAAACTTTTCGAGGGTACTAATTTACCCCTCCCCTCTTAGTACACACCTTTCCATAATCCCAACAATTGGTATTAGAGCTAGTTATCTTGTTAAGGAAGTTTAATCACTTAAGATAAAATATCTAAGGATGGAAAGGTATAAGCTTGACAAGACTATTGAGAATTAGAAAATACAAATATAGATCTCCATTGAAAAATTAAGGGAGGCCAAAGAAACACTAAAAAATCTACTAGTCAAGAGGAAGTATATGGAACTTTGGTATAAAGAGATTGATTATCTTGAAGAAGAGATAGATGATCAATTTGAAGGATCTGGGTCTAGATCTAGTAGCATATCTAATGCATATGAAGGAACCATATCAGATCTATTTGAAAAGAATCAACATCTCACTGAACAAGTGAAAGCATTGTAGATCGGTCAAGAGACAAAAATAGATAGAATTATTGATGTCATGAACAATTCATGGCAGAAAGAACAAGAATGAATTATGGCTATTGATGGCAGAAGATAAATGACTAGAAAGCTAGAAGAAAAATAATCTTAGATAATGATACTTATTGAGCATCATTTTGAAATCCCCAATCAAATGGTTGTCATGAGTCAGGAAGTCAACCGAGTAATGAATGAACTTACTAGAAGATTGGAAGACGTTGGTGAATTGAGAGAAGAAAATGAAAGGTTAAATAATGAAGTAAAGATTCAACAACAACATAATGAAATGATTAAGAAAGCTAAAGAAGGGTACAAAAAGAATGGATGAGTTTATGTGCAGTCAAAGAGGACTTGACAACACTACTAGTTTAGGCTATACTAAGCATGGAGAGTCATCAAGATAAGCCAAACTGAAGAATGACTATACAAATCCAAGGCCATATAAACTCTCATGCTATCATTATGAAAAACAAGGCCATACTTCAAATGTTTGTGAAAGAAAAGAAAAATGTATTCCTGAATTCACTCCTAAATTTAATGGTTTAAGTGCATGGGTATCAAGCATATGAGTATAGATAAAAGATGAACAAGTCACCTAAGAAACCTTATATGGAAAATAAATGTCATACTCGACACATGCATGGACATATATCACAAGAATGCATGACAAAGATGAAACAAGTTTGGAAATTGAGAGGACAAAACAAGACATATCAACTGAGAAGACAAGGTAATGCATACACTTGGGATTACAACACTTCAGTTAATTGTACAACATGTGGTAGGTATGGACATATTGTAGCTAACTGTATGAGAAAGTACTGGATAGGAAAATCTTGAAATTGGTCAAATTCTAGAATGGCATGTTTGCACTGTCATAAGGTTGGTCACTTAAGTAAAGATTGTAGAGATCGAGTACCATAACTGAATACTAGTGAAAGTGGAAACACAATTGAATAAATCATGAGGATAAGGAATAAAATGTGGAGAAAAGATTCAAATCATAATTTTGGACCAAGAACAACAGTCGGTGACACCTCATCCATTGGATTAGGTGATTTCACCACCTCCACCTAAGCTATTCAAGTATGGAACTAAATTTCAAAAGGTTATATGTTACAACAGTTCCTTATATTTATTTTTTGAATTCCAAACAAGCATGAATTAGGATACACTAGGGTATTATATTGTTGATAACTTAAAACAAGTTTAGTCGGTTAAGCTGGACCAAGTAAGAAATTCTAGTTGGTGAAAATGTAAGAGACAACCGTGTGCATAGTCAACCGAGTATTGGTAGTACTCACCAAGCTAAGGTATTGTTTGTGTCAACCGAGTGGTAGATGGAAAAGAATTTAATGCACCGATCAAGGTTTTTGTCTACAAATAAGCAGGAAATAAACTCATTTGTTTACACAGCAATCAAAGAGAAAAGTAGAGCGGTTTTCAGAGAAACATGAGCAAAGAAAATCCAAGCATTTTATAGAGATCTAAGCACATTATGAATAGTTGAAGCCTGAATCAACTAAGTTTAGAACTAATCAAGTTCTTTCTATCTAGTTTGTTGAAATCCCTAATTTAGAAAACACAATGGCTTCATCCTCATGAACTATGAAAATCAAGGATGATAAGAGAAAAAATGTTATTTTATTCAAGAACATAACTTGCACTGAGCCTCCTTTCAAACTTCATCTAGAATTTGTAGCTCAACCCAACGAAAAGGGCACGTTTTCACTGATACTACCTAGCGTTATACTTGTAAAGGATTTTAGGTCATACATCCACTGTAAAATCAATAAAATCAGTGACTTCAAGCTTCAATCTACATATCAAGAGCTTTGCACTGATGGCAAGCTAAAAGATGATCACAAACACTTACAGGTAAAAGGGTTAACCAATGCCCTATATTTTCTGAAGGAATTCAAAATAGAATGGATATGCATCATACTGAGCCATGTACATGAGGGAAAGTTATGGCTAGATTAACCAATGAAGATCACAAAGGATGTGATACATGCAGTGATAGTGTATCCAACGAATGACAAAGCTAAATCCCTAAGGCACCTGACACGAACCGAGATTGAGAAGCTAATCAAAGAAGAGTGGGACACTAGAGGTTTGATAATAAACACCATCAACAACCCCAAAATGAGATTTGGTGCATATATTATTACATACAAAATTTTCCAATCAAGAAGACTGAACAATGTTGCATGTGGAGTGGTCAACATTGCATACAAGATTGTGAAAATGGGTTTGTAACTCGATTTAGCTAAGTTGATGCTAAGACAATTAGAGGAAAATATGAGAACAATCAGGGTAGCAAGATCCAACACTTAAAAAATTTTGCTCATTATTGGTGTGTACATTTTATTTTTAGAACCTCTTTCCATCAGTCAAGAATGTAGAATGGTATATCAACTGACTTTTTTTTTTTTGAATCAAGGTGGTATTACCACTTAATATATTATATATTTTTTAACATTTTTACATAAACTTGGTTCTAAAATAAGGGGCTCCAAGAGAAAAGAACTAGGGGAAAAAAAACTCCGTTCATGACCCCATCATGAAAAAGGAAAACCAAAATTGATGGATCACTGTGGGCTTGAGCTTCTCAATAGTGATGCCACCTTACAACATAATGTATCCATAGAAAATAGGATATAGCTATCATAGAAAATTACAATATTGGTGGATCACTATGGGCCAAAACTTATCAACAGTGATGCCACCTTACATTATAGTGTATCCACAGAGAACTATCTTTAGCTAGACTAGATATTTACACCTTGTATGGACTACACATAAATTTAAAATTACTCATCCCCAGCAGGTGGAGAGTTTAAAAAATGTCTCATACAATACATATAACGAGGGAAGAAGGAATTATAGTAGATCTTTGAAACTAATAAATTGTTGCAGAAGTTGATGCTGCATCGATAAAAAACTGATAAAGAGCCCAAAAAACTTGAGCCATAATACCATGAAAAAAGCTTCTCAACTATCCACATGGGCCTGTGAAGACTCCCAAGAACCCAGCCCAAGGTTCAGGTCAGGAATAGGGTGAGATTACAGTGCAGGAGCTACCAAAGGAGAGGAATCTGCCTCCAATAAGTCAAGCATCGCAAAAACCACTTGATGTATACTACTAATGCATTCTTTGGAGAGAAAACCCCCAAACTGCTGGAGCACAATTTTAATAGAGTGGAAAGACTACCATTCCATTTCTCAATTGATACTTTCATAAACCATAAAAATAGAATTCTCTCTCAACAGAGCATGATGGTGAAAAAGACCACCCAACAGAGTAGCACCACTTGACAAATCATATTTCTGCAGAGTGACTTGAAGTTTATGATTCTACAGGAAGATAGATTTCATATAGTGATTTGCTATAGTGTCTAAATGAGCTAGAGATTGCATAAGATCAACTAAATTAGAGAAGAAAATAGAGAGGAGTTGAGATGGGAAGATAATCCTTCTACTGGAGGGAGAAAGAATTTCATGAAAAATGATTCTCTTAATGCCATGACGAATGTGTGGCCATTCATAATTAAACATAGCCGCAAGCATTTCATCCCTAATGGGACCAAGAAAGGGTTCTTCTCAAATTTCCACTTCCAGCTGAACCCTATAATTTGAGGGTAATACTCCATATGTAGAGATGCGCATACAGAACAACATTCCACATTGGAGCTTTCTCCCACCAAAAAGATGGGATAACCTAACTTGGTTAAGAAGCAGACAAGGAACAAAATAGGGACCTAAGAGAGAAATGAAAGAGCCAAAGACTGCCCAAAGGCTAGCACATATGCAGGAAAAGAAGTTGATGAAGAAGAGATATATCATGAGCCTAATAAATAAGCCCGAGGACAAAAATACAAGAGCCACCAACACCAAATAATGATAGAAACTCACATTGAAGGTATGAAATCTAACAAAGATTACTCAAATTAAAGACACATGAAATAACTGACAACAACCACAGCTCACAATCGTAGAAACGTGTGAGCAATACCAGAAAACAAGCTGAGGCCATAGCAAAAAGAACGGAAGGAAAGAAAAGTATTGGGAAATGAAATTGAAGGATGACAAATAATTAAAGACTTAAAAGAAAGTACAATGACAAGTGGGGAAGAAAAAAGGAGTAAAAAAGGAAGACGTCACCAAAATGAAATCTTTGAAAAAAGAGCACAGGTGGAAGCTGAAGCAATGCCCAATGTAGAGGAATATTATAAATCTACACAAGAGAGGAAGAAACATAATTGTTCGCACAAAGAGTCAGTACCAATCAGGCCGAATAACATTAAAATCTACCATGCCAAATAATGATTAGCTAGTTGTTATACCTTTTTCCTGATGGGATAATATCGCAATGCCAAAGTACAACCAATCAGAGCTAAAACCACTTGGGAAGAGGAATGACAAGGTGGCATTTGAAATGTCACAATATGATTAACCAATTCATACTCATGAGATGGAAAATTCTCTTTGTCACCTTGTCATGCCTTTTCCACTAAAAGGTAGAATTACTACAGAGTACTATAAGATATGCCCAAGTAGACATTTGGAATGACACAACATGCTTTCCAGCATAGCAGCACCCACACCCCTGCAATATATAAAAGATGACACTTTCTCTACTTCAATTAGTGGCCACCACATCACTAATTGGAGTAGAGCCATAGTCTATGCCACCATTTAGCAAATAAAGTTGCACTAGCTAGTTTCCTTCCCAATAATATCAAGTAGAGCTAGGAACTTATTAATTACACTCAAAGATTTGGAAGGATCCAACAAAACTTTATCACAACTCAGATTGGCCAGAAAATCCGCCAGAGAATTGCCCTCACAATATGTATGGGATATAGAAAATCCATTAAAAGAATGAATTAGCCCCCAAATTTGAAAGAGAATATATTTGAGTTGCCAATTCAAAATCTTTCTATCAATACAAGCATTAATGATGACCGATGAGTCACCTTCAATATGGAGGCTTGAAATCGACATTTTCTTTGCAAGTTTAAGACCTTCCTATTAATATGATTTAGAACAATAGAGAGGGGGGGTTAATCAATTGTTCTCAGGTCCTGATGTAAAAAAAAACTTCAAAAGTAAAGGATTTTCTCTTGAAAATTGACTTTGTCAATTTTCCTAACTAGCATTCCTTACACATCACATTCTTAGGTTTCTTCAATCTAGGTAGACCTCTTACTTTCTTCTTCTTACTTATCTCTACCAGATTATCAAAGTTAACATGACATAGCCTCTTATTCCATTAACAAATGTCATCAAGTTGTGCAACCATACATGCTTCTTCAGATAGGTCAAGATAGAACAAATTACCTCTAGTCTATTCTCCGCTTCCAATCAGTTCACCAGTAGCATCAAATATTTTAGCTTTCTTGTCATGAAATTCTACTTGGTAACCAATGTTGTTGAGCTGAGAAACACTTAGTAGATTATAATTTAAACCATCAACCCAATATGCATTTTCACAAGAGATCTTATCAATCAGTTTAATCAAACCTTTTCCTCTAACAAGACATGGTGCATCATTACCAAATTTTACACTTTTACCTCTATAATGATGTAAGGTCTCAAACTTACTCTTGTCACCAGTCATGTGGTGTGAACAACCACTGTCAATAATCCATTTGTCATTCTTGTTCACATAGGAGATCAATGCATTTTTCTCATCCTCATTAGATTCATCTTTCATTGCAACATAGACTACCTCATTTTCAAAATCATCACTATCAGTGTCAGTTTCTTCTTCAGCAATGTAACAAGATTTCTTACCTTTTCCTTTGTAGTCTTTGTACCTTTGGTAGCTTCTATCATCTCTTCTATCTTTGTGTTTGTTGTTTCTTTCTTCATCTTTGTCATTCCTGTCAGGACATATAGCAACTATATGGCCAAATTTATTAAATGCAAAATAGATAATAGGGAGTTTACCTTTATATCTTCCTTTTCGCCTTCTCAGTCTTCTAGCCATAAGAGCTTCTAGATCTTCAAGTTCTTCATCAGAAGTGTCACTGTCACTTTCACTTTCACTGATGCATCTTTCATTATCTTTCTTTGGCTTGTTCAGAACTAACTATGACTTAAAAGCAGATTCAACATTTCCAATACTACCAATAGTGAAGTTATCATAGTTAGAGAGTTCAAAAGTAGTTAGCTTACGAACCAAACCTTCCAAAGTAAGCATATTTGTAGAGTTACATCTAGATTCTTGAATAGATGAGATTTTAATAGCATATATAGGACAAAGATTTCTTAATACTTTTCCAATTATAATTTCATCTTCAATAGTCCCATTTGCTCCTCTAATAGCATTCACAACTTCTTTTATTCTACCACAATATTGTGCAATGTTCTCACCTTCTTGCATTCTCATTTCATCAAACTTACCTCTGAGACTCTCGGCTTTAGCTTTCAGTACATATATGTCACCACTATAGATCTTTGCAAGAGTGTCATTCTTCAGCAGTCAAAGGTGCAACAGGTGAGACATAGTCATTCTCAATGTAGTACTTTGTAGAATCACCAATACCGGCTAGATGAAGCTTCATCAAGCTTTGCCATGCCGGGAAGTTCTCTTTATTCAGCTTCGGTACTTCCTTCTTATACATCTTGATCATTTGCTTCAAGTCCCTTTAAACTTGATTTCTATAAATACCAATAATAAGCAACACAGCTCTAATACCAATTGTTAATATGATTTAGAACAATAAAGAGGAGGGGTGAATCAGTTGTTCTCAGGTCTTTATGTATAAAAAACTTCAAAAACATTTCTTTAAATCATATCTAATAACCAAAACCAACTCGGTCATCACTAATTCAATAATAGAAACATATAACATTGCAGTCCACTACCTAGTTGTATCTAACTTGTAAAACACAAAAATGTTCAAACCAAAACATTCACACAAGCATTGACACTAGGATTTATTGTGGAAACCCAATCTAGGAAAAACCACTTTGTAACATGCTACTATTATTTTCACTCTTCTGAAGTGAGCTCGGTTAAAATCCAACCCTATCAAAGGTTATAGTACATACTATCAGGTGTGACCTGGTTAAAGGATTTCAATCACCCTGTTAAAAGTGAGCCTTGTTATAGGACTTTCGTACCTCCATTAGAATGCAACCTTGTTCAAAGGATTTAAACATATGAATGTTAGGTCAACCTCTATTAAAATGATTTTGACTATTACAATGGTTAGAAAGTAGTAGCAGTATTGATCTGAAAAACATACAACTCACTTTGTAAATATCAGATGCAATTCCGTACACAAATGCTAGTTTACTGACTTTGAAACTTTTCCATCTCCATCTCTAATCTACTCGGAACTTTTCTTCAAGCAATCACCATACTTCTCCTTCATCCTTTTTGCTTGTACAGTCAATAAAATCTACTAATCTTCCAGCATCCTCTTTTCACCCATGCACACGCATACCTAATTCTTAGGTTCCCTTAATACTTTCTCAATTAGGTTAACTCATCTTTTGTTGCTCAATCTCCTTCGTAGATCTTAGGGTTAGGTCAAATTCATTGAATCTACCTACTTTAAGTTCTTTGACTCCTTTCCTAGAAACTTCTCAAATCTCTTAAAGATTTACAATAAAACATTTTACAGTGCATTCAATACTTTCAAACAATCAATAAATAAAGTCAACAAATTTTACATAATCCAAGAATTCAACAATGTCAGCTCCAAATTTGAATAATCTTCAAATATAAAAATACTGATGCATGGTCAATACTGTGATCAACTACTCGGTCTTCATGTAGAAAGCTCAGTCATTACTAAAAAATGTTTCCTCAACTTACACAGTCTTCTCGGCAATTAACTGATGTTCAGTCGACACTAGAATTTTTCTTGGCATACACTGACTCGATCAACACTAACATCACTCAGCTTAAACATGATTTCTCCATTTTTTCTCAGTCAAGCCTACCAATTTAGTCTTCAATCTTACTAAGATAAACAATACATTGTCCCGTCATTGTACAACATAGTGAAGTACACTTTGTAGTATCAAGATAACTCAACCTTTCCCTAGATACTATTGTTACCATCCTTTCTTCCCCTTCTTCACAACAATCTTACCAGTTAAGGTTTGACATCAATGAAACACAACAATTGTTTCAATTCCAGTTTCAAACACTTCCAATAAGGCAATAGCTTTAGCGATATTATTTTTACCTGGGCAGATAGAACCTGCTAATAAAGAAATAACTTTACCTAACTGATTTCTTAAACAACATCTAGTTCCTAACTCACCCGGATTACCTCTTGAAGAACCATCAAAATTTAATTTGATGAAAGGAGGCTTGGGAGGTATCCACTTAACATCAGATCTACAAACTGGGGGTTTCCTGATACGAGGGAAAATAAGAGAGGAAAGGGGACAAATATACTTCCATTTGGCTATAACTGAAGAATCCCATGATGAAAATGACACATTTGGGTTAAAGTGAAGAGAGGACCTACTATTGACTTGTTCAGATATCGACCATTCAGTATTGTTGAAAATAGAGGGGTTGTCAAAACTGAGCTTTCTGAATATTCTTTTATTCCTTTCCCACCAAATAGCCCAAATTACTAATGCAAGAATGGTGTACTATAAGCATGAAAATAAGTGAATTTGAATTCAAGCTTTGCTAGGATTGGAAAATATCCCACAATGTTTTAGGGAGGGGGAATGAAATAGATAATTTACTCATAACAAAAGACCAACACACCTGAGCCAAAGGATAATGGACAAACAGATGATCTGGGGATTCCAAATGATCATTGCATAGAACATAATTAAAAGGAACAGCTATGTGAAGCCTGGTGAGTCTGTCACTAGTGAGGACCTTGCCTTGCATAGCAAGCCAGGAAAAGACTACCTTCTTGGAAAGAATTGCTTTATCCCAACAGAAGGAAAAAGCCCATTGTGTTCAAAGTTGAGTGTTCATGTTTTGTAGGGCAACATAGCCCAATTTGACAGAATATGCACCATCTTTGGATGGGCACCAAATAATTTTATCATTGTCATTGGACAAATAGATCAAGCAGGTGGCAAGTGTAATACCCCAAAATTCTATTGATATAGTAGATAGCTCTTTCTTTATTGTTCTGATCTTCTTGAGCTAGGAGAGCACCCAAAGATGTACTTGTAGCTGAGATATACAGTATACGAGGCTTCCTATGAATGGAATGAACAATGTGATAAGGGAATCACTCAGATAAAATATTATCTTGTAAATCCACCTATCTTGATGCTTCCCATTCATGGGAAGCCACTTATACTATATATCTCAGCTACAAGTACATCTTTGGGTAGTCTCCTAGCTCAAGAAGATCAAAACAATAAAGAAAGAGCTATCTACTATATCAGCAGAACATTGGTTTCCTTTGAGATGAGTTATTCAGTCATTGAGAAGGCTTGTCTAGCTGTAGTGTTTGCATCTCAGAAATAGTGACATTATATGTTGGCTCACACTATGCGGCTTATTGCAAAAATTGATCCACTAAAGTATCTACTGAGCAAAGTTTCCCTCACGGGTAGATTAGCTAAATGGGTTATGATTCTTAGTGAGTTTGACATTGAATATGTGGAAAGAAAAGCCATTAAAGGACAAGTGATTGTTGATCAGTTGGCAGAGGCTCCTCTACATGATCACTAGCCTTTAAGCATTGAATTCCCAGACGAATCGATCATGCTACTCACACATCAATCATGGAGCATGTTCTTTGATGGATCATTTACTCAGCAAGGATTAGGTGTGGGCATCTTGTTTGTAACACCTTAGAGGTACTCATTGCCAAAAGCATATAAGATGTTATTTCCCTACATGAACAAAATAGTTGAATATGAAGCTCTCATTAATGGTATGAAGATAGCCATTGAATGATGTGTAGATGAGCTCAAAGTTTTTGGAGACTCTCAGTTGATCATTAATCAAGTCAACGATGTCTATCAAACAAAGGATGACAAGCTAATACCTTACAAAAGAATGGTCGATGATCTCAAGTTATACTTTGCACACATTTCCTTCCAGTAGATTCCAAGTGCGGACAATAAGGCAGCAGATGCCATGGCTACTCTCACTTCAATGCTACAGATGCTTGAAAATGATTTCAGACATGAATTCCTGGTGGAAACATTATGCTACCCTGCCTATGATATCCCTGAATCCAAGATGATATGTTCAGTCATTGGACATGACTCATCTCACTACCACCACATCTTTTACTACCTTCAGGACCAAATCATTCTTGACACTTATACTCGGAATGAGAAACGTAACCTCATTCGTACTGCTTCATTGTATGTCATCATAGCAAATGACTTGTATAGACGGGGTTTAGATGGTACTCTCCTTAGCTGTTTAGAACCCGATGAATCCAAATGTGCACTAGTTGAGGTACACGAAGGTATTTGTGGCTCTCATTCAAGTGGTTTGATGTTAGCCCATAAACTTATTAGAGCTAGATATTACTGGCCGGATATGGAGAAAGAAGCTATTCATTATGCCAAGACTTGCAAGCAATGCCAATATCATGGGAATCTAATCCATGCTCCTACTAAAGAGCTCATTCCTTTTATTAGTTTCTAGCCATTCCAACAATGGGCCTTTGACTTGGTAGGACAGATTCATCCTTCTTCTTCAAGGGGGCACAAGTTCATAATCACTGCTACAGATTTCTTTACCAAATGGGTCGAGGCAGTTCCTCTAACCATTGCTGATGGAAAGACTATTGCTATGTTTATACTAAACTACATCATTTGTAGATATGGTGTACCCTCATCTATTATCACTAACAATGGGGGACAATTCAAAAATAAGGATTTGACAGACTTGTGTGCCAAATTTAGGATTATTTAGCATTGGTCATCTATCTATTATCCTTAGGGTAATGGACAAGTAGAAGCTTCCAATAAAACAATTCTCAAAATTTTGCACAGAATAATTCACAAATCTGGTAGAGACTAGCATCTTCAGATTAATTCGGCATTATGGGCCTATAGAACCAGTATTCAAACTCCAACAGGGGCCACACCCTTTGCCTTGGTCTATGGGGCAGATGCAGTATTACCTATTGAGGTCGAGATTCCTACATTGCGAGTCTCTTTGAACAGCCTCATCACTGATGAAGACACCAAAATATCTAGGCTAAAAGAGCTTGAACTATTAGATGAATGTCGGAAAGTGGTGTTTGATCATCTTCGAGCATACCAAAAGAGAATGTCAAAAGCATACAATAAGAAGGTCGGACAAAGGGAATTCCAAGTGGGTGACCTCATTTTGAGGGAGAACCCTAAGAATCAGTAGCAGAGAGTTCAAAAAGGAAAGTTTGAACCAAACTGGCTTGGTCCATACATTGTTACCGCAGCATTTGGATCTAGTGCTTATCAACTCTCCACCACTGAAGGAGAGAAACTCAAAGAGCCCATCAATGCTCTTCATCTTAAGAAGTTCTACAGCTAACATTCTCTATGTACTCATGTACATACTTATTAGTCCTGAAAAAAATCCTAAAAATGGTATATTCTTAAAAATCCTAAAAATTGCAAAATGTCCTAAAAAATGATCATCTTAGTGAAAACATGGCAAACAAGCGCTTTGATGTATCTATTATCCTGGTGAAAACCTGGTAAACAGGCACCTTGATAATGCTCAAAAAAATAGAAAATTTGAAAAAAAGACAAAAAAAATGAAAAAAAACAAAAAACAAAAAAATGAGACATTCAAAAAATTAAAAAAAATTAAAAAAAGAGAAAAGTACAAAAAAATTGAAAAAGAAGAAAATGTGCCATTGATGAAAACCTGGTAAATAGGTGTCATGGTAGCAAAAATAGAATCTCTACCAAGATGGTGAAAACCTGGTACATAGGCACCACTTATTTCCTAAAGATATATCTCATCTTAGCATCGCTTGGCTCTTAGTTTCCCGCTTTAGTCTCTTTGCTTTCCTGCCTTAGTTTGCTTTCCATTTTTAGTTGCTTCCTTTGTTTCCTACTTTGGTTTGCTAGCTCATGCACTTGCCTTCAGTTGCCTTCAATATTTTCCTCAACTCTTCATGCATTGGAACTGATTCATGCTTGGGGGCACCCGCATGGTCTAGGGGGCATTGTCCTATCGCTTTCAGAAACTCTTTTCAAGCATCAGTCACCAGCGATTCTCGTTGTGTCTTCCTGTTGATGCCTAGCAACTCTGAGATTTCTCTCCTTGAGGATCTCTCATGTATCAGTTGCCAGTGGTTCCCACTGTGCCTGCCTACTAATACCTAGCTCTCGTTTGACCTCCCTCTTTTGTGATTTCTCTCCTTTACATCAGTCACCAGTAGTTCTCACTGCATCTTCCTGCTGATGTTTTGCTAGAATCTCTAAGATTTCTCACCTTGAGGATCTCTCTCGTATCACTCACCAGTGGTTCTCACTGCATTTGCCTATCGATACTTTGTTATTTTCCTGATATCTTCTTGAGACTTTTTCTCTTGCGATAGTCACCAGTGGTTCCCACTGTGTTTTCCTACTATCATTATCCCGTCGAGACTTCAAATGTTATCTTTCCGAATTGACTCCAATTCGCTTGAACATGAACATAAACTGAAGCTAAAATTGGATTTGTGGGTCATTGAGGCATGTTGAGCTTTGTTTTCTTTGAGTGTTTGTTTGTTTGCTTTCTTTGCTTTCAGATTGTTGGTTTAGTTCCAATGATCCAAAGAATTCATATAAGAGGGGTGTCCATCTGTAAGAGCCTTCATCTAGTATTGGATGGCCATGTGTACCTCGACTTCTTTTATATGGATGCTTTGGTGAGGTTGGTTCTTCTGCTACCGGTGTAGTTGTAAACACTCATCCTGTTAAGTGAACGTAAGGGTCACTGCAAGAAATCTTTGGTGAAAGAAGAAACTCTTGCATGTTTGGTGTGTTTGTTGCAAGCAACATTTAGGTCATTCAAGCATCTATGCTCTAATGCTTATGTTAACTTGCTAGATCAAAAGGAAAAGGTGTTCAGGTCATTCTGGCTTCTTGTGCCTTAATGCTTACATCTCATTTTGACAAATCTAAGACCTATGTCATATTCATATTCCCATGATAGCAATATTAGTGAGGATTAGATGGCATCTTGTGATCATCCCGTGCTTAAATGAACTCAATGATGATAAATATGATGAGTCCAACAACCAAGTCCTAGGGTTTGCATTTTCATTCTAGGCTTGCATTTTTAGCTTAGGCTTGCATTTTCATGCTAAGCTTGAATTTGAGATGATATCTTGGTACTCTCTTGATTGCTTTATTCTGGATCTATTCATCAAAGGTTCTCATCTTTTGTCCTGGGTTCATCATGATTGCATAGGTTTTTGGGATCAAAATTGAAATCTAACATCCCTAAATAGCTCAAAATTGTGTTTTAAATTTTGAGACCCTTTGGGATCAGACACTTGTGTAGTCAGCCTTCTGGCATCATATTCCTACCAGATCCTCATCCTTGCATCATGTTCTCGAGATCTTTTCTCTTTTCATCATAGTCAACTCTAGTCAAACTTGGTCAACAAGACCTTTGGATCACTTCAAATTGCTTCTGCATGTTATCGATGCTTCTTTAATCTATTTTATCTTCTAGATCTTTGATCTTATCTTTATCTGAAACCTCTTGCTATCAATCATCTTCTAACGTGTCATCTTTCAATTTTGCTCTTGAGGGGGTAGGATTATTGCATCATTAAATCTTGTCGAATCAGTTCTTGAATCATTCTGATTTGAATTATCAATTCTCATTGCTTCCAAGGCATCTTGGTGCCTCGCATCTTGCTATCTTATCATCTATCTTTTCGGTATTTGAGCAATCTAACTCAGATCCTTAGGAATCAAGCTTCGTTCTGGAGATGGTTCTCAAAATCTTTTAGGTATTGGGGCAATCTTACCCTAATTCCTAGGAGTCAAGCTTCATTTTGGAGATGGCTCTCAAAATCTCTTTTAGACCATTATCTAGGCAATCTAACCCGGGTCTCAGAGGGCTAAGCTTCATATTGGGGCAATCTAACCCTGATTCTAGAGACGTCCTAAATCTGCATCTTCATCAATTGGTATTAGGGCAATCTAACCCCGATTCTAGTTATCTTCTAAGACCGTTGTCTTTGATATCTAACTTAGACTTCATAAATTCTTGTCATCTGTCACTTCAGACTATTCTTTGAATCAATGCGCTATTCGCACATCAATTCAAAGAGGGGCAAATGTAATACCCCAAAATTGGCACCTATAAATTCAATCAATTTTGGTGCACTTTTCGTCAATATCATATCTTCAAAGTCTTGCTTTGCTAGGCAATTTTCTCTCTCCTACCTAACTTAATTGGACTTGATGTCAATTACAAAAACCCTAATTTGCGATAATCAAATATTAAAATTAATTCCTAAAGTCTTTGACTTAATTGGCTAAATTATCCCTATGATAAATCAATTTAATTCTAAAGTCCTAAGTGCTTTAAATTAAATTAAATCTACCCCCTTTAGCTAATTACCCATAAAAAGGAATTAATAATTGCTTGATTATTCGAATGGACACTCATTTTGAATTAATAATTCATAATATTCGAAAGGTCACCCTGTGTGGCAATTTCCATTCTTTAATTACGTAATTCAAGGCATTTTGTCTCAAAGGGGAATGAAGAGTCAGAAGTTTCGAATCAAGAACCTCTTCATTCCCTCTCCGGGCTTCTCTATTTAATGGACCTCATTTCTCATTCAAAAGAGGCAATTTTTTAGAGCATCCTTACTATAGCGAATTTTAGTCTCATTTTAATTGAAAAAGCTTTTCATTACATAATTAAGCTCATATCTCATTTTAGTATAATTGCATCTCATTTTAGAGTTAATTTTCTTATTTGTTCTTAGCATAACATCACCTTTATTTCAAGTGCTCTAAAATAAATCTGCATCTCATATCTAGTTCAAAAACATTTCTAGATTAATTGCATTCATCTTAGTTTAATTTTAGTTTTGCATATCATCATAGTTTTTAAAATCCTCCATTGTGGGATTGGTCTATGGTTGTTGGCTCTCGTTCTGAGAGTAATTATACACCCCATCCACATAGGAGGCAACAGGTCAATTCAATCAATGTTGTGAGATGGAAAATTCATGTTTATACTCACAATCTCATGATTGAGCAATGACTATGTTGCGTTTGTGCCTGATTTAGAGGTCACATTCAAGCACACATAGCAAGGATATTAAAAAATGCTTGAGCAGCATACAGATCTATAGGAAGAATATTTGGGTCTTTCCAAATAGGGTGATGTGTGATGAGATGCACATGGTACACATAGTTAATTAATAAGTCCCCCCACATAGTTGTGGTAAGATGCATAATTTGAGCAAGAGATGATATGGAACAAAGAGGGGGGAATCCATTCCATGAATCTTTCCAGATGAAACACTAAATCCATTATGCACTTGCCAAGATAGAAAGGTAGTAACAATAGATCTAGATGAAATCCTAAAATTCCAAGTAGGTGACCCAGAGGGAGGATTAGAAATAGTAAGAATTCTATTTGGGTTGGGGGAATCTAAGTATTTGGCTTGCATAATTTGACACCATAACGCTTGTGGTTTAGAATACATGTTCCAAACTAACTTCCCACCAAAAGCTTGGTTTCTTAGAGAAATGTCACGGAGGCCTGCCCCACCAGATTCTTTACTAGCTGAGAGTTTCCCCAAAGAGACCAGAGGGACTTTCTTCTCATTGATCATGTTAGAAGTCCAAAGGAAGGACTGAATGATCTTTTCAATACAAACAACAACTGACTTTGGATCTTGAAGGACATAAATATAATAGTTTGGGATGGTTGTTAGCACAATTTTGATGAGCAGGATCCTGCCCGAAAGGGACAACCATCTTGCCATCCAAACAACAATTCTATTTTTTAGCCTAGAGATCATTGAGTCCCAATAGGAAGACTTGACCTGACTGAAGAAGAAAGGGATGCCTAGGCAAGTAGATGGCAAGGTATCGATGGGGAAGCCAAAAATGCTAGATATTCTCTTTTGAAGAAGGTGTGAAGTAAGAAACATAAAAGTTTCAAGTTAAGGGGATTAATCACTTGACCCAATCTTGATGTGTAAAGGTCTAGAACCTATTTAATACATTTAGCCTCTTGACTATTCAATTCCCTAAACAAAAGAGTGTCATCTACAAAAAAAATTGCGTGAGATAGATAAGGTAGAATTAGAGATTGATATACCTTTCCAAATTTGTAACTCTTTTTGAGCTTGTATAGACCTACTGAATGCCTCCGCCATAATAATAAATGAGAAGGGGTATAAAGGGTCACCCTGCTGAACTCCTTGGGAGGCACGAAAAAACTTGAGGGAACACCATTGACTAAAACTGAAAAAGATGCCCTTGATAGACAGTGCTTAATCCAATTGCACCATGCCTATGAGAATCCAAATTTGAGGAGAACTTTGAGAAGGAAGGACCAATTAACTTTTTCATGCGCTTTCATCATATCAAGCTTAAGAATGAAAGATGGGATTTGAGTTGATTCAATAGTGTGGAGAACTTTGAGGGAAACTAGTGCATGATCCGAAGTCTCCCTACCAGGAACAAATCCTACTTGTTGAGGGGAAATAATTGATGGAATGATAGGTTTTAACTTGAGATATATTTCTTTGGAGAAATTTTTTTATATAGAGTTATAGAGGGAGATAGGTTTGAAATCAACAAATGTATTTAGATTTTTGGTCTTGGGAATCAGGACTAGATTAGTGGTATTAAAATTCTTGAGAATATAGCCCTAATTACGGGAGTCTTCTATTGCCAACAATAGATCCAACTTAATCACATCCCAACATTGTTGGTAGAATAACATAGTAAAGCCATCCAGGCTAGGTGCCTTGTCTGGTGGCATAGAGAAAATGATAGAACAAATTTCCTCTAGAGAAAAAGGTCTCATTGACTGATCATTGTCCCTACTTAATATGAGGGAGGTGATGGAATGTAGCAAACCATCAACAACCTCTTGGTTGATAGGTTGAGGGCTAACCAGGACTAGCAATTTTTTAAAAAAATATACCCTTTCCTTACAAATTTGCTGGGGCGTGTTAAGGATCTCCCTAGAAACTGCATCCTTGATAGAGAGGATAGCAAATGAGGCCTTCCTAATTTTGGAAAAAGCATGGAAGAATTGAGTATTCCTATCTCCCTCTTTCAGCCATAACTATCTAGATTTCTGTTTCCAGTAAATTTCCTCCTGAGAACAGAGAAGTTCCCAATATTTTTGGAGGGATAATTGTTTGGTAGCTAGTAGAGAATTAAGACTTGATTTAATCATCTGGTCAACAATCTAAGCCAGTTCATTTTCAATCCTATATTTTTGATGAAAAATGTTTGTAAATACCTCCTTGTTCCAAATAACAATTTTTGATTTAACATATTTGAGCTTTTTATAGAATTCGAACATCCTGGAACTTTTACAGAACAGGGCACTCACCTACCATTGCTTAAGAAAAGAAAAGAAATGGGGATGTGTAAGCCACATGCTTTCAATTTTGAAGGTTGAGCATTTAGACTAATTTCCTGAAGCAACAACATTAAGTGATATGGGAAAGTGATCGGATTTTGAGGAGGCTAGAATTTCTAAGGAGATAGTTAGATTTAATAGTTTGAAATCATAGGAGACAAGGAATCTATCTAGTCTAGATGAAATGGTGAATCCTAATCTATGGTTAGTCCATGTGAACATTCCATTAGAAGGAGGAGTATCACATAAAGCATGATTTTCAATGAATAAGGAAAACTCATCTATAACCCTCTGTGTTGTATGGTTCCCTCCTAACTTTTCTTTTAAGTTTCAAATAGCATTAAAGTCACCTCCTAAGATAGTGGGAAAATCCTTGAATTCACTAAGATGATCATCTAGGATTCCCACAAGAGAAGCTTGTCATTAGGGGAGGAAGGACCATAGATATTGAACAAAAGGAAGGTTGCCTCAGAACTAGAAAATTTGAGAAGTTGCTAGTTTGGGTTTGTAGAAAATAGTGTACCATGCATAGCCTTTTTCTTCCAAAGAGCAAGAGGACCTCCAGAGGCCCCTAAAGAAGGAACACAAGAGGATTCCCGTAGGGACCATTTGGAGATGATTTTATCATACAAGGATTGGGCTAACTTGGCCTCTTGGAGGATGATGATACCATCTTGAAAGGATTCAATATGTTTTTTAACTCAACTTCTTTTTTTAGGATAATTTATACCCTTGACATTCTAGGATAATATCTTCATTAAGAGCTTAGAGAGCGACACACTCTCCTAGTTCTAATGATGGGGGAGAAAGAGTCCAGCAAAGTGGATTGAATGCCTACTACTATTTAATCTTTGGTTTTAGAAGCTAGAGGCTTCCTACCCCTCTTCCTGGGAGTCTTGGCAATAGCTGATTGAGATGGAAATAATTGGGAACTTGGTGACTAAGAAACAGATAATACTTGGGAATAATCAAAACCCTTGTCAAAGTCTGGGGGGGAACTCATAGAATTTAGGCTCAGATCTTGGAATTATACTTCAGTCATGATTTCAACAATGAATTCTAATGAAACTGAGATGAGGATGTTATTAGACATGAGCTGAAGTTCTTGATCCGTGAATAGAGGAGTACGGGTAACTGTGATAGGAACAAATGGTTAGCTATTGAACATTAAAGTCTGCACAACCTTGTCGACATAATTCTCATTAAAAAATTGGCACTGAGAGAGAAAGGGATGATTAGTTCATGATGCAAAAAGAGAGTGAAGAAAAACCTTATAGATTGGATGAAAAAAGGGGAGGTTGGTACACAAAGAGAATGACTAGAGTGTAAGGACTAAAGAGTGAGGAGAATGAGGTGAAACTATCAAGTTATTAGCTTTAGGAGCTTTGATTTGGAGCATAGCCAGAGTATTAACCATTATTGTAGCTTGTAATGAGCGAAAAAGTTTGATGTAAGCAAAAGAGATGAAAAGTGCAGGAACTGAAAAAGATAAACTTGCATCTTCCAAGCTAGAAGGCCTAGAAAGAGAAACATGAGATTCGGGAGAGGGAGGAGAGACTGAAGAGCAAACCTACAACGAGGATGAAGGAGGCATCAAAGGGGTTTTGGAACAAAACTTTGGGTTGGTGGCAAAGCGTTGGAAAATATTAAAAGAGGGCATGTCATGATTCTGACACTGGTATGAGAAATGGCCCAAGGAATTAGAAATAAGATCAATAGAGGCTGGGTCTTGGTATTCATTAGACTAACTCCAAGCCCCAAATTTAAAGTAGATTGAAAGCTTAGTCAGCCGATTACCAGACTACTTCAATAAAAGGCATACTCTAATGGGGAGGTGAGGCTAGAGAAATGGGACAAGATCATGCTTGACAAAGATGCCTAGAGTGTTAGCCAAAATATCCACCATAGCTGGGTCTCTGTATTCTAATGAGAGCTACGGAAAGGAAACCCAATGAGGCATAAACATAGGCTAAGCTAGATTAACATCAAAATGGGGGATCCAAGTCATAGTGAAGACCCCATAGCCTTTGCAAAACAACCCCTTAAATTTGTAAACACTTGATTTACACTCAAGACAATAAAAAATCACCACAAAAAATAAAGAATCTTTCTCATACAAAAATAGTTCCGAAAGGCCCTCCCAAGAAGCACTCACCCAAAAAATTAAATCCTCAAAATCAACATGAGCTTGTAACTTACTGATAACTGTTGAGGACCTTAAGCATTCAACAGAAGGGTGGATCATGTCGAAAGGAAAGATCACCCTCAGCTCCACTGGCAGTTGCTATCGAACCTCCTTCTGAGGGAGCTTGTCCTGCTTCTAGTGGAACAAGGGATTCAAAATATGCTCAGGGGTATGAGGATTTGGATCGAAAGGACCTCAGTGGGAGATGGGAACACTATTTGGAAAAGAAAGAAATATTAGCTAAGCAAGTGGGATATGGTTGGGTGAAGAGAGAAAGGGAGGATAGCTAGGAGAAAAGGAAATGACTGGAGATGATCCAGATAAAATAGGGTTTGAACTAGAAGGTGAGGGAGGTCGGGAATCCTTTCATATGTTGAAGATAGGCTAGGGAGAAAAAGGTCTTCTATGGTGGGTTTGAGCATGGTGGCACCAATGGAAGGGAGCTCAAGGAAAGGATTTCCCATGGAAAGATCCTCTCAAAGCATTTGCAATGTAAATGAAGGATGAGACCCAAGAATGCCTTCAGACACAAGAGCCTTTTGAAAAAACCTAGAAGGACCATACTTGCATTGGTGGTGTGATCAAGAAGAAGGAGGTAGAGAAATGAAAGACGCATGATCCCTCTATTTCCCATTCTAGAAAACCCACTATGGGACATGCACTAAAGATTTGAGGCAGGCTAGGTCTACTGCATCAAATGAGACATCACCCCACTTAGCCTGGACCTGGGGAGCCCTAACCTTGTCCCAACCCTTCTTCAAAAAAGTAGACGAAGGCACATTGGAGGCCGTGTCACCCTACTACAAACCTCCTCTAGCTGACAGATCACTGGAACTTTTTGCAATCCCCTACATTAAATGTACAATCCCCTAAGCTACGTGTACATCCTACAAATTCTCAATTCCTATAGATTCCATTCTTCTATTGAGTTGAGTGCTAAAGAAAACTAGAGAGTGCTCTGAATCATATCAACTAACTTATTATTGTTCAGATTAGTGAGTTTATTAAGAACTTAGGAAAGAACTTTGAACCTATGATGGAAGAATATTTTGAACTCTTCAAAGAGAGAATGGGGAAAAGAACAAGGATACCAACACAGTTGGTAGAGAAATTGAAAGATGATATCTATTTTCTGGTGGATATTGACACCACCCTAATCAAAGTTGTAGAGCCAAGAACAGCTTGGCTTCCACCCATGGACTATGAGATTGACATTGATGTAGCTACAAAAGAAATAAAGGCTTTACTCGATGAGCCCAAAGATAAGAAGGCTACAAGGTTTGGAACTTTTTAGTCCAAGCCAAGATGAGAATCAAGATAGGACTTGTAGTTGAAAAGATGTGTAGGAAAAAGGAGAAAATGGTTAACAATCTTAAGAAAATGTTTGGTGTCATAGATGAAGACATTGAAAAATCGATTGAAGAAGAGATTGAGGATCAGATACTAGTCAGTGAGAACATAGATGAAGAGGCCACCAAGTCCAAGAAATATGAACAAGAAGAGCCACATAAGGCTAACAAAGGTAAAGGAAAACATGTCAAGACTAGGACTAGGTTAGAAACTACTAGTTCACCACCTTTGAAGAAAGGTGTTGCAAAGATAATTAGGCCCACACTAACTCATACATATCAAAAAATAAAAATAAAGGCTACCACTGAGCTACCTAAACCAAAGTAGAGAAGGAAATTTATAAGAGAAAAGGTTGACAAAGATTCATAGGAGGATGACACAGAACAATTATGAGTTGTGGTGAATATAGGACTTGTTATACACTAAGTTTTTCACCTATGTTTCAAGCTCTCCTGGTCTTGATAACTCAGTATAACATGGGAATCATCTCAAGGTTGTGGGACCTTTTGCTAACTGAGATGAGACCTCTAGGTTCTAGGCTGGTTCCTCTTGGATAATCACCTTGATTTGCTTTTTAACATAAAATTAAATCTTTTGGAGGGAAAGGGATAGAAGGAATGCTTGAAAGGGAAATAGCTGAAAGCAAATCTACCTACTAGGTGATGCACTAAAAATAGGGTTTGGATCTCAGTATAGAGGGATGAAATCAATGGAGGGATCAGGTCTAATAGATCACAACTTACTGAATAGGCTTGCATAAGTATTTCATAGAAGGGTCTACAAACAAAAGAAGGTATTTAGGGAAAGAGAAAGATTATTTCACAACAACAAGACTCTTAGGTTTAGACAATAATCTATGACCTGCAAACAAACATTCACTCCTATAACTCGGTGTAGGATTGAGACAAGACTGTTAGGGGCTGAAATATACCCAAAAAACATCTAAATCAGATCAAACACAATAACACACATAGTTATAGAAAGTAAGAGGAATCAAGAAACCAAAGATATCATTGAAAACATGCATACACTTTGATCCAATAAGAGATAATCCACACAAGAAAGCATAAGGACAACAAGAATGTCACAAAATACTTTGCAATTTCTGAACAATGAATGAAAATTACAATTATAGAAAGCTATAGGGTAGGAAAATTGCCACAAAAGCTCTCTAAGAAAGAAACTTTCTTTTTACAATTGTCAAATTCTGAGCGCTAAAGGCTCCAAAAAACAATATATACAACACTCACTGCACGTAGGCAGGAGTCAAAACTGACCTAACTAGGGTTACAAGATTTTACATAAAACATTCAAACCCTAAGTCTGTCACTTCTGATTATAAATGCATCTAAAAATATCTCAACCGATCAGATATTCATCTATCTCTGTACTGCAAACAACCCGCAGACAAGCAACCTTGACCTGACAACCTCCTGCAAGCCCACTAAGCCATTAAGGCTCCAGATTTGATCTTCACAAGAATTGAATTTGAAAGTATAGATGGCACCAACTCTTTAAAGATCCATTGGGGCAAGAACACTAACATTGTACCCTATAAAAATCCATGGCACCATCGACTAGATCATCCATCATCATGCTTGCAACTAGAAAATGTCCTTAGAAATCAATTTCGAGCTACCCCACCACTTGCGGTTTGCAAATCAAATTTTGGAAAAACCTCTCAGACAGATTTGAATCTTTGAAAACCAACGGCTGACCGGTCATTTTAAAACGTGTCCGTCGATGGCTAATGTTTCCCAGCAGATGAATGGTCTAGATGCATTGAAAAAATCACTTAAAATCCCTACCTGACAAATCAAATGCCACTATGGAAGTCAGCAACCAATCACAAGCAAGCAAGTCGGTGTCTCAGATAGACATAGACCCACAAACCTAAGAAGCACCATCGGACGGCTATCGCTATACCGCTGTGATAACGATTGAGCACTTTGGGTCCCTGGTATAATGACAGTCACAAGATCTAACCACGCTTTACTTACTTTAGAAACTCTTGACCCCACGGACCCACTGACATCAGCCACATTGTGCATCAAACAACCAATCAAACTACGCCATTTTAGATATACGTAGCAACCTTCTGACATTGGACCCACTGCTTGAGATACTGATCTAACGATAGGCGTATGATCTCATAGCCCCAGAATATTCCTTATGCTTTTACACCAGCTTTAGATCCTAGCCTTTTGAGACCCTTCTGACAACGGACCCATGATAGACTAAGATCACATGGGATGGTTGTCGTTATACCACTAGCTTAAAAAGGCATTAACTTTCCTTAGCGGTGTAGCGACAGCCACAAGATCTTGCCGAGTGTTAACCTTTGAAGATGAAGAACGGGTCCACTGATAGGTGCCATCCTGTCACATGATCATAAGGGAAAAGAATATTCCTTGCGAACATGTGACAACCACAAGTTTTTGAGGAAAGCCAGCCACCGGGCCCCACCAGGTCAGAGTTGCGCACTTAGGGAAATGACGACGCCAGAGAAGAAGTTTGAAACACAAAAAGGGTCAAAAACATAGAGGGTTTTTGAGCACAGGTTGAAAATACACTGAGCTTTCAGACCAAAAGGTAGAAAACACAGAGGGTTTTCTAGACTTTGACAACTTTTTTGAAACCCCGCAATAGTATTTCCCACAACCATTCAAACTTGAATAACTTCCTAGGTATTGCAAATTAGGTTATGTGATTAGAGCTGAAGCATGATGACACATTGAAGATCATAAGGATCAGATCGCACATCATAAAACTTTGTGGATCAACTTCGCATATTAAAACAAGTTGCAGCAGGGTGGGATAAAGACAAAGACCTAGAAACTGGCCAAATTTGTAGAATAGAAAATTTTGGCCAACATTTTGGTTACTTTTGTGGGATGTCATCTTGCTAGACATGGATCATAGGCCTTGACATATCCATTGGGCATAGGAGTCAATCTCTGAACACAAAACCTTGATAGAGACAAAACTAAACTAGACTGTGCTTGAGCACTTCTTGGAAAATAGGAAAGTACTCTAGAAAATAGGGAAAGAAAATAGGGAAACCTAACCTGACCTAAACTAACCAGTGCAGAGACCTAGTTTAAAAAAAACCATTTACTGGTTGTGAAAAGTAGCTACCCTTCCTCATTAGGATATTTTGCATTGGACTCATGAGGATAGCTACAAGGATGTGAGGCACATAAAAATTTAGCAAATGAGGATGCACTACCTCTACAAAAACAAGATCAAGTTCACTCACCTCAAACGGATCACATGGAGGTGTCTCAGTGAACTCCTTCAAGGCCAAATATCTAATGGGGCAGCCTCTTGAAAGTCTGAAGGTAGGACTTTCCTTGATGGTTTCTTCTTTATCTTCCTGGTTTCCCTCCATCATGGATAGCTAGGTCAACTCACCATCTATGGATAGGGGATTGTCATCTCCCTCTGGTAAATAGGCTAAGGGCTCATTACAAACAAGCTCCATACACAAGCCTCCTATGATGCTTGCCAAATAATCTTCCTCAAGGCTCTGGTTATCTGTACATTGGGAAGCCTCCTCCTCAAAGATGAGATCAAGCTCATGAATCAACATATCCTCAGGATCAATCTCTTCTAGCTGCTGCAACTTCAAAGGGGTGGCTATGATCACATCTTCATCATCCTTCTCAACAAAACCAAGTAGCTCATCCAACAAGGACAAGGCATCCTCTTCTATATCAACCTCCTATTGATGGTTGACCCGTTGTTCTGATTAACCTTCACCTGTAGGTAATGGCCTGGTCTCTTCTTCATCATCAACAAAGAGGGGAAGCTTATCATACAAACCAACCAAGAGCTCAGGCTGAGCACCAATGTCCACATCCACACCTTTTTATTCCATTTCACCATAGTCATCACTCTGCACCGATACCTTATATTTCTTCTCCTCCTCTTCAAATGAAAGTTCATTTACCAAAGGTCCTTGCTCAGACACTAGACTAGTATCCTTGAAAAGACTTGGCATCTGACAACCAGGAGGTAGAGTCCATTGGGGTATCCACATTACTTCATCATCCTGAGAAACCAGAGGGGCCTCTTGGGATGAAATTTTTTCTTGAATGGGCTGCTCTTGCAGGGTGGTGGACTGCATCTCAAGCACAGGCTCTTGTAAAGAATTTTTTGCCTTAAAACTTGGGATGTGAAACTGAGGGGGCTCACAGGGAGACACAGAAGGCATAGCTACTTTAAATCTTGGAAATGAATGCTTTGCAGGCTCCTCATGTGTAGGTTCTTGAGACAGATGGGCCCTCTAGCTTGAAATTTTAGGCCTAGGAGCCTTTTGTGGAGCAATTAGTGATCTCAACCTTGCTATCTCAATGTCACCTCGGCATCTGATCTCTTCTTGAAACTCTCTTACTTGTTGCTCATCAACAAGAGCCTTTGCCGCTTTGTAAGGAATGAACCCTTGCTCATAACTTTGAGCTTCCATCTCCTGGTAGGGAGCTAATTCCTCTTCATAATAACTTTGAGCCTCCTGCTCTCTCTACTCCCTGATCTCAGACACTTGCTTAATCAAATCAAGCAACACACTCTTTGTCTTCTCTTAAAACTACCTTACCTGTTGCTCATCAGGCTGAGAAGGGGAGGGTGGGTGGTAAGAAGGATGGGGCAACTAGCTTTTCATTTTCTATTGTGCCTCTTGTGCCCATGATCCATCTTGTCGGAGGGCCCTCTCACAACTTTGCACAAGGGAAAACTCATTTGGGGCATATTGGATATATTGATACCCTTGAGAAGTATAATAGCTTGGGGTAAAAGAAGGCTTTATACTTTGATAGGGCTGGGAATCAACACATTGAGCATTATTCTCATGATAGGATGGTGAGTAACCTGACTGTGAATAGAAACTTGACATGTCTACTCATGTAATCAACTAGAACCTGAATATGAAGATTGAAAAGATACCAGCACTTGGTCTTTGAAAATATTAGACCTTTTGGAGTCACCAGATATGCAACAGAATGACCTCTTCTAGGTCTATGGCATGCTACTAGCATATCAGAGATAGCATACCTTGAACATGAATCTAAACTTTGGTCCCACTAGGCGTGCCAGAATGCTATACACTGGCACCAAGGTGGGGTGTACTTGAGCTCGAGTCTATACTGATAGTCCTTGTGCATTGAATTCTTTAATCCTTTTGCAGATGAACCAACAAGAGCACCGTTGAACACTAATATAATCTTTTACTAGTCCCACCAGGCATGCCATAATTGTTATACACTGAGTTTTGCACCTATTTTTCAAGCTCTCTTGGTCTTGATAACTCAGTATAACATGGGAACCATCTCAAGGTTGTGGGACCTTTTGCTAACTGAGATGAGACCTCCAGGTTCTAGGCTGGTTCTTCTTGGATAATCACCCTGATTTACTTCTTAGCATGAAATTAAATCTTTTGGAGGGAAAGGGATAGAAGGAATTCTTGAAAGGGAAATATCTGAAAGCAAATCTACCTACTAGGTGATGCACCAAAAATAGGGTTTGGATCTCAGTATATAGGGATGAAATCAATGGAGGGATTAGGTCTAATAAATCACAACTTACTGAATAGGCTTGCATAAGTATTTCATAGAAGGGTTTGCAAACAAAAGAGGGTATTCAAGGAAAGAGAAAGATTCTTTCACAACAACAATACTCTTAGGTTTAGACAACAATCTATGACCTACAAACAAACATTCACTCCTATAACTCGGTGTAGGATTGAGACAAGACTATTAGGGGCTGAAATATACCCACAAAACATCTAAATCAGATCAAAGACAATAACACGCACAGTTGCAGAAAGTAAGAGGAATCAGGAAACATAAGATATCATTGAAAACATGCATACACTTTGATCCAATAAGAGATAATCCACACAAGAAAGCATAAGGACAACAAGAATGTCACAAAATACTTTGCAATATCTGAACAATCAATGAAAATTACAATTGTAGAAAGCTAAAGGGTAGGAAAATTGCCACGAAAAGCTCTCTGAGAAAGAAACTTTCTTTTTACAATTATTGAATTCTGAGTGCTAAAGGCTCCAAAAAACAATATATACAACACTCACTGCACGCAGGCAGGAGTCAAAACTGACCTAACTAGGGTTACAAGATTTTACATAAAACATTCAAACCCTAAGTCTGTCACTTTTGATCATAAATGCATCTAAAAATATCTCAACCGATTAGATATTCATCTATCCCTATACTGCAAACAACCTACAGACAAGAAACCTTGACCTGACAACCTCCTACAAGCCCACTAAGCCATTAAGGCTCCAGATTTGATCTTCGCAAGAATTGAATTTGAAAGTATAGATGGTGCCAACTCTTTAAAGCTCCATCGGCCCAAGAACACAAACATTGTACCCTACAAAAGTCCATGGCACCGTTGACTAGATCATCGATCATCATGCTCGCAACCAAAAAATGTCCTCAGAAATCAATTTTGAGCTACCCTGCCACTTGCAGTCTACAAATTAGATTTTGGCAAAACCTCTCAGACACATTTGAATCTTTGAAAACCAACGACTAACTAGTCATTTTAAAATGTTTCTGTCAATGTCTAATGTTTCCCAGTAGATGAATGGTCTAGATGCATTGAAAAAATCACTTAAAATCCCTACCTGACAAGTCAAATGCCACTGTGGAAGTTAGAAACCAATCACAAATGAGCAAGTCAGCATCTCAGATAGACACGAACCCACAAACCTGAGAAGCACCATCGGATGGTTGTCTCTATACCGCTGCAATAACGATCAAGCACTTTAGGTCCTCGATATAATGACAGCCATGAGATCTAACCATGCTTTAGTTACTTTAGAAACTCTTGACCCCACAGGCCCACTGACATCGGCCACGTTGCGCATCAAACAACCAATCAAACTGTGCCATTTCAGATATACGTAGCAACCTTCTGACATCGAACCCACTACTTGAGATACTAATCTAATGGCAGGCATATGATCTCATAGCCCCAGAATATTCCTTATGGTTTTACGCCAGCCATAGATCCTAGCCTTCTGAGACCCTTCTGACAATGGACCCATGACAGACTAAGATCACATCAGATGGTTTTTGTTATACCACTAGCTTAAAAAGGCATCAACTTTCCTTAGTGGTGTAGTGATAGCCACAAGATCTTGCTGAGCATTAACCTTTGAAGATGAAGAACGGGTCTGCCGACAGGTGTCATCCTGTTGCATGATCGCAAGGGCAAAGAATGTTCCTTGCAAACATGTGACAACCACAAGTTTTTGAGGAAAGCCAGCCACCGGGCCCCACCAGGTCAGATTTGTGCACTTAGGGAAATGACGACGCCAGAGGAGAAGTCCAAAACATAGAAAGGGTCAAAAACATATTGAGATTTTGGACCAAAAGGCAGAAAACATAGAGGGTTTTCTAGACTTTGACAACTTTTTTGAAACCCCACAATAGTATTTTCCGCAGCCATTCAAACTTGGATAACTTCCTGGGTATTGCGAATTAGGTTATGCGATCAGATTTGAAGCACAATGACACATTGAAGATCATAAGGTTTAGATCGCACATCATAAAACTTCATGGATTAGCTTCGCATATTAAAACAAGTTGCAGCAGGGTGGGATAAAAATAGAGACCTGGAAACTGGCCAAATTTGCAGAATAGAAAATTTTGGTCAATAGGACCTCAGACCATAGATGAAGTAGCAGAAAGAATAAGAACTATTGGAATGCTGATTTCACCCAAACTTAAATGGTATCATCATCCTAGCACCGAGGAGTAGGATAAGCTTGAAGAAGCAGTAATAAGTATGATGATCACCTTTACAAAAGTTCTAGTTGAATTTTCTAGCAGCATACCCAAAGAACTATACGATAACATTTCTACTAGATGGACATGTGCACTTACAGCTAAGAAAAGGATAAGAGAAATATCACTCATTCTAGTAAAAGTTGACTATTCTATTGATCAAATAGATGTATCATCAAAACAATATGTAAACAAATTCTTTATGAGGGCTAGATCATTCAAGATCCTACATGAGAAATTGCAAGAGGTAGATGATAAGAGTAGGAAAATTTGGACTAAACTCCTCAATCCAATAGAGCAATTCAACACTGAGGATCATCAATCAAGCATACAAGAATAAGAGCCTATTAATTTTGATGATGATACTATTCACATCTCAGATACTGAGTAGCCCAAGGAAGAAACAAATAAAGAGGAATCCATAAATGTTGCTAAAATTGTGATGGAAGGAATTCTAGAGATGCTAACTACTCTAGGGGATGAAAATACTAATAGAAGACATAACAAAAGGTGACCCCAATGATGAGGCTAAGGAAGATGAAATGATCACCGAAGCTACCGAGAACCTTGGTGAAGAAGAAGCAACCAAGGTAGCTAGAGAAATAGTAATAGGTAATCTGCCTATACTAGTACAAGCTATTGAGATAGCTAATGAAGCACAAAATGATAATGCTCCACCTGAGAAGGTTACATGTACAAATGAAGACAAGGGTGAGGAGATAAGTAAAGAGACCACTAAAATAGTACAAAATGCACAAGCACAAACATAGTCAATGGTAGACACTTCTACCACCGACATAAGGTTACAAGCCCCTACACCACAAATTGTAGAATCAATTACCAGGGAAAATAAGGATGAAATAAAATCCACTGAGATGCCAAAGGTAGATATTGAGCATTAGGCTCAACTCTCTATTGTACCATCTCCAACATCTAGTGTGCAAGAGAAGAAGAAAAAGAGGAAGCGAGGAAGTAAGGATCTACTTACACTTGAGGATATCATTGAAATTATTGCATACAACCTAAGGACACTTGATCTTGAATTTCTCACAAAATATTGAGAGCTATGCACCCAAAACAAAGCATAGGAAAAGCCCAGACAAGAAAATAAAAATACAAAGTTGCTAGAGGATGTCAAGGAGATCCTAAAGCAAGTTGCTCCTAATGTAACTATTGATGAATTCACCCCCATTATTGATCAAATTGCACTACTCACTAAATAAATCAATGGCCCAACTACAGATACCGATTTGATGATTGAAGAGAGAGACAAAAAAAATAGTCAGTATTAGTTGACTAAAAAGATCATCCAAGTAGCGGTAGTACACTAGGTGAAGCTTTTAGAAGTTGTAACTCAATTAGAAAGCATCGTTGAAAATTTTCTTGCAATTCTGAAATAATTATGCACTTTAGCTCACTTCACTACCGAGGTTAGTGAAAACATAAGAAAGTTAGATGCAGATCTAAAAGATAGTGCTACTCATCTTACAACCGAGCAACATGCATCGCAATTGCATGATTCCAAAGTTAAAAGTTACATATAGCAGTTAAGACTTGAGAAAGGAAGATGACCGAATAAGAGAAGAGGTAACCAAGCTACACACTGAGTTACTATCACATCTAGTCATGATGAAAAATAATGTGGTAAAAGTAAAGAAATTGGTGGCCACCCCTGAGATTTCTGTCAATAAGAATATTTTTGATATGCATGGTCAAGTGAGCTTAGAGAAATTGGCTCTAGAAAATATTAAGGAAAAATGGGAGAAGCTTATGGATAATCTTAAGAAATCCCATCCTAAGATTTTTGATAAATTATAAGTATAGTTCTTTGTCATTATTTTCAAAAAAGGGGGAAACATATGTATATCTACCGAGAGCATGTTTATAGGAGTCACTAGGTATACACATTTTTGGTTTTGTAAAATTTTTTAGTATTCAAACTTTTATATCTAGCATACATACAAGTTTATGATACTAATGCCAAAGGGGAAGAATGTTACTCCTAAATGGATTAAGTGTCTTCATTAGTATTCAGTTGTAAAGTCAGTAAACATAGGAAGATAATTCATTCCGTTATCAATACATAGTAGGACTCACCGAGGAGAGAGATCAACAAGTGTAACAGTTACAGAGTACATGGGATTATTGAGTGCCAATGAATAGTGAGACCAAGAGACATCATTTATTGACTAATCCAGAGTTCACATAAAAGTTTGGAATGGCACATAGTTCAAGGTGAATAACTTTTGGTAGAGTAAGAAAATAATTTACCTAGATTGAGGTGAATATTTTGTGCAGATGTAATCATTTCATGAATGATGATTCCTATCTAATGATGATCTAGGTTAATCTCATGAACCGTTGATCTTTTGTTTTCTAAGATAATGTAAAACCCTAATTAGGTCAAAGTCAATTTGATATAAAATTGGTAAAGATATCATTTTGACAAGATCTTAAGAAGTAGCAGCACTCAAGGACATCTAAAGTTCAGACAAGTTTTTGACAGAAGGATTTCTACGTACATATTCAATTTATTAGAACACTTATAAGGCTATCGAGAAGTTTAGAAGGATATACTCATCACAAAAAGGTGATATATTTATTGCATTTAAAGGATCTGATATTCATAATTTGACTTGTATTTCATTTAGGTCATATATAACTGTTACTCCATAACAATTGTAGCAGATTCAAAATCTCCTAACAGAGTGAACTTATTAGCTCTTAGTTAAATCTCTTAACAGAGTGCACACATGAATTGTGTTGCTAAAATCCTTTAACTGGGTAGATCTATCTGATATTTTTATTACTCCTAATAGGGTAAGATCACCATAAGTGATCAATCTTTATAAATCTTAACCAACAACTTTATTTTTGTATAAGTGAAGCTTTGTGGGTTCCATCCCCACCACATTTTTTTACCTTCTTACAAGGGTTTTTGCGATACCAAAATACATGTCTCATGTGTATTAAACTTTCATGAATGTGTTATTGATTTACTTTCATGCATTTACATTTTAGTTATATTATTGAATGCATGTTGAATGTAATCTACACATTCAGTTATTGAAGTTGACGTTTACAAGGATTAGTTTGTAAAGTTTTTAAGGGTACTAATTCACCCCTGCCCTGTTAGTACACACCTTTCCATAATTCCAACAATAGGGTCTCCTTGTCTCCATCCATGAGAAGAGGCATAAAACTAGTATGAGATCCATTAATAATAACAACTTTAGTAGTAGAAGTCAACTATGAGATTAATATAAGGAAAAAATTAAGAAACCTAAAAGTATCCAAGACATTCAAAAGGAAGCTCCAATTCACACTAACATAATCCTTTAAAAGATCGAGTTTAAGTGGAAAACTAGCCCTCTTAATGACAACAAGGGAATGGATATTCTAATTAACATACATAAAAGAAAAAAGAGTAAATAATTTGTCTACTTGGTACAAAAATATTCTATTTGAAAGAAATGAGAGATAGAAGAATAGGCTTTACCCTCATGAAAATAATCTTAGAAAATATATGATATAAATCAAGTTGCATAAAATTATTGGCTTGAAATATTGAAAGAAATCAACACCAAGTTACTTAGAAATTAAAATGATAGATATAGCATTTAGTTCCTTCACAAAAGGCCAACATTTTAAAAACATTCTATAGTAGTAGCAATAATGCTTTTGGCTACCAACTCCCAATAAATTTTGAAAAACAACATGGAAAAGCCATCTATTCCTAGGGCCTTGTTTTCTTTAAAGGAAAATACAACATCATAAACTTCTTTGTCACTGAAGATTTTAGAGGGATTCTACTACATATACAAAGTTATCTTAGAAGGAATTTTCCTTAGAATCTCTTGTTGTCCTTGAACATCCAAAATCCAAATCATTAGGTAAAAGTGAAGAGAATTTATTAGTGACCTTCATCAGCTCTTCATCCTTCAAGAAATCTCTACCATTATACTTGATAGAATGAATCATGTTCATTATCCTATGCTTAGGAGTAGACATATGACAAAATTTTGTATCCGACCTCCACTCTTAAGTCAGATAGAGCCCGATCTCTGTTTCAAAAATTTCTCTTCTTTGGAAATAATATCATGTTGTTTAGATACAAGGGAGAATTTATAGAGAACAACACTCACTTGGTCACCTTTGGATTGAATTTGAGCATTGACATTATCTAACTTAGTTTTACATTTCTCCTTATTGAAAATGATATGACCAAAAGTGGATTTATTTCATTTTAAAATAATAAACTTGACTATAGCTAGCTTCTTAGCCATATGATACATAGAAATCTATTGAATATCAATATCCCACCATTATATGACCTTGTTCTACATATCAGGACTTATAGTCGACTTTGAATTCAAATCTAACAATGATTTTTTTTTGTAGGCCATATTAGCCAAAAAAGAAATAGGGAAGTGATATGTACCAATATGAGATTAAGATGATACTTTTCAAATAAAGAGATTTAACCAATCTAGTGAGGTCAAATCCCTATACAATCTAACTTAAATTAGATACTCCACAACTCTTCTATTATACCAAGTAAATAATGCTCCTTGTAAATCCATACCCAACAAACCATGGAAATTAATGAAATCAAGAAGATTTTGACTACCGTCCACTACTATAGGAGCACCACCTTTTTTACCTAGAGCTAAAAAGTAGAGTATTAAAGTGACCCATAACTAAAATTTATTTGAACTAAAATTAGATTTGAAAGGGGATATTGAATCCCATAGGGCTCCTCTCAAGAATTTATTGTTTAGAGCATAAATATTAGAAACTTCCCCAAAAGATACATCATTAACATGTTAAAAAAAATATCGTAGCTAGGTGGTTAGGAGAAGAGAAGATAATAGTACCTTTAATCATTATTGGATTCAAAAATGTATAAAACCCTTCTGAAGAACCATCCAAATCAACACAACGAACCCCAACATCATTAAAAACTACAAACATCAACTCAACAATCTTTGATGCAGGCATTTAGTTTCTTGAATAAGAAAAATATTAGGTTTACACTCTCTTATGATATTTGATAACAAAGCATGCTTTTGGGGATTATTCAAATCATTTATATTCCAAGAGATAATCTTCATGTCAATTGAGGAGGAGAGACAAAGAGACCCATCTCCATAAGATTCCACTGCAAACCATCAATCACATCAACTTTACTCAACTTATCCTAAGACTGAATGGAGGAAGGGTGTTTCACCCTTTTAAACATAGTTTCATAATCTACCTTTACTCGATTCCTAGTATTTAGAAGAGTGGGAAAACATTATTTCCTCTTACTTATTTATTTAACCATTATAAAAGGAGCATCAATCTCCCCCTCCAATCTTTGGAAACTAATAGACATATTATCCTTATCAATAGTTGTATCTTCATGTCCTTTGTGTGACAAAAAGTCTTCATTGTCAAATATTCTCTCCTTAGAAGAACCTTCTTGAAGGACCCTTGAACCAATGGAAAGGTTCACAATCAGATTAATATCTTGTCCTCCAAGAACTTTAGACAATTAGGTACCTACTAGGGGTATCATATTAGGCTTTTCAATAGAGTCACTTGACAAACCCGAGGGAAAATATTCATCCCTATTAAAAATGCTATTCATAATTTTAGCAATTGTCCCAAGAAGAACCTCCTCCTCAAAAGCCTTCAAATCATCATTTTTACTATTGGAACCCCCCTCAGAATCATTAGTTTCCACATGAAGATCATTCTCTTTAAATTGAAGGTTAGATCATTCTCTTTAAACTAAAGGTTAGGTTCCCTTTTTTTTTTTCTCACTTTCATAGAAGTCTTCAACTTTTCTTAGTTTGAAATAAAATACTTTGCCCAATGACCCAGCTTTATGAAATGAGTAAAAAAAAAGGGGGATTGATTCAAACTCAATAGACTGAGACAATGCCCCCAATTCAGACTTAATAGAGACTTCACCTGCTAAATTGGTAGATTGTTTAATGTTCACATAAAAATGAGAATACATCAACCTTTTTCTTTTCATCATCATACGATCCATAGATAGTAGTTCACCAGAGAAAGCTGCAATGCCTCTAAATACCTCCTCATCCTAGAATTCTAAAGGTAACATAAGAAGTCTGACTGAGACTATGGCTGCTTCACAGACCCAATCAAGAGGACAAAACCTAGGTTCTCATCTTTTAGGAGCAAGGGATGAATTTCCTAGCATCCATGGCCCCCAGGCTAAAACAATGAGAAAGTTCTCTTCACATGTAAACATAAAAAATGAAAAAACCCTTTGTCATAGCTAAAACATCAATCTACCCCTTTTTTTCCACTTTTGGTTGACTAAATAGACTTAGTCTTGGGATGATGGCCAACACATCTTTCAATAAAAGAGAAATCCATTGGCACAACACCTTTCTCAACCAAACAATTAGGAACCAAAATAGAAAAATCCCCCAAAGCACAGTCCACCTCATGAGAAATAGGAGAAATAGCTTGACCTTTAACGTTGGTGCTAAATAATTGTGTCCACTTGTATTTTTTTGATAATGGTCCCTCAACACTCTTCTTGGACAAGACATTCCCGAGGCCCACATGATCATTGCCACCACCGTTGTCCTTGAGATTCTCAAAAGGAACGGATTCATGTGGGGATTAAAATCCTCAGTGACATCTCAACTCTCTTCCATGTCCTCCTTAGACGAGTTGTATGAAACTCCAGTCTTTGCCACATTCAAAATTTCTCTTCTGCTCTCCTTTTGCATTCCACTATTTATTAATATGTTTGTATAACATTCCCAAACTCAATTTTCTATTAAATTTCATAATTAATACTATTTTATTGAGTTCCTTGGAGAGAGTTATCTCACACCCCTAAGTATTTGCTACATATCTACATACATCAATTTTAGGTCTGTGTACCTATATTTTGGAAATTATTTTTTATTTTCTTCAAATACGTCACGAGTTAATCCCAACATCCTCGTATAATATGCTATAATATGCTAATATTTAGACATTAACTTGGAACGTTTACTTTACCCTTTTCTTACTAAAAAATGAAATTTATTATTTTATATTCTTTAACCTATAACTATTTTTGATTAATCAATTTTATACTATCCTTAAATACCAAAAAATGTAATCCATAATCTATTATCAATAAATTACACCCGTATGACCTAATTTTAAATCCTAACTCACTCTTTGTAGATGAATATTACAAAAGAATTTTAAATTTTTTGAAACATTGAATATTCAACAATATTTGTAATACTCAATGTTATATTCTTAAGTTTTATTCATTCGCATCTGATGTATATATACTCTTAGGTGGTCCCCTATCAACATATTTAACCTTTTATTTCTTTCCAAACATTAAATAACTAAAATTTTCTTAGAATGTAAAGACACAAAACATAACTTCAAAATTTAATGTAAAAAGCTGTCATTCCATATTTTAAAAAAACATAAATTTTGGAAGTTCCGCCTTAAATTTAAAATCATTTGTGATATAAGTCAATACTAATTTTAAATAATTTTCCTATAAAAGTTAATGTTATCATCGTATGCCTCGAACAACATTTTTTGTTTATTAATAAGCTAAGTATAAAATAAAGGCAAAACTATTCAAATTTTATTATGAATAGATTATACCTGTTTAATATGATTCATGCCTATGATTATATATGTATATTTTTGTACACTTCGTGGAGGGCATACAGCGGAAATAATCGTCATCTACCTTATTGTAGAGTTTAATAATGATACCAGCTAATTAAAAATGAATAAAATGTGTATAATTTGAGAAACAAGAGACTTCAAAGTGGTTTTAGTTCTTCTATGTGACGAGTTAGTTTTTATTAAAATTTCTTCGTTGATATTATTGTGATTGGTACGATACATTCTATTGATTTCATATTTAAATGATTTTTGATAATATCGATTCAGTTATCTTATATATTAAGATATGATTTTCTTATTATAATTGTATTTTATAAGGTGCGTATGCATTTTTTTTCACATTTATGTTTTAAATCTAGTAAATTGTGTAACAAACTAATTTAAGATTAGGTTAGTGTTAAAAGTATTTATAGGCCTCTTATATTAAGATCTTATATTTATAACTCCTTCACTAATAATTTAAGCCTCCATCAATATACAATTAAAGAGCATGCAAAATAGAGATGCAAGCGTTTATGATTATAAATCAATACATCATTCTTGATTGATTTATTTGATTTCACTTTCAATGATAATAAATGTCATAGATTTGATGTACTGAAATAATAGTTTAGAACTTTATTCAAAATATTTAACATGCTGGTTGATAAATGGAGATCAAATTATTTGAAAGTTTTAGATGGTTGATAAATGGAGATCAAATTATTTGAAAGTTTTAGATTAAAAGTATGTTGCAATGACAAAATGTAATTTTAAAAATACTATTGTAATTCTGCCAAGTTTAAATAATTTGTAACTTTCCTCCAAATATCTTTGACCATGTGATAATTTTAGATGCTGTGAAATTTCCTTGACATGCACTTCAATAAAAAAATGTTACTTATTCATTAAAAAAAAAATTGTTACTTTTAATATAGATTAGAAAGCTCATTTCCATTACAAATTTACATCAAACTGATCTTCGCTATTTTTTACATAGATTAAAAAGCACATTGCCATTGTAAAATTTGACCTCTGGCTTATCGACATAAATAATTTTAGATATTATTAAACTTGAATAAAAAAATCTTCATAAGTTTAATGTCCACTATAAAGCTGGCCCTGGGAAAGCTAATCCTCAAGAAAAGAAAGCCACCCCTTAGAAAGGCACTGCTCAACGGTATTCTCTAGGTCGAGAACATGTCAATGGGACATACTGCAGCTGCTCTTTGGAGAAGGTTTTATTTTCTTTTGAGCATAGCTGAGGCCTGTAATATTATCTGATATGAAATTGTTGTTCTCTGCATGTCTAAAGTTTATTAAACAAATATATACGAAGATTAGTATATCATGATTTATGTTATTAATTTTTCACAATCTAAATTGTTATTTAGATTGTTTATTAATGTTACTTCTAAATTATATTGTGTATGTTTTTCATCAACGATTCAGATATATTTTTAACGTAATGTATTTCACAAACTCTAATGAACTAATATTTTTTCAAGGTATATTTTTAACGTAACTGTATTTCATAAATGCAGATTGGAAGGCAAGGTTGCAATAATCACAGGTGGCTCAGGAGGCATTGGAGAGGCAGCTGTTAGGCTATTTGTAAGTCGTGGAGCCAAAGTCATTATTGCAGACATTGCAGACGACGCCGGTATAAAAATCGCTGAATCTCTTTCTCCCTGGGCGACATATGACCAAAGAGAATGATGTAAGGGCGGCCGTTGATTTGGCCATAGAAAAGCACGGAAAGCTTGACATAATGTATAATAACGCAGGAGTCATCAAGGCCCAGAAAGGAAGCGTGGCAGAGTATTATATGGAGGATTTTGAGAGAGTGATGAATATCAATGTGAAAGGCGTAATGCACGGCATTAAGCACGCATCCCGTGTTATGATCCCCAATAAAAAGGGCAGCATTATATCAACAGCTAGTATTGCGGGAATAATTGGACCAGTTGCTCCTTATTCCTACACAGCCTCCAAACATGCCATCATTGGGCTGACTAAGAATGCTACAGCGGAGTTGGGGAAATTTGGTATACGGATGAATTGTGTTTCCCCTAGTTTAGTTGTGACAGATCTGGTACTGAATTATGCTGTAATGACCTCTTCACCAGAGGCAATAGCCGGGCTTGAAGCTGCGGCTCAGATGGTAGTGCCCTTAAAGGAAGCCATTTCTAAAGCGCGGGATATTCCAGAGGCTGCTTTGTACCTGGCCAGTGATGAATCCAAATATGTGAGTGGTCACAATATAGTGGTCGATGGGAGAATAACAGTTGCAAACAACTGTTGGGGATTGTATTAGATCACATTATATTTGTTTTCAACTGTTAGTCCTTGAAGTTATGATGGAAAATCTAGAAGAGAAATTGTAAACCTAGTGTTTCAGTTTAGTAACTGCAGAGCCCATCAAGTAATTTGCCACAGTAACACGGGCAAGAGATACATGTCTTCGAAGCTCCCTTGATTATAATATGAAAATTAATAATAAGACTTTTATTCATATTAGCTTGCAAAGAACGAGAAAACTTGATTACAAATGTATAACCTAAATTGGCTCTTCTGCTGTCTAAATTGTGTGTCGAAGGCGATCAGTTTGCCGGCCGACTGATCGGACGGCTATTTCCCATCTGTGCTCAATGTAATGTTTAACATGGAATCTGTTTAGCCGTTTGCGGTTTTTCTAACTTGATTTGTTTTTCGATTATGTAAGAGATCATATTGTCTCAATTGTTGTAGTTAAGCTTTCCTGTCATGAACCATAAGAAGATAAGTAGAATACTCTGTATATAAATCTAGAAGAAAAATTTGAAACATAATGTTTTTCTTCTCTAGCTGCAAAGCCCGTCCAATAATTTCCCACAGTATAGACAGGACATACATGTCTTCAACTTCCCTTTTAACTATGACAGGAATAATTTGAATATTAATTTTTTTGGTCATTAGCTTCCAAATAATGAGAAAAACTGATTACAAATGTGTGAGCTAAATTGGCTTTTTGCTGTCTAAATGCGTGTCCAAGGCAATCAGTTTGCCGGCGCACTCGCCTGTAAACGAATCGGACGGCGATTCCGCACCCATTGCTCCATAGAATGTTTAATATTGAAGCTGTTTGCCCGTTTGTGGTGGTTTTTTGGATTCTATAATAAAAAAATTGCGGATTGGGAGAAAATCACAATGGAATTCTGAGATTGTATAATTCCCATTCATTTAATTTATAGTTTAATATATAATCTCTCTATTGGATCAAGAAGTTTGTTGTAATATTAATGGTGGACAGGTGAGATGAGATAAGGTTGGGTTGCTGAATATATTGTGAGTGGCTGGAGATGACGTGTGGGGACCTCTTAGTCTGTGCCGATAAGCCTTTCCACATTCTGTACTGTGAATAATTAATTTACCACAAATCTAGCACACATAGTTCCAAAATCATTGAAACCATCATCAATATGTCCTTTTCTCCATGGGTAAATAAGTATTATATGTGCTAGTTGTATAATAATATTTTTGAAATGCATTGTTCATCAATATATCAAACCAGAAAAATTTAGGTTGTCATACTTTGATTTTGTCTTTTAACAACACTCACACATTTGCCCAAACTTCATATGCTCATTTATAAAAAAAAATTATTGACTTCAAAAATAGCTTTGCTCTCTTGCATCCTGATGATGGATCATGTAGTATGATCCGAAATGTTGATAGAAAAAACTCTACACAATCGAATCCAGAAATTGTGACTAATTATTACGTATGGATTGTGGAAATCTAATAGATTTGGTTCAAAAATAGCATCAAACTATTTCTTTTGTAAATTTCTACTATCTTAATGATTTGTAATGGATTGATCTTTTTTCAAATAATATGAAAAGCTTCACTCCCATTGTAACTTTTGTGACTTCTCTTATTATGGTAACAACAATGATAGAAACCTCATTTCTTCAACAATCTCTCTTCTTAGTTTGCACTACTTCAAATTTACCTTAAGAAATCTTCAGAACAAAAAAGCGATCCCCCAAATTTATCTGCATCCCTAGGGTCATCAAGATCATCTACCATTAGTCATGATACCATATTAAAACCATGGATTGTAGAAGAAACTCAAATATGAGTTCTTCTAGATTACACATCAAGCAAACCATTAGCTCTTATACAATGAAATCAGTCATGGATCGTGAGAAGTTGAAAAAGAAGCTTTAGGATTGTATTCTCATTCATTCAATTTATAGCCATATACATAATAAACTCTCTATCTACTATAGCAAGAAGTTAGTTGTAGTATTAATAGTGGACTAGTGAGGTGGGATTAGGTTGGGTTGATTAAAAAATACTATGAGTGAAGTAGATGTCATGAGGTGACCTCTTGGTCTATGTCGATAAATCTTTCCACATCCTAAACTAGAAATATTGAATTTTCCTCTTCTAACATGTAAGAGAGCATATTGCCTCATTTGTCATGAAACATATGAAGATACTTAGAATACTTTATAAATAAATTGTAATCTTGTGCATTAAAAATTATAAGTGTTTGTTCAAGGAAATAGTTTCTTCAAAAAAATATATGAATTATTTATAATTTTCAAGTTATTTTTAAAATATCATTGTATAATAAATTACAAGAAAAGGTGATAATAAATTAGTATGTTATCATAGTCTTTGTGCGATGATGAACATAAAAAAAAAGAACAAGTGATGAAAAGATGGTACATCATCTATGTCTATGTGTGATGATGAGCATAACAAAGGGAAAGGTCAAAGAAAGAACCTCCAACATAGCATACAAAAATAATTCTTTAAATGATAATGTTTTGTTGTGTAACCTTACATGGTGAAAAATAGAGTAGATGAACATTTTTACACCACAATTATAAATGTGTCAATGTCAGTGTAAGTGAACAATAGAGTTATCTTTTGAAAGACACACCTTATTTCTATAACAATGATTTTAAAAAGATTTATATTGAGAAAGAGCATTTAGGAGTTATGTATTTTAATTTTGCATTTGATTTTGAATGGTGAAGTTTTTGTAATAGCTTTTTTTAACTATATCATGTCTTTAAATCTAATATAAAGGATTAAAATTAGATGGTCATATGATTATATTTATATATATTTATTGTAAAATACAATTTTTTTTAGGAAGATAACATCCTAGATAAGGATATATTTTACAAGGATATCAAAAAATGTATAGGATTATTTTGATATATATTTAACTTACATATAATTATATGCTAATAATAATATATTTTAAAATATAAAGATCAAATTTGAATGAGTAATTAGCAGTGGGAAATTATTTGATGACTAGAGTCACGTGTCAAATATAGGGTGTTTATTAACATGTTCATGTTGAGATGTTATGCATACTAAAGTCATATTTGTTGAAGCATTCATGTTGTTTGGATTATGCATGTCATACACCTTACAAGTCCTTGTGTTGCAATTATTTTTTTTATAAATATTTTGTCTACTCTATCTCTTGACAATTATGACATATGTGGTTATTGGCATTTATGTGTGTAAATATAATTTCAAAATGATATATTGTTGTAAATAATACATTAAAAAATGTATGAAATAGATGGTGTAAAAGATATTATAATTAATAAGAGTGTAAACAGAGGAGGATACAAAGTAGATTTGAATTTTGGTGATGATTATCATGTGTAAGAAGTATATACATGAAATTGTAAGAGGTGTAAGAAAATATTATTGATGATGAGTAAGCAGTTGGTTGTCTTTTCTATACTTGAAGATGTATTATTTTATCAATGAAGTCTCAATTGCATGTTGGCAAGTTTCACCGTGATGTTAGCATATGAACTAGTTGGTCCCACAATAGTGTGTCCCATTTTTTTAGACATGCAAATTTTTGCTGAAATAACACATTTTTAATAAAATATGATGATTTAAGCCTTGAGAGGTTCCATTTGAAAGAATTAGTTACAAATGGTTATCTCAAATCTTCTTAGATAAATTTTTTTTGATATAACATCTATAATCCTCATTTATACCTACAATGGAGTCTCCTTCGCACCTATTAAAATGGTGACAAAAAATCACTTCGACTTTATGTTTTGGTAGATCAAATGAATCCATTTGAAAAACCTATCTATGCAGTATGATTCTACTCAGAAAAAGCTTTCTAATGAATATAATTTTAATACATATTGAGTTCATTATCACTTTTAAATATTACTTTAACTAAACATAACTTGTTTGGTCATTCAACAACCTATCTCTTCAAGACTTTGGGAAAAATAGTAAATTACAAAAAAAAAATAATTAAAAATATTAGGAAAAGAGTATTTGTGTTATCTTTCTATAAAAAAAAATGAAAAATGAATTTCGATATACACTGATCAAGTTAGAGCGATCCAAGTGACCTTATGTCTAAATTAAAGTTACTCTCACTTTAGAACTTAATAAACTATGAAATATTAACCCAAAATGAATGAAACCAATTGCATCCTTTAGTTATTGAAGTTACAAATATAATCTCAAAAGAATTACATTTTTATCTGAAGGAAATAGAAGATAAGCATTTGGTAATCTTTATTCATCACTGGAGGAAATTTATACAGGAAAGCTTAGTTATACAGAATTGCAATAATGAACAGTTACACGGAACTGCAATAGCCAATGACAGTTACAACTATCAATGTATTTCAATGCCAACATTCCCCCCCTTAATAGATTGATCTTAAAATTACATCAAAATCAATTTTCCCTAGGGATCCCCCTCTTAAGGCTTACACAATAAAACATGGTGATTACATAATACGAATACATGTATTGAGAAAAAGTTCTTTTTGAAGTTTTAAATCTTGAATCATGCAAGGCTCCATCAAGCTACCTTGTGACCCTCGGAAAGGTGTAGCATCGAGTTGTGTTCTTAAGCTCTTAGTCCCGAACTCTCAAATCAAAGTCTTTAATTATTCAACAATGACCCCTAAGAGATGCGATAGATCTCTATCATTGTCTAATGACTGTGAAAGGGTATAATTCTCAATCATATACTCTGAAGCTAGCTTGACAAGAATCCTTATTGATCGCAATACCAAATCATAAACCTATCTCGAAAATGAGTCTCCACAAGACATGCATTCTTCAAATTTGTCAGCATTAGAAAATAAAACAAAAATAGAAAGCCAAAAATTCTTCTCATGTAGAACACCATCTCAAAGCGAGAAGCTAACTTGAGATGATGGAAATTCCTCCATCCTCCGATGTCGCCAACCTCCAGATATGTAGGTTACATATTACCCTCCAAAAGTAGCACTAGAGGATGAAATACAACCCCTGAAAGCCGAATTGAAACACTTCTAGATAATTTTTTTACCATGGTCATCATGAACATCTTTAATCACATTGAATGTTGTCTCCATGACAATGATATGAACTTCAATCCTAGGTACAATTATTTTCAAATCTTGTATTTCTATAACACATTTAAAAAAGGCCCTCTTATATCAGCATTAATTTGTATTCTCTATCATAGGTATGAAAATATAAGATATTTTTAGACCCAAAATTCTAACCACATAAGCTACCTTTATAACTCCAAGACTTCACAAAACCCAACAACAAATAAACTCTCAAATACTCTCATCTTCGAGAAATTCTAAATATTGCAATTAAACTCAAATGACAATATGCCCTTGGAACAACATTGCAACCATTCTCATTTATCTTGTATTTTGCACTTGAATCTAGTGTACATATCACCAACGTCACCTTACAGTAATGTATATGTTACTTCATGCTCTTCACATTACTCTAATTTTCTTTTATGCACACAAATCACTAGAATAACATTACATCACATTGCAGACATCAAAGGTGTTTCAAAGAACTCAAACATCAAAGACATTTTAGCACATCATAGGCAACGAATCATAGGTGTTTAAAACTTGATCCAGCATATCATAGGTGGCTAATCCAATCCAATCTACACAAAAATTGAATAACACCTAATCCAACCTCATTCTACACAGCAACTCCTTGCCTCTACATTTTTGCCTGCTCCATACTAGATTTACTGAGAAGAATGATCAAGAAGGAACAAGCGATGGAGCACACAAAATAATAAAGATGGAATCACTTACGAAGAAAAGAGAAAGCACCACATACTTGATCAACATGACTGTGATCATTGCGCTGGACTGTGATCACTGCGCTAGATATATCATCAAATATATGTAGGACTATCATCACTACGCTGGACTATGATCAAATATATGCATGCAAGACAGACATGTCGATCTTCATTTTTGCTCTGATACCAAATGAAGGAAATAGAAGATAAGCATTTGATAATCTTTATTCATCACTAGAGGAAATTTATATAGGAAAGATTAGTTATACAAAACTGCAATAACGAACAGTTACACAAAACTGCAATAGTTAGTGACAATTACAACTGTCAATGCATTACAATGCCAACATTATTATATTTTAAAAAAAAGTTATGTTGATCCAAGTGACAGTAACTCAAAAACATAGTTTTTCACACAAACCACTTTTCAAAGGAGAAGGAAAAATGAATTTAAATGAGTTTTAATTTTTTTTTAATATATTTAGAAACTAGAAAGAAAATTCTAAAAGACTCTATTTTACATCATCTTCAAATTCCTAATAGTTTTGCGGCAACAGGTGTTCAAAAGTGAAGTTTTTTCTCAAAATGTTGATCTCTGTGTCAAAGTTGGCCAAAAAGTGGGACACTCTATTGTGGGACCACCCAATTATAAATATCATTTACAATATTATGAAATATATTTGTATATATTGAGAATATAACACAATAGTAAGCCCTCCTCTCCACCTTGGTTGGTTCAGTTTTATATTTTATAGCTCCACTAAATGAAACCTAGATTAGGTGAGAGGGAGTGGCATCCTAAGTGATGAGAAAAATAAGATGACATATTGTTACATGCTTAATTTTGGGATCCAATCATCTAACTATGCTGAATCACTCCTACTTGCTTTTCACTGATCTTATTGTTGATTATTGCCTCAAAATGATGAGCTTAATACAAAGTAGACTCAAGAATACCTCTGGGTAAGGTAATGTATTAGGAGAGAAGATAGTGAATTTAGACTCATGTTTCTAATATCATGGTCTAGAATATTATGTTTCTCTCCTAGAATAGGTTTTCTACAATTTAACATGAATAGGATCTATACTTTTTTCATCTTAAATATCACAGAAAGGATAATATCCTCCTCTATGATAATGAATCACACAATTGATAAGTCTCTAATTAATAATTGACTTAAAAATAATATCATCTTCTCTCCCTCACATTTTACTAAGAAGGCAATCCACATTTACTTCTTACTTCCTTATTTGTGTTTAGCTATCTTTAACATTTTTATTTTCTTTTGTTGGTGTTTTGTTCCTCTCTTATGCATTATCAAGACAATCTCATCTAGGTGGACCCTAACAATTGTGAGTCACTAAAGAATAACCAAGAAATCTAGTCCATTCTACAAAAAAACAACTTTTCCTCTTATATTGAAGCAATGACTAGTCATGACCATTTTCTTTTAGTTTAATTTGATCATTGCTAAAAAAAGGGACCAGTGGATGTTTGGGGCCTCTTGTTCATTGTCACCATTGACCTCATTTGGACATCCACTAGCTATTATCTAGAGGGAGCCTCCTTCATCAGAAATACGAAAGGAAACCATTGTGATGGTATGATAAAAATTTCTTAAGAGGGGGGTGGGGGGGGGGGGAGTATTCAAATATAGAATGTGTTTAAATGTGAGAACTTATTGGGATACATGATAAGATTATATATTCAACATGTAGGTTGAAGACTAAAAATCAAATTATTTGCAAATGTAAGCTCACAAGTATATTGTGAAGGCAAAGTGTAATTTAAGAAAATAAATTTAATGTTCATAGTATAGATTGAAGTGTCAAAATTTCTTCAATCCTAGTCAACCCCAATTACTAGTCTCATAAAGGTTAAAGACATAAGAGACAAAGTGGGCAAGATACCTAGAAAAATATTTGTTAAAAAAAAACATGTGTAATTTAATTATTATTTTATGATTCTTAAGCTCAATGATAATTAATTTTATAAATTTAATTGTAAAATTTAAAGTATTCAATTTGTAATGTTAGTTGCATCCAACCTAATAAATAATTATATAAATTTGTAATAAAATCATATAACAATAGTATTAATTTTTATTTTTTTTAAATATATGTTCACAAGCTTATAAACAAAACAAACCAAATTGAATTCTAAATACCCAAATAAATATATAATAACAAAAGGTCATAAGGAGAAGGTGCTCTCTAGTATCCTCGAAAATATAATTGTAATTTTAAATTTATAGCATTTAATAATTTGTACCTATCTTTAAGCATCGTAAGGCTCGTGTAAATTTTAGATGCTGTTATGCTCGACTTAAAAACAATCCATAGGATACACGTCCGCTATAAAGCGGGCTTTCTGAAAGATAGTACTCAAGGTTATCTTTTAGCTGGAGAAATGTCTACGGCAGAGGTTGCAGCTGCTCTCTGCAGAAGGTTTTGTTATTTTCTTTCTTTCCAGTATTCCTCATGCTTGTGATGATCTGATATCTGTATAAGCAACATATATGCTGATTTTACACTCACGAACTAAATTTTTCAAGGTATATTTTTAACAAAAATGTATTTGTTGAATGCAGACTACAAGGCAAGGTTGCAGTAATCACAGGCGGATCGGGCGGCATTGGAGAAGCCGCTGTTCGTCTATTTGCAAATCATGGAGCCAAAGTCATTATTGCCGACATTAAAGACGACGCCGGTCTGAAAATCGCTGTATCCCTCTCTGATTCTGTGACATATATCCACTGTGATGTGACCAAAGAGAAAGATGTAAGCGCAGCCGTGGAATTGGCCACGGAAAAGCACGGAAAACTTGACATAATTTACAATAACGCACGGATCACCAACAAGCAAAACGGGTGCGTAACACAGTATGATATGGAGGACTTCGAGCGAGTGATAAACATAAATGTAAAAGGAGTAATGCACGGCATTAAGCAGGCGGCCCGCGTTATGATACCCAATAGAAAGGGCAGCATTATATCTATTGCGACCATTGCAGGAATAATGGGAGCACTTGGTCCTTACTCCTACACTGCCTCCAAGCATGCAATTATTGGGCTCACAAAGAACGGTGCAGCGGAGTTGGGGAAATGTGGTATACGAGTTAATTGTGTTTCTCCTGCCGCAGTTGCGAGTGGGAGGCTGCAGCTCAGGCCATAACTCCTTTAAAGGAAGCCATTCTTAAACCAGAGGATACTGCAGAGGCTGTTCTATATCTGGCCAGTGATGAATCCAAATGTGTGAGTGGTCACAATAAAGTGGTCGATGGGGGAATGACTATTGTAGACAACAGTTGGGGATTGTATTAGATAAGATTATGGCTTTTTTACGTCAGACTTAGGAAGTTATGAAGGGAAATCTAGAAGAAAAGTTGTGCTTCTGTATCTGACAAGCCCATCAAGTACTTTGCCATAATGACTCAGGCAAGAGATAGACGTCTTCAAAGTTCCATAGATTATAATATGAAAAATGAGAATAAGATTATTTTTGTCATTACCTAGCAAGCAATGAGAAAAACAAATTCCAAATAGGTCAGCTAAATTGGCTAATCGGCTATCTTGGAAATTCGTTCAGGACGGCCAGCTCGCCGGCCTTAACGGTCTCGCTCTTAAATGAAGCGCATAGCTCTTTAATATTGAACCTGGCCGTCACCTGTTTCTGGTATTTTTCGTTTGATTTCTTTTGGGATTCTCTTAAGAGACCTTATTGTCTCGTGTGTAGCAGCAATGCTTTTATTAGTGAAACATACCAATGTATAAAATGGTATTTACTTATATATTGAAACTTTAACCTGATAGTAAACGAGAAAATAAGATAATAGAATTATAAGAATTATAGGACAATATTTTCATCATATGGAAAAGATTTTGATCTTCATTAAAACGAAACATCTGATATTATAATGCAATCTATTTATTATCAGTTACAATAAAATTTGCAAACCTGGCGTTGTAGTTTTATCACTATAAAACCCTTACTATCCCTTAGGACCCTTTAGGACTTTGCCACGTGGGTAGTCTACGATCCCAAGTTTCCAAAAAATACTGCAAAGGTGTTATACAACATGTCTCTTATGAGACCAACCCCTCCCGTCCATCCCAAGTTGCCAAGGGAAGAGACATCAAAATTTAATTTGACCCATCCACGATGGGGGGTGGGACTTAACATTATTTCTTAGCTCCACATGAGGAGCTTTATACTTGTTTAAACAAATTTTTGGGTCCTATAATCTAGCAATATCCTTATCCAAAGAGGATGGGGGAGTCTTATGATTGATATGATATTATTCATATATTTCTTAATGATGTTGATTGTAGTGTAAAACAAAGTCTATTTGCAAGTAGCTTTATCCCTAAAAACATGATTATTCCGTTGGTTCCATAGAACCAAGCTCGTATATAGGAGAGAATGCCACCATAGATCTCTAGTAAAAGGGTGTGAAGTGGGAGGAGTCTAACCAGACGTAACCGCTTGAGGATCAATAGACCAAACCCACTATCTATTGAATAATCACATCAATCTCTATCTAAAGATCAAGGAATACTAATAGGGAAAAAGAAGATAATTGATAGATTTTGTATTCCTTTCATAAAGAGGACACCTATTGACCAATTGAACCCCTCTCTTCTTTAAATTGTCCAAATTGAGGATTGTTCTACGATAGACTATCCACTAGAAGAAACTACCTTTTGGCATCACTTTTCAACTCCACAATGAAGACCAATCAAATCTTTGAGGCCACTCGGGAATGAGAAGGTGAAAGCCATATTTCACCAAGTAAATCCGATTCACACTATTTCTCTAGATAATCTTATCATATTTTTGTTTAAGGAAAATAGGTTTTAATGGGGCCCTAAAACCCTTATAGAACTAAAAGTTTAACATAGATAAAGTGTTTAAAGTAGCAACAACAAAATAGCCTCAGGCTAAACAACAACCCCCCAACAGACAGCAAGAGAAAACCAGAAAAAGAAAGTAGGGCAGTAGATCAAAAAACCAGGAAAGGCCCAAAGCCAGGAGAACAGCTCAGGCAATTTCTCTGAGAATCTCTGCCGCACGAATCTCGAGCTCAGACACCCTTCCAGCCGCCTCCTTAAGGTCTGAAAGATCTTTATTAGGTTCTTGGGTGTCTTTTTTCATTGTGTTGGATCTGGTCCTCTTCCTCAGGCCTTCTTCAGGAGACTTATCTTTGCCACTGTTTGGAGACTGGTCTTCCTCCTTACTACCCATGTGTTCCTCAATTTTGTTAATCAACACCTTTATGTTGTCATTAGAAGCTTTAAGAATATTATAGCTTTGCTCAGCAATTTTCTACAAAGTACCCTCCATGCTCTGAACTCTCCTCTTCACTTCCTCCACTCTATTTTCCATATCATTCTCCTCCTCAGTATTCCTATTTTTATTGCTACAAATATCCCTCTCTAGTCTGCCCACCCTGTATTTTACCTGGCCGTCACCTGTTTGCGGTATTTTTTGTTTGATTTCTTTTGGGATTCTCTTAAGAGACCTTATTGTCTCGTGTGTAGTAGCAATACTTTTCTTAGTGAAACATACCAATGTATAAAATGGTATTTACTTATGTATTGAAACTTTAACCTGATAGTAAACGAGAAAATAAGATAATAGAATTATAAGAATTATAGGACAAGAATTAAAGGAAGCCATTCTGGCCAGTGATGAATCCAAATGTGTGAGTGGTCACAATATAGTGGTCGATGGGGGAATGACTGTTGTAGACAACAGTTGGGGATTGTATTAGATAAGATTATGGCTTTTTTACGTCAGACTTAGGAAGTTATGAAGGGAAATCTAGAAGAAAAGTTGTGCTTCTGTATCTGACAAGCCCATCAAGTACTTTGCCATAATAACTCAGGCAAGAGATAGACGTCTTCAAAGTTCCATAGATTATAATATGAAAAATGAGAATAAGATTATTTTTGTCATTACCTCGCAAGCAATGAGAAAAACAAATTCCAAATAGGTCAGCTAAATTGGCTAATCAGCTATCTTGGAAATTCGTTCAGGACGGCCAGCTCGCCGGCCTTAACAGTCTCGCTCTTAAATGAAGCGCATATCTCTTTAATATTGAACCTGGCCGTCACCTGTTTCTGGTATTTTTCGTTTGATTTCTTTTGGGATTCTCTTAAGAGACCTTATTGTCTCGTGTGTAGCAGCAATGCTTTTCTTAGTGAAAGATACCAATGTATAAAATGGTATTTACTTATATATCGAAACTTTAACCTGATAGTAAACGAGAAAATAAGATAATAGAATTATAAGAATTATAGGATAATATTTTCATCATATGGAAAAGATTTTGATCTTCATGAAAAGGAAATGTCTGATATTATAATGCAATCTATTTACTATCAGTTACAATAAAATTTGTAAACCCGGCGTTGTAGTTATATCACTACAAAACCCTTAATATCCCTTAGGACCCCTTAGGACTTTGCCACGTGGGTAGTCTACAATCCAAGTTGCAAAAAAATACTGCAAAGGTGTTATACAACATGTCTCTTATGAGACCAACCCCTCCCGTCCATCTTGAGTTACCAAGGGAAGAGACATCAAAATTTAATTTGACCCATCCAGGATGGGGGGGTGGGACTTAACATTGTTTCTTAGCTCCACATGAGAAGATTTATACTTGTTTAAACAAATTTTTAGGTCCTATATTTTAGCAATATCCTTATCCAAAGAGGATGGGGGAGTCTTATGATTGATATGATAGATATTATTCATATATTTCTTAATGATGTTGATTGTAGTGTAAAAAAAAGTCTATTTGCAAGTAGCTTTATCCCTAAAAACATGATTATTCCATTGGTTCCATAGAACTAAGCTCATATATAGGAGAGAATGCCACCATAGATCTCTAGTAAAAAGGTGTGAAGTGGGAGGAGTCTAACCAGAGGAAACCGCTTGAGGATCAGTAGACCAAACCCACTATCTATTGAATAATCGCATCAATCTCTATCTAAAGATCAAGGAATACTAATAGGGAAAAAGAAGATGATTGATAGATTTTGCATTCCTTTCATAAAGAGGACACCTATTGACCAATTGAACCCCTCTCTTCTTTAAATTGTCCAAATTGAGGATTCTTCTATGATAGACTATCCACCAGAAGAAACTACCTTTTGGCAGCACTTTTCAACTCCACAATCAAGACCAATCAAATCTTTGAGGCCACTGGGGAATGAGAAGGTGAAAGCCATATTTCACCAAGTAAATCTAATTCACACTATTTCTCTAGACAATCTTATCATGTTGGTTCACTCTATACAATATGAAAGAGAAGAGGAGTTGAAGTAGTTTATGACATAAATCTAAGAGATCTGTTAAACCAAAAGGAGCCAATCTTCCAAACTAGAGGTGATGAAGAAGTATCCCAATAATCACACACTAGGGAACCAAGTCTTCTACTTAGAAAACCTTATAAAGCAAGGAATAAAGGATGAAATTCCATAGGGGTATTTGAAATCCGTGGGTCCTTCCAAAATACATGATCGAACACCCATCTCCAATTTTCCAAATGCAACCTTATCTTACAGTAGGAATAGTTATAGCCATATTATTCCAAATTGTGGAACCTAATGGTAGTGGAAGATCTAAAAAACTCATACCATCACAATTTTGGATATACTTAGCTCTGAGAATTCTAGACCAATTAGACAAGTCCATAGTCATATTAAATATTACTTTACAAAGGAGGGTCAAAACAATAATATGAGAATTAAAAACATTAAGTCTCTCATCCACTTTAGGGGAGCAACTAGAGGAGTCTTCTTTTTACTATCTCAAGCTTCGTAACCCACATGATCGGCATATAGAAAAGAGAAATGACATAAATAGAGGTACTTTGAATGATGACAATGAGAATTTGGAGCTTTTTTGTATTTTAGAGAAGAGCTCCTTTCTAGGATGCCTCTTTGATTTGGATTTGTTCTACGAGGTGAAACCAAACCATATTATCCAGTTTACCAATAGCTAGGAGCATGCCTAAGTAGGTAGAAGGAAAATTTGTAATTTGATATTCAAGAATGTAAGATATTTTATTCTCACTATTGAGAGGGGTGTTGAAGAAAAATATGGCACTCTTATGGAAATTAATATTCTAGCCAGACAACAATGCATAATCTTGAAGTAATTTTTTCCATTCCAAAGTCTCTAAGACTGTGGCCTCTCCCATGAGCATTGTGTCATCCATGTTCACTGTTGATGCAAAAATAAGTGAGAGATGAAGAAAATTTGAACCCCTTAATAACACTATCCTCCACCTTTCAAGAGATCTTATCCACCATTACAATAAAAAGATAAATAGAAAGGGGATCTTCCCAATGAAGGCCACCAAAAGTAGGGAACAAACCCCTAAAGTAAACATTTACAAGAACCAAATATTTGGGTGAATGATAAAAAGCCTTCATTATAGACAAGATTTTCTCATCAAAATCAATTTTTTGAAGTACAACTGAAAGAAAATTCAATCTAATATTGTTTGGTAGACAGCTAAGGCTAGGCCTCCCACCACACAATTTTTCTTCACCACCCATCCACTGTGGCCCACATTCATCAGGTTTGGAACCTTGAGCCTAGGCCCTCTCAGTCGCCAAGCTAGAATCAATGGTGGAATGATGCCATCAGGTGTACAGCTCATTTTAGCACATTTATGATAGATAGTTGGCCAAGTGTCATCGTAGATCTTATGATGTCAACACCAAAGCCTTACGTGTTGCCACCAAGGCCTTAGCCCATGACCCTTTCAATCAGGATCTATAACTTAACCTTGCCAAGTTATGTCATAAGAAATAAGTTGCTGACAACTATGCTACCAATGGAGCCTAGATCAAAGCTCGTCTCCACTGGTTAAAAGTTGGAGAGAAAGCTTCTAAAGATTTTTTTGTTGCTCTCCATCCTCGTCATACCAGTGCAGACATAACTAGAATCAGAGAAGGCCACATCCTCCTCATGGAGCTTCCTGATGTTTTGCAAGCCTTTGTTCACCATTATGATCAGGTTTTTGCTACTCGGGGATACTCTCCTGCCAGTGAGAAAGCTCTTGTTGAGTGCACCGCAGTTGTTTTGTGGTGTGTGTCCCCTGCTCAACATGTCTTTTGTGATCAACTTCTTTCCTTGCAGGATCTTCATGAAGAAGTGTTTGTCATGGCTAATGATAAAGCCGTAGGATGTGATGGCTTCGCTTGTGAGTTTTTCAAAGCCCTCTGGGATGCCATTGGTCCTAATCTTCACCAAGTCTACCTGGAAGCATATCATACCCAATCTCTTGGGGGTATCATTAAATAGGGAAATATCAAGATTATTCCCAAGTTTGGGGATCTAGAGGACATTTGCAACTGGCAGCCTATTACCTTGCTCAATGTCTCCTACAAGATCATTGCCAAGGCGTTGACTCTCAAACTCTGATATTTGCTTCTGCAGATTGTTAGACCTGAACAAACAAGATTTATTAGGTCAAGATTTATTCTTGACAATATCATTGTCATTTGGGAAGGTATGGAATGGGCTTGTAAGTCTCACCAAAAAGCCCTCTTTCTTAAGATTGATTTTGTTAAAGCTTATAATCGCATTGAATGGCCTTTTATCTTTGCTATGCTTCATGCTATGGGTTTTGGACCCAGATTTCTTCAATCTGTGTAGATGCTCTTCAATGATGCCTCTGCCTACATTACCATCAATGACCCATAGTCTTCTACCTTTGGCATCTTTTGATCCATTCGAAAAGGTTTCCCTCTAGCTCCGGCCTTGTATGTTCTGGCGATTGAGGGTTTTGGCTATTTGCTTGTTCATTCGATCTCTGTGGGTAATGTTTGGGGAATCTACTCGCTAGATTCATCTCAATTGCTGGTCAATGGCCATTTTCCTGATGATTCCTTCCTCACTCTGGAAGAGGGTGAAGAGAATATCAAGGAAGCCTTGCAGTGTTTAGACACATTTTATCTGGCCTCTGGTTCGGCCATTCAATGGCATAAAACCCTTTTCTATAGACAATTGGCTCTTCCTGAGCCTCCCTAGTTTTCTCAGTTTGGTTGGTCTAGGATCTAGCATGGGGAAATTTTTTGCTTTCTTGGTTCCCTTTTCTTTTCAAGCCCACCCTACGGATCTACGAAATGTAGTTCTTGCTAAAATTTAAAAAAAACTTACCTACTCGATCACTAAGTCGCTCTCTCTCGCAAGAAAGTTTCAGATTTTCTCCAAGATCTTGGCATCCACACATGTGTATTACTCCTCTTGTTGGACTCCTTACAAAGCCTCCTACAAGAAGCTTGAGAAATTACTATGTGATTTCCTTTGGGCTTCTAGTTTTGACCACCAGGGCTTCCACAGAGTTTCCTGGGATTTCTGTTGCCTTCCTAAGGTTTCAGGTGGGCTTGGTTTACTTGATACCCAAAAACAAGGGCACGCCCTTTGTGCCAAATGGGTTGTGCGGTGTCTCACAAGCAATGAGGCCTAGAAAATTTTTCTTCGACACTGCATTTCCTCAGGATATCCTCTTCACAACCCTATCTGGAAGGGGATTGGATTTCAAACCCTTCTGGTTATGAAGGAACCCATTCAAATCCAAGGCACTTTTGTTGCCAAAATTATATGGAGAGTCTAGTAGTCTATCAAAGCTTGGTTCCATTAGGCTGGGAATGGTTTCTAGGATGCTCTTTGTTTCAACTAGTAGAACATTTTGTGGTCCCCTTTATTTTCTTAGCAAGGTATTCCTCTTGCTAGAATTCAAGGGGTTTTTTGGAGTCCTATATAGTGATAAAACCCTAAAAAATGGCCTCTTAAACTCCATGCCCAATAATTAATGGTGGATTACATGAAATGGGATAAAAAATTATATTAATTTTCATTTAAAAAGTTGATACATTATGGAAGGAAGCTATGTGACAAGAACAATCAAAATTCTGTGATCAAAGCCTTCAGAAAATGCTGGAATTTTGACCTACTGCAAAGATGATGTCAACAGAGGTAGAAGATGGTCAAATTTTAAAAATCTAAAATGACCCAGTTTGGAAAATCAAATTTCCTATCTCCATTAAAAATCTTAGCTTTCCAAAAGGTGTTTTGGTTTTTCAACCAAGCCCAAATCCGAAAGTTAGGTAGTTATTTTTTAGTTAGTTTATTATTTTTTCAAAATAATTTGTAATAAGGGTTGTGTCTTTTCACCCTAAAGAGGTGTGAAAGCCACTCAAACACACATATATACATAATGTAAAATGTAGAGAGAAGACAATAAAAAAACAATACAATGAATATTTTCATAGAATAGAATTTGGTCACAACTGCAATATGAACTCTAATGTACTATTTTTTCAACTTTAATAAAGATAAGTGCTCTTCTTTTTATTTGTGGTTATAAGTTCTATGTTTTCAATTAGTTCTCAGATTACTCTTTGAACCAGGGTATCCTACTATGTTTTCTATTTGATGCATTCATTTATGATTAATTTGTACAATTTGAATAATGGTAGCATGGTCTGAGAACCTGTTACTGTTTCCTTTTGGGCTCTTAGGTTGGGTTAAAAACCATAGGACCTATTGTATAAGTTGTTTTAAATTTTGTTTCAATAGAAGCTTGGAGGATGATGGTCTCACTTTGTAGGAGTGAGTTACCTTAAAACCATCTCTGATTGTACATAGGATTGGAATTTTTATGACTCTATAGCCCAAGTATTTAGAAGGAACTGATCTAACTATTATTTGGAAATTGTCATTTGGTTCATACATTTGTAGTTTATAGATATTAAAATCATTAATTCAAAAGCATTACTTTTAATTATTTAGTATAATCCATTTAGTCAAGTATTCTAGAATAGAGATTTTTAGGAGATTAGTTTCTTTCCTCAAAGGATCAGTCACCGCTTTTGGAGGAACTTTGTTTATTTATGTACATAGTTGTGCAACATAGAGAATTTGATAGTTTAAAGTGAATTTAGCCCTACCAGCCTTAGCTTGATTAAGCTAGAATTGCAGATGTATCAGTGTGTACCTATCAGTTGGCCAAAAGTGAATCCATCATTTTTGGGCACCAACAAGGTTAGTGCTCTTTGTTTTCACAAATGTGGCATTCAAACCCCAAAATATCTTTTCTCTAGATCCTAGAGCCACTATGAATCTCCATTCTTGGGATGATCTCCATGCTCAATTCTGGCTCATCCACCTAGATCGTTAGACTTTTGACTTGCTAGTTTCCACCATCACACCTCATCTCCTACACAAGTTGGGAATTCAATTAGTTAGACCTCAGTGGAAGGACTAAAAATGGTACCCTACTATGCCATTCACTAGCTACAAACCCAAGCTTGGGTACTCTTGGCTTTTTCCTCATTTTTCTATGATTGATTCTCTCAACCAATGATGGCATATTTATTCTTCCCAGAAGAGTTGGAGCTGGTGATTTTGTACTATCTGGGATACTATCATTGACACTAAGATTGCTCATTTTTCCTGGTGTTTGTTGTACCAAGGCTTTCCTTTGGGTGCTAGACTCAGGCATTTGGGTGTTCCTAATCCTAAATGCCCTTTTTGTGGTCATTCTAAGATGCTCATGCACACTTTTTGGTTCCTTTGTCGTGCCCAGAATTATTGGGTCTAGATTCACAACCTCTTTGCTCCTTTTAGGCCTAAACCTTTCTCATGGCATATGGTGTTTCTTGGTGATTCCCCCAAAATGCCTTCCCAGTACACCCAGATATGGCATGCTTTCAGGATGGAGATTTTGTTTACCTTATGGTTTGAATGAAATGCTATTCTTTTTTCTCATAGTTCCCTAGATATTCATGTCTCTCTATATGCTAACGAATGTATTTGTAATAATGTCATGATGAAGATTCAGGTGCAAGCTGATAAGGTGGCCTTAGAGGTTGCCCATTTACAGGAGATGCTCCAACACTGGGACAATGCCCCTTGTACTATGGATCGGGCGCCCCCAGATTCTCTCTCGGTTTACCACACGCCACCTAGGGGCCACCATCGTAGCTAGAGTTCCTCTGCTAGATAGTCCAGGACTCCACGTCAATGGCACCGCCGCTCTACCTCTCCTCCTCCTCGGAGGGATGTGGGTTCTGGCTGGCCTCCCATGCTTGTTTCCACTACTATTGATGCTACTCGGCCCTCGGCCAATGTTCCTACCAATCAAGACAAATTCCCTCACCTGGCGCTTGCTATCTCATCGAGGTGAGAGGAAGGAAAGCTCGAAAAAGAAGACCAAGAGGATGGCTCATCCATTCTTGATCAGACTCTCAGGCCCAATGTTTGGGGCAATCTTGATGATAGAGATCTTCCTCCCTCTTCTGCCACTGCCCTTGCAGCTTGAGTGTTTCTTCTTTTATATTCTTTATTGATGAATAGTTGTATGATTCCGGCCTAGTTGCTGTGTGACTTGTGGGGTGATTTTTTCCCCTGATCCCTTTTTTGTGAATATTGTACTTTTATATTATTAATAGAAAAGGCCTCTATTCATAAAAAATTACACAACACCATTTCATAAGATTTGGAGATATCAAGTTTCAAAATAATGCCTTTTCATTTTACCCCTTTTTTCATAGAGTGGAGGGTTTCATGGATAGTAATAACATCATTTATTTGTCTATCAAGGAAAAAAAATTTCTATTAAAGACGAATAAGCTTTTCCAGAACTGATATGATTCTATTAACAACCTCTTTTGATAGCATTTTATATATTGTATTGTAGAGACTTATAGGTTTGAGGTCAATCAACTTGATAGCACCAACCTTTTTTGAGATAAGAAATATAAATGTATTATTGAAAAAAATTCTATAGTAGTCCATAATAGATCTAACCCC